>JAVRXN010000001.1:35823552-36346052 GCA_033556935.1 Timema podura
GCATTGCAAAGACTATTTTTAAGGGTTCGGGGGGTCATGAGACGTCGACATCCATCAACATTTCAGGTTAGTTTTTCTTACGGTCGCAATACTTAAGCTTTAATGCCCAAAAAGTTAAAAATATATATATAATTGCGTATATATTGAAAGTTATTGATTTTATAAAAATATGTTTCGAATAAAATATTTGTATTATAAATATATATACATATTTGTAATGCTAAGTAATTTCATATCTCAAATAGTTTCGGAGCTATTATAAAAAATGTTAATTTACGCATCAGACCGGAGCCCTTAAAACGATTTTGCCGAAATATTGAGAGTAGCCATTTTGTTTGGAATATTTATTTATGTTCATAAATGAAATTTAATCAACATCGTTAGAGCCGATTTTGAGAAAATCGACTTTTTCTCTTTTTGCCCTTCAGTAAACTACCCTTAATTTTAAGTTTTAATAGACAAACAGACAGACGGCATTGCAAAGACTATTTTTAAGGGTTCGGGGGGTCATGAGACGTCGACATCCATCAACATTTCAGGTTAGTTTTTCTTACGGTCGCAATACTTAAGCTTTAATGCCCAAAAAGTTAAAAATATATATATAATTGCGTATATATTGAAAGTTATTGATTTTATAAAAATATGTTTCGAATAAAATATTTGTATTATAAATATATATACATATTTGTAATGCTAAGTAATTTCATATCTCAAATAGTTTCGGAGCTATTATAAAAAATGTTAATTTACGCATCAGACCGGAGCCCTTAAAACGATTTTGCCGAAATATTGAGAGTAGCCATTTTGTTTGGAATATTTATTTATGTTCATAAATGAAATTTAATCAACATCGTTAGAGCCGATTTTGAGAAAATCGACTTTTTCTCTTTTTGCCCTTCAGTAAACTACCCTTAATTTTAGGGGTAGATATCCAATTCCAAAAACCCCTCGGGGCAACCCTATGAAAACCCTAGATATCAAGTTTCAGCTCAATCGGTAAAATAGTTTAGGCTCTAGTTGGAGGTACAGACAGACAGACAGACAGACAGACGGAAATTCAAAAACCACTTTTTCGGATTCAGGAAGTCATGAAACGTCAAAATTCATCAAAATCTCGAGTTCGATTTTTTTGACGATCACAATACTTTCTCTACCTGTAAGATAGAGAGAAAGTAAATATATCAGAAACACTCACGTAAAGAGACTTAAGAGACAGATGTTACATAATTTGTCCTGTATTTGGAGCATCTATAGTGACTAATGAATGTAATAATTATAAACTATAACGGTATTTCTCGATCTGTGAGTTACGGGGGTGTTTGAGGTAGGTATATATTTAAAACAAATTGTTTAGCTACTACGACATGATGAAGTTGGCTTGCTGAACCTGTCGTAGCTTCATATGCCTTATAATCTAACTTAAGACTAGGATAGGCACAACATCCAGTCCTCTGCCGTTAGTTCATCACTGTGAAAGGGTAAACTCACATTTCCCAATGATAAATTGTTCTGCCATGCAGGGAATCGAACCCGAGACCCCTAGCTAAGTAGACAGACAAGCTACCAACTGACTTAAGGTGTCGGATTAAGTCACTAAACTACTATATCTAAAAGACTCTGGCTATATCCCTGGTCAGAAAGGATTTTAGTCTTAAAGATGTTTGAAGTTTATCAAAGGAAGAATAATTTGCAGCCCACAACGAGCTGCAGTATTTGTTGACAATTTTTATTCACGCAAATGCTGATGAATTTATATCGCTTTGTTCACATATTTTATTGTGATTTTTTACGTGTTGCATGTCCATCCTTCCAGCCTATCCATATTTTAATAATAGTGGTATAGGAATAAGAGACGTTTCAAGGAAATGCACCCATATTTCAAGCTGAGAGAGTGGTTATAGTTATTTGGAAACAAACCAAACATCAGTACACTCGATAATATTAACGGCTGGTCCGGGCCACATCAATCTGAAGCTCGAATTTTGGAAAGATTAGCCAGTACTAATTTACCGTTGCCCAGGAGGTGTCCGAATGTACTAATCGTGCATTTATTCCTTTCTGTGGAGGCTCTTTTCATGTACCGATGAGATGAGATGATGGTGATAATAAATATGACGGGTTGAAGCCAATGAAGAGCTTAACCTTATTTAAGACTAATTAACCACACACTTGTAACCATGGGAGTTATTCCCCTTTCAAGAAAACTCCCCCGGTAGCAGAGGAAAATCGAGCCTTGGACCTTTATGACAGCATCAAGAAACTTTGAGCCCTATTTAACAAGACCGGTTAGTACATTCGATCGGAATTCATATTCCGACCTCCTAATCACAAGTAAAAACAGGCTGGACGAGATTTACACCATAGTCCTCGTGCCCACCCATACGGGTACGTAGTTTATACCCCAGAGTGTTTAACTTGCAAGTAAATAATAATCTATCGCCTTCAAGTGAAAACATTTCCTTGTCTGGAATATTTGAATATCTCCTCTTCTGTGAGTTGCAGTTCTTTCCCTTGTTTTCTTCAGTAATTCCGCGACTGTCACAAATGTTCTAGCCAGACGCCGGGACAAAAGCATAATCAATCATTGTTTTGCATCGAATCAATTTTCTTTTCTCTTCTACTATTTCTCTCTTTTCTTCATGATTCGTACGTACTTACTCCCCTCAAGTCAGAGTGTACAGGATACATCAAAACTACCTTCACAAATTGTTAGATTTAGGTTGTTTTTTAAATAATTATATATTTGTGTGTAAGCTAAATAGAATTCAAATTATTTAAAAAGTGCCACAAATGATGATTGAATTATTTTTTATTGGAATAGAAAATTAATATATACTATATATAAAAATATGCTATAGCCCTATTATACACATATAGGCCTATTTACCACGCCTTAGTATCTGTTAAGTTAATGGAGCAGGGATGAAGAATTTAGAGCTTTAAAGGGAATGAACCCGACTTTTTTTGTGTAGGGTAAGTGTGAAACCATTTAGGAAATAAGCCTCAGTACATCCAAATGGGATTCAATAGCTGACCTCCCAACCACCAGCAATCCAATGAAACACGAGAATGACACGTTAGACCAAGGGACCGACTATGCGGTTTATTATACGTAACTTTTTAAATTATTAGTTTTTAGTTTGAAGTTTAGGCAAATTTTTTACACTTAAATAAAAAAAAATTGACTATAACAAGACAATGCAATAGGAAGAACTATATAAATATGATCGACATTCTTCGGGTGTTACGTAACAATAAACTTACTATAAAAATGTTATTACGACGCATTATAGCTGCAAGGCACGTTAAGAGTTGATTTATCCGCATGCATTCGGACAATTGGCTGTGATTTCAGCTTTGCGGCGTTATATCGTTGCGATCTATTGAGTTGCCGAAGATATAATTTAGACAGGACACTTTGTCTTTTCATTTGAATATTTAGATACGAACGAAAAACGTATAAAAAGAAATAACTTTTTAAGTTGTAAAAAAATATGTGCAATAAAATATGACGCACCATTGTAAAGTTTCGAAACACCACACATTTAATATCACAATAATAAACCTTGTATAATCACATTGATCAGACATTATTATTATTTTTTTGTTTCATATGTAGAGCAAGCGTTTAAGTTAATTTAAGAAGTTTTAAACAAACTTTGTCAATGCATAGATAGCCGGTAAGATTTTTTTTGTGCAACAACTTTTAATACCCGTTTAGTATAGGCCTATACACATATGAATGACGCCAATGGGGTGGGTATTAAAATACTATTATTCAAATTAAATACACTCGCAGTTGTTTGGAAGGATAATAAGAATCCATTTAGGAAAAAACACCCTCCATTCACCTGACCGGGATTCAAATTTCAATCTCTTAGTCAATGAAAATAAAGTATTATAAAAGAGTAAAGCCTTAAATCAAGCGATCACTCATTCAAAAATTTCTTTCTAATGATATGTGTTAAATACTTATATTGAAAAATGCAACCACTGACTAAAGGTTTAAAAGTAAGGGTGAATTTATAATAAAAATTATTTAATAACTCCATTTAAAAAAAAAGGTGAGTAAAACATGTTTCAAACCCACTTTGGTGCATGATCTAAGGCGTCACTCTCACAATAGTCTAGAATGCCTATGACGGGAGTATCTGAGCTCGTATCCCAGTTGAGTGTTTTTCGGGTGGTTTTAATAAATAGTTTTCCACTCTTCCTCCACACACATGCTGGTACACTCCCCCTATGTACAACCTTCTCCATTCCTAGCACATTAGTGTAATTATTACATATGCATAGTTATATAATATATATATAATATAAGAGAAACAAAAAGTTTGTTTCAAGCCTTGCGTGTGCCGTATCTTTTTTTCTCTCTTAGCACTGCATCGTACTACCCGTTCGGGTTATACGCTTATCTTCTAATTATACCAATGATTTTAGGAATTAGGAAGGTTATATTTATAGGAAGTGTACCCACATTTGCGTGGAGGGAGAGTGGGAAATAATTTTGGATAATTATCTCTCAGTACGCCAAACCGAGATTCAAAACTTTATCCCCCCATCATCAGCAGTCTAGTCTACTGCGAGAATAGTGTATTAGACCAGGCGGCCACTGAAGCGGGTTCCACATAAATGCCGCACTACTTAGATAAGAGAAGAAGGAAAATATTGTACATAAATAAACCTTAACTTCAAAGAAATATCCGTTTCTTAGTAGGCCTATACGGTGTAGGGTGGTAAAAAAAAAGTTTCAAGTAAAACACAACACATACCCACCCTTCTTTCTCAACTCGTCTGAAAAAAAAAACTCATATCTTCCTGCAAAACCTTTTCTCCTCCTTTCCCTCCCTTAACCCCCCAAAGAAAAACACCTTCAAACCCCCATGTCACAGTCTGTCACTCGTACGCCATGGCATCGATTTCCAACCCCTTTCACCCCCTTACCATCCCCCTCTGTCTAAAAACACGAGACATTCCCTCCAACACACCGCCCCCCCCCCCCCTCTTTTATATCAAGTCCCTGTCGTCTGTGACAGGTGGGACCCCCTGAAATAGCGATATTTCTTTCGCCTCCTTTCGTTCAGTCAATACTCGAGATAGATATACGTACAGAATAAAGAAGGTTTTTTTTTTTTACAGTGGTAGAATAGGAGATGAAGCGGGGAAGATGACGAAGAGAAAAGAAGAAAGGTTTTTTTCATAAAATTGAATTTATCACGCTTTGCTTAGTTTACTTGAGAAGTGTGGTGTTCAGTGGTTTACGTTCTAGGGCTTCTAAAATTATACCTACAAAAAACTTTCTGAAGATATTCTTTTGAAATATACTATATTGATCAGTGGATTAGTCCTGCAAAGATTCCCTTACGAAGATACCAAATCCTTACCTCTGCAAAGCTCATGGCTACCCTGGCCTATATTTATTTTTAATATAAGTAAACTTACTTCAAATTGGACCAAGATAAAATAAATGAAACGGTGCACCGCACTGACTTTCTCCCACTTTTCTCCCCCTTAAAATATACATTTACTAAAAACTCGTAAGATATGTGAAGTTAAATAATAGTTCTATACATTATTGTAGAAACATTACACCAAAAATCATAAATGAAATAATACACACGGTTGCTTAATTAATCTATGGCATTAGAAACTAGGGACACTGTTATAGAAAAATTGAGAAAAGAGAAACATTTGTGTCCACCAAAGAGCATAAGAATCAATGTCATTTTTAAAGACCTGAGCTAAAAATTTTTATATATTTGCTTATAACTCAGAACTATTGGTTTTATAAAAATATATTGAACATAATATATTTTTATCTTTAACAAAACTACAACGTTACAATGATAAATCATTTCGTATTTTAAATGGTTGTGGAGAAACAATAAAAATTGGAAAATTTCCCCTCTGTAAAGTAACCTCAAAGTCATTTTCACTAGAAAGTGAGAGCTGCCATCTTATTTATAATGGTAAACAATGTTTGGATATAAAATATAATCAGAATCATTTGAGTGAATTTTGATAAAAATTTATGTTTTTTTTCTTTTTGTCTTTCAGTAAACTACCCTTAAATTTAGCGTTAAATATCCAATTCCCAAAACCACCTAGGATACCTTATGAAAACCCCATATACAAAGTTTTAGCCCAATCGGTAAAATAGTTTCACCCCTAGCCCGAGCTACAGACAAACTGACAGCATTGAGAAAACTTTTTTTTTTTCCAACATTTATCAAAATCTCGAGGTCTATTTTTTTTTTTTTTACGATCATGATACTTTCTCTCCCATGTGCGGAGAGAAGATAAAAGTAAAATATTTCTTCAGTAGTTACGTTTAGTTCAATTATCTTCATATATTAGTCTAAATATTTGTTAAATATTTATCATGGGCTATCTCGGAATTTATCCACTCATTTAAAAGGTTTATGGTCAAATTTCATACTTCTCTTAGCATTGGAATTTTTTGAATGCTGGTCTCATACATGTTCCTTAAACCGGCCCATGGGACACCAGAATGAGAGAGCTGCCTTTGAACCCATATGGGTAAAACTTAACAGATACTTCCACGTAGTGGGGTTTGCATCAATATTGCGGCGGCATAACGGCTGTATTATGGTTAGTGGCAGCTAAGTTTTGTAAGGACCCAGAGCCATGAAGTATATAACGTCCCCCTGTACAGGGTTACATGGCTGGTATCGAGCAGCGGAGGTATCGGTAAGACTTGAGACACGGAGCAAATTATGCTCAAGATGTTTCAAGATCGGACAACCACGGGCGTGACCGCGTGTATTGGTAGTTAGACCGTGGGTCCTGCGGTGTGGATAGGAAAAGAGAAAACTACTACACTTTCCTTTCCCTGATATCCCCTTTTGTCAAGGTAAAAAAACCAATGATGGTTCTTCCTGAGGTAAAAGGAATCGGAGGCAAACTAGTACCCCTTTTGGACCTTCAGGGGGTGACTACTTCATGGGGAGCGATCAATTATGCGAACAAGACGCATTCACTGGAAAAAAAAATGCACCTGTCGTAAGACAGAACAACTAATATTAATAGTATTAGTATTCAGATATTACAATATTTTATTTGAAATCTGGCAGAAAACTAATGTTCTGACCTTCTTCAGTGGTCATGTGGTCTAAGGCGTCACTCTCATGTTTGACTAGACTGCCGATAACAGGGATATCGAGGTACTAATCCTGGTTGGGTGTACTGAGGATAGCCTTCCAAAATTGTTTTCCACTCTCCCTCCACGTGAATGCCGGTACACTTTCTTCAAATTCAGCCTTCAGCGTAGCTAATAAATATGGGTATAAATCGAGCAGGTATGAAAACTCTGTGCTTAAAAAAAATCATTTTACTTTCTTATTTCAAGAGAAAGTATTGTGATCGTAAAAAATGGATCTTGATATTATGACGAATCTTTACGTTTTATATGAAAACGAATTCCCCAAAAAAGTGGATTTTACAATTTCTGTATGTTTCCATATCTGTTTGTCTGTTTTACTATCTGTTGTCTCTGTCCACTGATCCGAAACGGTAGTTTACTTAAAACCTATATTTGAAATTATCTTTGAAGCTATAAGTTAATACACAATCTGATAAAGTTTGTGCGGTTGTGTCGTACCATTTATTTTAATCTCGATACTCCTAAATAATGTATCCAGTAACCTACACATCTCATATATAAACTTTAAGACTGAGAGTAGTGTAAGTGGCTCAAGGGTTTCATGCGACCTAAGCTAGATTTAAAATTGCAACCCCAGTTATATTCTGTATAATATAAATAGACTGCACCCCTTGCGTGACGATAGATGATGATAGTAATAATAATAGTAATAAAATAATAAGAGGGTGCCAAAATACCGGACAGAAAAAAGTGGTGACCCCCAACCCCAGCTCTCTTAATCAATGTGGGCAAAAATATTTTCCCTCCTTTATTTCCTTCTCTCTTAATAGTTTAAGAATCTTTTAATTAAATATCAAATTGATTTGCCGACAAAGAAGCCCGAAATATCATAAAACAAAAAAAGTGATTATGTTGTTTGTGATTTTTTTTTAAATATTCTTACTATTGGATAAAATAATTAGAAGTTAGTATTTTATTTAGAATTAATGATTAGCTTAATTTTATTTAAATAATTTATTATTATTATTATTATTATTATTATTATTATTATTATTATTATTATTATTATTATTATTAGCACCGCGTCTTACTAACCATTCGGGTTATACGCACTTACGTTAATGTGTAATGGTAGGGTGATTGTGAGATGAAATGGAGGACCTACAGTTTAACGTGGGATCCGAACCACGGTGGAGGCCTGGCATTCCACACATTCACGAGTTTTGATTAATACACGTCTTGTCAGAGGTGAAGGAAGGGTTTGGGCAATCAGATAGATCTGTGCCGGGACCGAGGATTGAGCCCCGGACCCTCAACACAGAGGTCTGACACTTTACCCCTAGAACACCAGTTCCCCCTTTTAATTACTAATTAAATTAAATTTTGTTGAGATGTGTCACAAGGACCATTGCGCCCTAGGCGACTACCTAAATTCGCCTAATGGTACGACCGGCCCTGAGTGGAAGGGTTTCTCAAGCCACAGTGCTATTTTGTACGGAGGTGGACAGTTCGCAAAAACTTAATTCAAACAAACCATTTATCATTCCCCAGTCCAATTTTCAAAGGATGTGTGGAATGAAAATAAAAATAAAAACATTTTTTTTGTAGTCAAAATTTGTAGAATGTTACATTGATTTCTTGTATAAGTAGTGTTAATATGTAGCAAAAGTGATTTTTGCAGAGCCGCTTTAATAGCAAAGCGGTCTAAGGTATCAACTCTCGCTTTAGACTGGCCTGATGAAGACGAGGAAGTCAAGGTTCAAATCCTGATCAAGACAACTTAAGGTGGTACCTTGCGAAGATCATAATAATATGGTTGATAAATATAAAATAATTTTAAATAAATGGTACGGCGCACCGCACAGACTTTCTCTCTCTTTCTATAAACTCGTAAGATTTCTGAACGTAATAATGTACATTGTATCATCACCACTCCACATAAGAACGCACATAAAATAATATACAATGATATATAATCAATGAGAAAAGAGGCACATCTTTGTCCACCTAAGAGCATTTCAAACAGTTTAATGTCTTCCACAAGGATCAACACTTCGTATTAAAATTTCGATTTCTGGTTAGAATTTTAACATTTTATAAGGTGTTGCAGATCTTCAAGTCATCGCATTGATATTTAATTATTCATTTATACATTTTGACCAATAAAAAATGTAAATATTAACTATTGAGTCTAAAATGGAGATAGATCATTGCTGTGCAAACATTTCTCCTAAGAGCTTTAAGGAAAAATAACATACTTTTTTTAGATACTTATATTTAATTACTCTATGGCATTGTAGAATTATTGCGTAAAGACTTAAGTAGTATATGTTTACAACTAAAGCTCACAAAATTGTATTAATATATTTGCAAATATCTCAGAAACTGTTGCTTTTATAAAAATATATGTCAAATAAAAGTTTTTTATTTCTAATAGTCCCACAATTTTGCAATAATAAGTTGTTTAGTTTCTCAAATAGTTGTGGAGATACGGATATTAACGCTTCTGTAAAGTACCCTAAAAATCATTTTCATAGGAAAATGAAAATAGCCAGTTTATTTATAATCTTAATTAACGCCTAGATACGAATTTTAATCAAAATCGTTTGAGCAGATTTTGAGAAAACCAATTTTTTCTCTTTTCGCCCTTCAGTAAACTACCCTTAATTTTAAGTTTTTATAGACACACAGACAGACGGCATAGCAAAGACTATTTTTTAGGGTTCGGGGGGTCATGAGACGTCGACATCCATCAACATTTCAGGTTAGTTTTTTTTACGGTCGCAATACTTAAACTTTAATGTCCAAAAAGTTTAAAAAAAATCATATAATTGCGTATAGATTGAAAGTTATTGATTTTATAAAAATATGTTTCGGATAAAATATTTGTATTATAAATATATATACATATTTTTAATGCTAAGTAATTTCATATCTCAAATAGTTTCGGAGCTATTATAAAAAAACGTTAATTAACGCATCAGACCGGAGCCCTTAAAGCCATTTTGCCGGAATATTGAGGGTAGCCATTTTGTTTGGAATATTTATTAATGTTTATAAATGAAATTTAATCAAAAAACGTTGGAGCCGATTTTGAGAAAATCGACTTTTTCTCTTTTTGCCCTTCAGTAAACTACCCTTAATTTTAAGTTTTAAAAGACACACAAACAGACGGCATTGCAAAGACTATTTTTTAGGGTTCGGGGGGTCATGAAACGTCGACATCCATCAACATTTCAGGTTAGTTTTTTTTACGATCGCAATACTTAAGCTTTAATGTCCAAAAAGTTAAAAATATATATATAATTGCGTATAGATTGAAAATTATTGATTTTATAAAAATATGTTTCAAATAAAATATTTGTATTATAAGTATATATACATATTTGTAATGCTAAGTAATTTCATATCTCAAATAGTTTCGGAGCTATTATAAAAAATGTTAATTTACGCATCAGCCCGGAGTCCTTAAAGCCATTTTGCCGAAATATTGAGAGTAGCCATTTTGTTTGAAATATTTATTAATGTTTATAAATGAAATTTAATCAAAATCGTTAGAGCCGATTTTTATAAAATCGACTTTTTCTCTTTTTTCCCTTCAGTAAACTACCCTTAATTTTAGGGGTAGATATCAAATTCCAAAAACCCCTCGGGGCAACTCTATGAAAACCCTAGATATCAAGTTTCAGCTTAATCGGTAAAATATTTTAGGCTCTAGTTGGATGTACAGACAGACAGACAGACAGACAGACGGAAATTCAAAAACCATTTTTTCGGATTCAGGGAGTCATGAAACGTCAAAATTCATCAAAATCTCGAGTTCGATTTTTTTGACGATCAACATACTTTCTCTACCTGTAAGATAGAGAGAAAGTAAAAATCATTAATATACATTAATTAACCAAAGCAATTTTCAATATGTAGCTACTCTACACTCCGCTTACTCTGAAAGGTCTTACTTTGACCGATTACATTATGGTGAAACATAAGATGGAACCATACTGTAATAATCGGCCAAGGTAATACTGCTACCTTTCAGGGGAAATTAATGAAGTGTAGATTTTGAGATCAACTTTTGGAAAATGTATTGATTTTACATTATTTTATAATTATTATACTCATGGGTGGACAGTAATAATAATAATAATAATAATAATAATAATAATAATAATAATAATAATAATAATAATATTTAGCACCACGTCTTACAACCCGTTTGTGTTATACGTTCAAGTACTAATTACGCTAGTGGATTAGAAATTGGAAGGTTAAATATAGAGAAAGTGAACCCGCACTTGTATGGAGGGAGAGTGGAAAACCATTTAGGAAAAACCACCCCAGTTCACCCGAACGAGATTCGAACCTCGATCTCCCCGTCCTCGGCAGTCTAGCTCAACAAAATCTAGCGCGTTAGCGAACCACGCCACCGAGGTGGGTGTGAATACTTAATACAAGGGTGTCAATCTCTTCCTGTCTGATTTGTCTATTTTAGGTAGGGCGAGGTTTTAATTCAATCCAAGTGTAGATAACTTTATTTACGTTTGATAAATGACTGCGCAATTGACAAACACTCCTTTCAAATTAAAAATTCCTCATTTGTGTAAATGTACACAGACAAAACAGTTTTGTACAGGCTACCAAAATATAATGGACTACAAAATGATTTTGTTATGATCGAACTAGTTTTGTAATCAACATTACATTTGTTGTGACCTGTACAGATCTGTTTTTTCTGTGTACTAGTATGGTTAGGATAAAGTGAAGGACGGAAAAATATCTATTTTCATGTTTGGATGAAAATAATATAACTATCAATGTCTGCAACATTTTGAAAGCAAAGTAATTCATTATTAGTTACTTACTTACTTACTCAATGAATTTAGGAGCTCGAAAGTTTATTGCCGCTCTTACTAAAGTACGCCACCTACCCCTATCTTGAGCTAGTTTAATCCACTTCACCCCATTACACCCTATCTCTTTCAGGTTCATTATAATGTTATCCTCCCATCTGCGTTTAGGTCTTCCCAATAGTCTCTTCCCATTGGTTTACCAGTCAATACCCTGAACATGGTTCTAGATTCTTCCATTCACGCTGCATATCCTACCCACAGTAATCTACGAGACTTGACTTTCCTAACAATGTCTTGTGATGAGTATAGGATATGTAATTCATCTTTATGTAACCTTCCACACACCACAGTGGCCTCATGGACCAAACATCTTCCTATGCAACTTGTTTTCAAACAACTTAATTTTATTTCGTCATGTAAGGTAGGATACCACGTTTCACAACCATATAGAACAGCCAGTAAAGCTATTGTTTTGTTTATTCCGAGTTTTACATTCCTTGACAGCAGGCAAGATATCAACAATTTACTGAACGTGTAATGAATTAGGGAAAATTGCCCCCGGAAAAACTGCACCCTCCCAGAAAAAAGGGGAAAATTGCGCCCTCCTATCAATCATCACACCATTAGGTGGGAAAAGTGCCCCCACACACGGTTTTACACACTTACAAAACAAGTACGCCCAAGGACCTAACAAAGTGTTTAAGAGTCTAGTCTAAATTCAAAAAATGGAGTAAAAGGTCGTCAATAATTAGTTTGGTAACTTCAATTTATACGTTCACATCAAATGCTTACAGATACACACTAATCTTTATTTAATTGAAAAACCTAACCTAGCCTAACCTACCCTAGCCTAGCCTAGCCTAACCTAACCTAACCTAAACAACAGGCAAAGAGACAGGTGCGATGAATCGATGTACTATGACCTCCTCAAGCCCTCATGATGTGCGATGAGTTGACTTGAAATACCCACCCTCCTAAACAAAAGGATGCGATGAACTGATCTACGCCGGTGAAAATGGTAAGGTCGTGAGGAATGTGAAAAAAGTGCGCCCACACGACCTTGTTAAAATTATTTAGGTGAGACAGACAAGGTCGTGTGGGTACACTTTTCCAACCTATTAGTGTTATGATTCATGCGAGGGCACAGTTTTCCCTTTTTTCTGGGAAGGCGCTGTTTTCCCGGACGCAATTTTTCCCGACACCCATGTAATAGCATGCCTTTACCGACTATATTATTTTTCCTAATTTCCAATCTAATATAGTTTTTGCTAGTTAAAATCGTTCCTAAATATTTAAACTCACTAACCCTGTATAGTGATATGTTGCTCGAAATAATCTTTTTACATCCATTACTGTTTTCAGCCTGTGGCCTGGGTCAGTTTTTTTTTATTCAAACCATATATTTTCCACTAACTTAAGATTAAGACAAGCACAGTATCCAGTCCTCGGCCGTTAATTCATCACTCTGAAAGGGTAAACCCACATTTCATCAATGATACATTTTTCAGCCATGCCGGGAATCAAGTGTGGGACCCTAATCTCAGTAAACAGACACGCTGTCGATCAATCTAAGGTGTTGGACTCTCAAAGTGTATGTACACGCATTTTCGTCACGTTCCCCTGCCCCCCTTCCCTCCATTAAGTTTTAAACCCCACTCTTCTGGGTTGGAGCCCATGCGTGCTAACCACTCAGCTTATCCTTTCGGTGAGTCCATAATAATCACAAAGGACATATAAAATAATCGAGGAAGGGTGTGGGAAGGGGGTAGGGGAGGATCAAACAAGAATGCAGTCCAAACATCGTGTCCACGTGGCCCTGTAAACAGGCGCCACATAAAATACCAGTGCTACCCGATGCAAAGCGGGTTTATTTTTTTTTACGTTTATTTTTTATTCGTAGCCCCCTCCACCCACACACACCCAATGCCGTGCGGTAGAACGAACAATAGTTTTCAAAGTTTTGGTGGGCGTATGCGGGAAAGGGGTTCTCCCAATGATTACAGAGCAGGACGGTACAAAAAATAATGATATATATATATAAAAAAGCAACACAAAACACTGTACTACAACAACAAGGAACGGAGCTAGCCCGCAGAGGGAGTAGGGGGTGGATGTCACGTGACGGGACGCACCAAAGTGGGATTGGTCGGCGCTGTGCCACGTCGCTCGGCGTTGCGTGACTCCGGGATACACACAAGAGGGTATATACACTACCTCCCCCTCCCCATCCCCATCCCCCGCCCCCCCGCTTGACACGCAAACCCCCGCTGGCCTGCCACGAGGCGCTGTCGGTCGGTTCCTGAGGAACTCAACCGTTCATTCTGCAGGATAGGAGGTCTCTGGTTCGAATATATACACGGACAAACTTTATAGCACGTTGCGCGAAATATATGGTACTGGATGAAGAGTAGGTCAGGGATCGAGTTCCAGCTTGGTTAAATGAGTGAGGTCTCTCATTCAACTTCATTCATAGAAAATGCTGGTTTGTTTACTCTAATCTTTACCTTCTTGATCCCTACCCTACTATTGTAAATAAATGCTTATATAATAAATGGATTTTGAGACGTGGAGCTAAAGTGTATAATATCATACACATGCTATAATTTACTATTATAATATACCCACTTCAGTGGACGAATGATCTGAGGTGTTACTCTCAAGCTAGACGGGCCTATTGATGACCGGGAGATCTAGGTTCTAATCCCTGTCGGGTCTTCTGAAAGTGGTTTTACCCAAACGGTTCCCCACTCTCCTTCCGTGAAAACGTTGGTAGATTACCTCTAAAATTCTTCCTTCCTTATCTCTACCCCATTAGAGTAATTATAATATGCATATAACCTGAAGTGGTAGGAAGACAATCGTCAGTAAACTAACCTCTGACAAAATTTTACCCAAAAACTTACTATAAAATATTGTTTGAGAGGTAATATACTCCCTCGATATCCACTTCAAACAAAATTGTTACAGCCATTTTCGAAAAGTTTAGAACTAAACAAACTCATCAGTATACTACTTTTAATTTAAGGGCTATTGTCTAATCTTGATATATTACCCTATAACATCTAGATATAAAGTTATAACAAAACTTATCAAATCGTTAAAGATCCGTGGCCAGGGACAGATAGATAGACAAACATAGAATGGGGACAGACATTATTGTTGGATAAACTTTTTGGGGCGCGGACACACATATTACTTTCAAATTTATTATATCTCGAGGTCAAAAATTTTCACGATTGCAATACTTTATCTTGATATGTGAAAGAAAAAACTAGAATTATGCTGGGATCAGGATCAACTTAACGTTCAGGTAAGGTTAACTTGACGTAACTTAACGTAAAGGTTATCCTTGTGTTTTTAAATTGAAGCTATCACGATGCAGTTAACTTAACCTAATAGATGTCCCGGGAGGTCTTTCACGTTAAGTGAACGTTACATGAAGGGTATCACGTGATATAGCCAGCCAATCATTATGGGAATTACGTTTACAGGACTTTTTAGTAATTCATTTGTTGGTTTTATGACCAAGGTCTACTTTTTTAGCTTTAGTTCTAATGATCGGACATTGAATCAAAATAATTAAACTAAAAACTAAAATTTTTCAAAAAAATTTTAATGATAAATATTTATTATAGCGATAGAAAACAGTAAACATTCACAGAGCATTACTTTACAAACAGTTCAAATCACATATTAAAAATACATAATATAGAATGCAGATGTTTGGCTCGGGTTGTTACGTTAAGTTACGTGAATCGTGATCACATATCCATTTTATTAAGTTAAGTGAACGCTAAGTTAAGTTAAAGGTTGATCGTGATCCCGGTATAAGTTTTCATTCAATGTTGGCTATTAAAAACCTTCAGAATATGTATATTTATTTTAATGTGACTATCACTAAGAGAATTTCATTCGAGTCTTGGTTTGGATGCTGGTAAAAATGGGCTAAGTACACTCATATTTAATTTTCCCGAAATCATTGTCTAAGACGTAATCCTACTTTGTTTACTCTGAAGTAGTAAATAATAGTTTACTAAAATAATTAATACAATATTTTTTCTAAAGAAAAATATTTTGAAAATCCCACGTATATATATATATATATATATATATATAAGAATAAGAAGAAATAAATAAAAATTTAGGAACAGAGTATTATTGTAAGGTTTTGAAAATATATCTTATGTCATCACATAACCAAAACGAACTATAGATCTTAAAGTAGGTCCCAAAAAAATAAATCAAACCTTAAAAAATTCAAAAAAGATCTCCAGGGAAACTTCCCTCATCCAAATGGTAAAGCCTTCATTTTTTTTATTCATTGATTTTCGTGTCGAAAGTGAAGTTTTTTTTATGATTGACGTAAGCGGAAACTGACACCATCACAGGAATGACTGCAAGGCGCATGCGCAGATCCGGTGCTCAATAATAATATTTAAAAAATTCAACCTCACTACAACCTTCAAGTTGAAACGCCATGTATGTAAAAAAAAAAAAAAAAGAAAAAAGTAGTATAAAAAATAAAAGAGAAGGGATTCAAAAATTCGAATTGCAAATGGCAAAAAGATTTCTGCATCTTCTTGTCAGCAGCGCGACTTGCCCGAGGAAATGGGGTGGGAGTATGAAGGGGTGGGTTGAAGAGAATGAAGGGGGACCGGGTAGGGGGGGGTTACTGAAAGATACGGCACAACTAAACTTCCCCTCCTCCCTCTTTTTTTTCTTCGGTTGTAGGGAAATGGAGAACATTAGCACTCGTATGTGTATTCTACATCAAATAGATTCTTTGTAATTTCTTCTGGAAAAAATAAGGATTTGTGCTGAGATTAATATTCAAGTTCAGATTTTAGCAATTTTTATATTGAAAAAATTTAAATTAACTGCTCAATGAGCTTATACACACGCACACAGCCACATGCATACATATATAATCTCATATAGTTTAATATATTCTGAAAAACAATATTTCTTTACTATCTTAAGATTCTTTGAGAGTCAAGATTAGCTTATCCTTGACAAAGATGTTTTTATAAAATAATACACTGCTTAGTAAATTATTAATAAAGTACGACATATATTTTTTTTAAATAACAACAAAGTTGGATGAAGTCATATGAGAAAAAAAAATATAATTAAGCTAAATATTAGTCTCATACTTTATTTCTCATTTACAAAGAAGTAAATTATATTATTTTATAAAAACTTATTTGCCAGGGTTCACAAAGTTTAACTCTCAAAGTAACTTAAGATAAAATATTAATATCAATATTTTGGAAACAATTATGGATATGTTAGAATTAAATAAATACCCTCACAAATAACACAATCATATGGATAATAAACGTGATGGATGGTGCATTTATTTCAGTTAAACAAAGTCATACATATGATAGTAAGCTATTGCATATATTATGTAAGCCTACTTATTATTCTTAAAAGAGTGCTAAGATCAAATTAATTCAATCATGATTCTATTCGTTAAATTATTGTTGGCAAAATTATTAACCAAAATACTAACTAAAAGTAATAAAAGTTTAATAGTAGTACTTACTATTTATACGCTTAATCCATTTTTAAATGATTGTCAACCTAGTTGAAAAGATTAACTGAGAATTGATGAATAAAGATGTTTATGGAAGTATATAAAAATTGATATGTGGTTTTTATAATGCCGTTTTTTAGCTACTTCTTTATCAGATGTTTCCCATACTACCAGAATTAATAAAACTAAATAAGATACATTCTTCTAATGAGTTTCCAAAATCAAAGAAAATATCCTACTACGTATACAATAATACATACATTATTTTGTTAATTATCATCAATGTTATTTTCCCGTTGATTCAAATAACAAGCTTCTTGAATAAATTGACACTAGTAATATACCAAGGTAGCCTACCTAAAATATTATATTGTAAATGTTTGGATATTTACTAAAATCAGTGTTAAGTCTTAATTAAATATGCTATCTGAGTCGTGTATTTTATTTTTATTTTTTAGAATATTGCATTACTCACCAGGATATTTGATGGAATTTAATTATAAACTAAATTTTATAAATCCAACTTACATCAATTCGTTATAAAAAAAAACACTAACTCTTTCATTATGGAATTTCAGAAAAATAATATGGTAATATTTAGATTATATATTTTTATGTTTCAACTCACATTATTTAAAAAGTCCATAAAAATTTGTGAATGGTGTAATAGGAATCAAATATTCATTGTTTAACATATTTTTAAGGCTGTTAAATGTTAGTCAGAATCCATTTAAAATAAATTAATAAAATTTAGCCTAACATTAGATTCATTTTTAATTTTGAAACACACAATAAGTTTATTAATTTTTAATCAATTTAAAACATTTCCATCATATTATTATTTAGCACCACGTCTTACTACCCGTTCGGGTTATACGCTTAAGAACTAATTACGCTAATGGATTAGGAATTGGGAAGGTTGAATTTAGAGGAAGTGAACCCGCATTTGCGTGGAGGGAGAGTGGAAAACCATTTAGGAAACCCCCCCCCCCGTTCACCCGACCGAGATTCGAACCTCGATCTCCCCGTCCTCAGCAGTCGGGCTAAACACGACTAGCGCGTTAGCCAACTACGCCACCGAGGCGGGTATTTCCATCATAAAATCTTATTTCTGAAAATTTACAAAGCATGATCTTCCATTAAGAATAATTTGATTTAGTAAGTGACGATTCGGATTCGTATTCAAAATTGACACTTTTTATTTAGCCATTAATATCTTTTGGTTAAAAAGTTCTACAACGGAATAATCAGTGTCATATCGTGGTATATGTTTCCAGGATATGTGGACCTTGATAAAACTTTCCGTGTGAAAATATTATTTCCCCATCGGACCAATCTCACAGAGCTATTTTTTTATTTTTATTTTTTTTAGCAACATCTCTCACTACTTTTTCGTTTTATATGCATATGTACTAATTAGGCTATTGACTTAGAGATGAGGAAGATTCAAATTAGATTAAGTGTAGCCGTATTTGAGTGGAGGGAGAGTGGAAAACCAGTTAGGGAAAGCCTCTCTCAATACATCCAACCAGAATTGGTACGCCGATCTCCCCGTCGTTACAGTCTATAGACTATTAAGAAAGTGACGTTTAGGACAGTGCAGCCACCGAAGTGGGTCTAATAGATTCTTCTCTTTCTACCTCAAATGGGAACGTATTTTCGTTCTTACCTAACAGGTGAGTGTTCTATAGAGTGACGCAAGACATTTACAGGTACAGTTTAAACTAAATCTACAAGTCCCTGGTGGCCTGACGGTCTAAGGGTAAGGTGTTAAACTTATGTGCTGGAGGTCCGGAGTTCAATCCTCGGTCCGGGCACAGATTTATCTGATCGCCAAACCCTTCCTTCACCTCTTACAAGATGTGCATTAATCATAACTTATGAATGTGTGGAATGACAGGCCTCCACCGTGGTTAGGATTCCACGTTAAACTGTAGGTCCTCAATTTCATCTCACAATCACCCTACTACTACACATTTAAGTGCGTATAACCCGAACGGGTAGTAAGACGCGGTGCTAATAGTAATAATCATATAAATCCCTGCCAAAAATTCATTCTATATCCATGAAAATAATGTATAGATTAAAAAAGACTAAAAAATTGTCATCTGACCACTCATCTAATTCCCAAATAAGAGTCTCTTTTGTGTGGTGCACATTCTCAGACATGTAGATATGACGGAGAGAGTCTGTGCGCCCTGCGACCAAGAGGACACCTATATCTCACAATGGGAACTATTATTGCATGTAGAGCAAGCAAGTTTGCTACAAGATACGAGGCCATAGCCGACTGTCCCATTCGAATGTCGAACAATTTATCAGCTGGGGAAAAAGGGAAGTAATGATAATCGGCTTGTCCACATGTTTTCCAAGACCACATGTTTGTATACGATTACTTGTCACCATTCAATTGTATATATATATATATATATATATATATATATATACAATATAAATATTATTTCACAGGTATTTATATAAGCTATAAAAGAGTAACAATTTAAAATCAGACGACTTTATAATTAAATGAAAATATCTTAAGTAACTTTTTTACAACTGTCTAAAAAGTTCCTTCCTATATGACTCGATTTTTTATTGATATATATATAAATAAAAAATGAGTCATAAGTAACTTTTTAGACAGTTGTAAAAAAGTTACTTAAGATATATGTATATCAATAAAAACTTTGAGTCATAAATGAAGGAATTTTTAGACAATTGTAAAAAATTACTTAGGATATTTTCATTTATTTATAAAATCATATTATTTTAAATCGTTACTTTTTTATAGCTTATATCAATACCTGTGAAATAAAGTAAAATTTAATCAACGTTGACAGCAAAAATATTTGTTTATTTTTTTCTAAATAATTTTTTTTTACCAAAACCTTACTAGTACATAATAGCTAGATTAGATAAAAAAAAAAGCAAAAAGGATGTAGAATATATTTTGATTTAATTTCTTTCGAACCAGTTTTACTAAAAAATTTAATAAAAACTTTAAAATTCCAGCTTTGACGTGCGCAGGGGCAACTAATTTTAAAATGTCAGCTGTCTGCTTGTGTTAGATATCGTGCAATGCTCATGGCCAGGGCCGTAGCCAGGAGGGTTTTTTGGGGGGTTCAACTCCTCATTCTGAAAGTCGACAGTTAAAAATTAATACTATGTTATTTACGGTCTAAACAAAACAATAAAATAAGAGTATATAGGTATTTTAATTTTTTAAATAATTTAAAAAAATATTTTGTGATTGTATTTATTATTCAGGCAACAAAGCCGGTTGGATTATCACGAAATGTTTACGAAGGATAAAGAAGAAGAGATTGTGGGAGAATTGTGGAAGTGGATAAGTCTTGTGAGTTTAGGAAAAAAATATTTTTACTGAAAACTATTCAAATTATAGTTCCAAGAACACGTCGAAAATGAGTCAGTAAAGAAACAAGAATGAAGGGTAGGATGCTTTAAAGGGCGGGGGGAGGGGGGCAGATATTAGGAGTCAAAGACTTCAATACATTCTGTCATGTTGGAAATACCTTTATTTGAAAAGTGAACAATTTTGGAATATGGAGCTGATGTGACAGCCTTTTCTCCAAGCACAAATTTTTAAACCTCTAACTTCATTAGAGAAAAACAAAAGCACCAATAAAATTATTCGTGTTACATCAGTGGCGGCAAGAACTTAATTTTTTTAACTTTTTTAAGGGGAAGAGGTGGACAATTAATCAAAAAGGAATGCTGATGGAATTGTTTTCTCTACTCACCCAGCCTAAAGAGTTCCGGGGCCCTCACCGGGCAAAAGTTTGAAAATTTGATTCCTTTAAGCTATTGGAGTGATCCTAGAATTTTTTTAAATAATACCTACTCCTACAGAATCTATTTGGAGTAGTTTTACCTTACAACCTTTTTTAAAATGTTGATGCCTCTAAAAGATATTTAAGGTGGTTTTCACCTGATTTTTTATATTTTGATTCAATGCCTTTAGATTTAGAAGCGCTTTGGATTTGTTTCAACTGTATCATATCCAAAAATATAAGAGAAGAGTGATATCAATCTAGAGGAGGGCAAAAATTACCACCCCCCCTAAAATCATACTCCCCAGGTTCTTCTGCCACTAGGTAGGACTTTATTTAATAAGCAATCAATCTAAGTTCTCAGACTTGCATGGAGGAGGTGCTTTTTAAGTTTCTAAATACTAACCAAATTTAAAGCATTAATGTATTTAATCCTCGCCCTTAGTTTCCATAAAAATTAACTCCATAGAGGTATTTAATAAACGTAATTATTCTTTGGCTTTGGCTACCGGAGGGGCTGTGCCCTCCCAAAACCCACCTGAAATATTGGTCTTGCTCATGACAGACAAACCAATTCTTCATTTCATATATATGTTATTTTATTTAAATTGTGTGGAAAAATCATGAAAAGAAAGAAAGCTATAAACATAAGGTTAAATGTAATATCATCTTATTTCTCTAATGAAGACTAAGGGTGCAACATGAGAAAGCATTGAGAAGTTTTACAGATGCTTAGATTTCACGGATTATGTATGAAGTGGTTTGATATTTTATTATTTAGTTTGCACCAAAATGTAGCTGAAAGCTCTGAACAGTTGAAAGGTTTAAATTTTAACTTATAGGTGTTTTAGAAAAGTCTGATAACCCACATAAAACCCTATAAAAAACCAATACTATTTCTAAATGTTCTGTTGTGATCCTATCATATCCCTATCATATCATGACTTTATTTGATAGAGGAAGGCTAGAAGATATAGGTTTCTAGCCACTAAAAAGTAAGCCAATTTTCGTGTAAAGTGTCGTTGATTTTTTTAAACTTTTTAATTGGTCAAAAAATCTGCTGTTTATTTTCTCCTATACTTAGATGAAAAGATTTTTAAAATATATAGGCCTATATCAAACAACTTCTTCAATAATCCAGGATTCTTAAACGTCTGCAACGCGTCAGCGTTTTATAACATGTAGCACCTTTAAGCAATATTCTCGCTATACACATTATTTGATGTCTTGCCTGATGGTGTTCGGGTAAGTTGAATAAAAAATAAGTGTATATCAAATTAGGACGTTAAGAATACAAATACCATTTATTTTTATTGTTTCTCTTTGTACCATATAAAGCTAATAATGACGATTCCAAACCAATTATTGCAATCAATAAACAAAAATAGCTTAAATACTTGAAATAAAGCACTATCAAACACATAAACTTTTATATAAACATAAAAAAGTTCCTTCCTATCTAAATTGGACAATTTTTTCTATAATTACGTCTTACTAACTGTTTAGGTTGTACGTATAAATGATAATTATCAGGGCCCATATTTTTATGACATAAATATGATCAAAAAACTACCTATAAAATGACCTGAAACTTAGAAAAAATTACTCCAAAATTAAAAATAAACTTAGAATATTTAGAAAAACTAGTTGTCTAATAAATGCACACAACTAAATTAAACATGCACTTTACAAATGTAAAATCTAATTAAACTCTTTTAGCAACCAAACGCTTGAATTCTGCTAAATATAACCTTAATTTACAAAAATTTGCTTCAGAAGTATTTCAGAAGTAATAGCTCCCTCCTGACGCAGCCCTCTCCAGGTTAGTTGCAGTCTCACCAGGAATGTGTATTTTATAACCATTCAAGCAAAGAGGATACAAAGGTTATTACCTATTTCAGAGGTTGGCAAAAGGTCAATCTCACAGCAATTTTAATTCAATCGCATATATCGTTATGAAAAGGAAAGCTTACCTTGCAATATTCCACTATGGTACAGCTTATAGGATAGGGTCATAGTGTAATCCGTCAAGGTGAGACAACTAACTTTCAGGGTCAACGGAGTGTACATGTTTTAATATGTATTTTATATGAAGGCAGGGACATAAGTATTGAAGGAAATATTGAATTTAATAAATAAATATAATATGTATAGAAAAAATTATTAAAAATAACGAAGGGCAATCGTGGGACTTTGAGATGAATGTTAAAGTGGATCGGGGCCTAAAGGGTTGCCGACCCCTGATCTACATTATATTTTCATTCCAACAACTGTGTTTTGAAAAATTTATGTTTAAGTAGTAATTTATCTATAAAATAATATATAATATTTTAAAATATTCATAATTATTCAACATAAATGCCTAAAAATGACTCAAAAATGCCTAAAAGCTATTTAAAAATGCCCAAAGATTTCTAAAATCGACAAATAAATAGTGAAAACCAATACAATATGAGCTTTAATTAAAATATTGCCTAATATGGTGAAAAAAAATATTACCTATAGAATATACGTTTTTACAAGACGAGATCATGAACAGAGTCTTATGTATTACTTATGAGTTATGAATATTGTATGTGATGAACAAAAAAAAAAAGATGACTTTCACCAAAGTCAGGTTCTGATAATTACTCTAATGGGGTAGGTAAGAGGAAGGTTGAATCTTAGAGCTAATCTACCCACATTTGCGTGGAATTAGAATGGGAAAAACCATCCTCAGTACACCCGACTGGTATTTGAACCCGGATCTCCCTGTCTTTAGCATGCCAGCCTCAAACGAAAGTGATGCCTTAGACTATTCGGCCACTGAAGCGTGTTTTAATTGGAATGTATCTTTATGCTCAAGGGTGACCTGGATGTCTAGGGGTAAGGTGTCAGACTTCTGTGCTGGGGGTCCAGGTTTCAATCCTCGGTCCCGGCACGGATTTATCTGATTACCAAACCCTTCCTTCACCTCTAAAAAGACATGTATTAATCACAACTTGTGAATGTGTGGAATGCCAGGCCTCCACCGTGGTTCGGATTCCACTACACATTAACGTAAGTGCGTACAACCCGAACGGTTAGTAAGACGTGGTGTAGTAATAATAAATTATGTTCAAACTCTCATCATGAAACATTTGGGGGCTACTAGAATTATTTAAGGAGACACCCTAAAACACCTGAGAACACGTGGACAGAGGCGTGTGATTAGCGTCCAGTCTGTCTCAACAGTGAATGGGAAGATCAAGGTTAAAATCCATGTCTAGTGTGTTGTAGTTTTTTTATCTTTAAACAGTTTTTTTTTAGCACCACGTCTTACTAACCGTTCGGGTTATTTGAAATTTAATAGTTATCTGTTTTGATTCCAATCAAGTGCGAGTAGCCCGCTTCGATGGCCGCATGCTCTATGACGTCACTATTGTAATATACCAAACTGCCGATAACGAGGAGGTGTAAATATGTGGTCTGCCCGGAAGGGTAGTATGACAAAGAGAGTTTTTTTTTAAAGAAATATGGTGAAAAACAATTTTTTTGGCTTCACCTTTTTACTAATCATATGAGTTACTTACTCTTGATATTGCTCCAGAGATGAGGAGGTTATAATTGAAAGGATGTATAGTGAGAACATATTTAGTAAAATAAAACCATTATCACACCTGAACAGGATTAGAACACCGAATCTCCTGTCTCTGGCGAGCAAAAATAAACGGCCTTGACGTTTATACCGCGCACCAACCAAATTGAGGTTGGGGTTTAGGGGGTGGGATATTCCATCGATTATTTGTCGTGGAACGTAATCATTATCTCCCATTACTTCATAAGGTTGATGGTCATGGTAGAGACCCTGTAGATATGGTAATAACACCTGCCTCCGTATTATTGGGTTTAAGGGGGGCGGGCTGTAGCATAATAACAGGTGGAATAATAATGATGACGACCGGCTATTGGTCCGATCAAACTCGCCTTGCCTTAGACAGATGATTATTGGTAGTTTGGAGCGAGCTCTAATAGTTCCTTATGATAGGGGGTGCTTAGGTTCTTGCTTAAAGAAGTGGAATCACCAAGAACAGGGTGGCTATAAAGTTCAGAACTCCAAACAAATTTTATTTTTATGGTGGAATCGCTTCTAATTACTCCGTTCAGGTTCTCAGAATATTTATACTAATAGGGGTGAGGATGAGGAGAATGGAATTTAAAGTAAATATACCACAATTTGTGTCAAGAAGAGGGGGAAAACATTTAGGGAAAACCTATCTTAATATACCCGATAAGAATAGGAGCCTCGATTTTTTCCCCCACCATTAATTTAGTCTATCATGAGAGGGACACTTTAGATCAGCTATGTCCAAAACCCGCTTCGCGGCCGCGTGGTCTGCCACGCTGCTATTGCAGTAGAAAAGACTGCCAATAACGGGAAGACAAAGGTTCGAATCTCAGTCAGTTGTACTGAAGATTTTTTCCAAAATGGTGTTTAATTCTACCTCCACGCAAATGCGGTTGCACTTCCTCTAAATATAACCTTCCTAGTACCTAAACTCATTAGCATAATTAACACATAAGCGTATAGCCTGAACTGGTATTAAGACGCTGTGTTAAAAAAAAGTGTGTCCAATCTTTCCCCGACTGAGACCCACATAAGTTCTTGAGGAATTGGCCAGGGGACATTTATATGAGGTTTATAATATCTAATTCACAAATATCGTATACACACATATACATCTTTCTACACAGATAAACCCATATCTACACCCATACCGATCCTATCCTTCGATACATTACACTAACGATTCTGGAAACTTCTTGAAAGTTAGCGAGCATTTACGATAGCTACAAGAGACTAGTTTGTTGTTTATTTCTGCAATTATTTTGAAGTATTTTAATTTCAGCCAGTGGCTCACATAAAATGTACTTGGGAGCCGCAAACGACCCACGGGTTGGAAATGCCTGGCTTAGACAATATGATGACCCATGGGTGTTTCTAAACTAAATCATCGTGGTGCAGTTACCTAAATTGAAAATAGACTACATATAAATTTTGTTCATTGTTTTCAAATAAAAACGTTTAATATGAGTGTAACTAAAGGTTTGCGCTAAGGAGTACGGATGAGTAGGATGAATGAGAAGAAATGTACTCACATCAACGGGGGTGAGGATTTGAAGAAAACAACAGGGACCAGTAGGCTATTTCCAAGGCAAGCAAAATTTGACGGGACTGTACTAGTATGGTTGAATTTTACAAGGAAAAAAAAATTGATTTTTTTGCGGCCTTGGGTGTCCACATGATTTAAATGCACTAATCTAATGTTAGACTAGACTACCAAAGATAGGGAGATCGGGGTTCGATCCCAGTTGAGTGCACTCAGGGTAGTTTTCCTAAATGGGTTTCCTCTCTCCTTCCATGCAAATGCGGGTGCACTTATTCTCAATTAAACCTTCATAATCCCTAAATTATTAGTGTAATTAGTATATAGGCGTATAGCCCGAATAGTTAGTAAAACAAGGTGCTGAAAAAATTTAGAAAGAAGTTAGTATTCAACCCGAAGGTTGGTACTGATGTGCTGCTATCTCACCCATGTGGAGCAATGCGCGCACTCAACCCTTCGGCTGGTCAGTGACACCCGCCTGCTCCATCAGGGTGAAGGTCCCATGTATTAGGAAAGCCGTGAAGTTTGGTAGTTTCCAGTTATTTTCCGCACTGAATTTATACTTGCTGGTGGTGACCTGGTGGTCTAGGGGCAAGGTGTCAAACTTATATGCTGGGGGTCCGGGGTTCAATCCTCGGTCCAGGCACAAATTTATCTGTATACCAAACAATTCCTTCACCTCTGACAATACGTGTATTAATCACAACTTATGAATATTTGTAATGCCAGGCCTCCACCGTGGTTCGGATTCCACGTTAAACTGTAGGTCTTCCATTTCATCTCACAATCATCCTACCATCACACATTAGCATATGTGCGTATAACCCGAAAGGGTTGTAAGACGTGGTGCTAATAACAATAATATAATAGCGAGTGAGAAAGAGCCTACAAATTTCACCGGAATGTTATTTTCATATACCTTCCAGGGATCTTTTACATGCGACAGTTGCCATTGGACAGATGACGTTGCTTCCTCTCCGAAGGAAATTGTGCTTAGGATTTTCATCGTTCGGTAAAAATCTGATACTTCGACCGCAGGACCAACATTGATAACACTTTAATGTATTATAATTGCTATTTTATAGGTATTACTAATATACATTAAAATAAACGGCAGCAGATCACATGACCTGCCATATAAAACATATTAAAATGCTACTAGAATATGTTTATATCTGTAAGGTAAGATTATTACTAAAAAAATATTGAAAATAGTTTCCTCTCATTCAATATCAAACTTTTTCTGTTAATAAACATAAAACCCACTTCGTTGGCCGCGTGGTCTAAGCCCCTAATCTTGTGTTGGACTAGACTGACGAAGGCGGAGAGATCAGGGCTCGATTACGGTCGGGTACACTGAGGGGTTTTCCTAAATGGTTTTCAATCTTCCTCCACGCAAAACAGATGCATTTCCTCTAAACTAAGCCTATCTTATCTCTAACACATTAGTGTAATTAGTAGGCTACATAGGCGTATAACCTGAACAGGTAGTGAGACGCGGTGCTAAAAAAAAAGCATATACTAGCTATACACATGATGATTTTGTGTGGAGTTGATTGGTTAAATAGATAGTTAAAAGGGCATGGGAGGTTGTCAGTTAACTAGTACAATACTGTCAAACCTTGCTTGCAATGGCAAACAATTCACAAAGCCACAGCTGGTAGAAACCACAATGAAGGATGTAGTAAGCCTCCCCAGTCCACAAGAGACAAACCATCTATCTCGATGGTCTTGGAGTAAAGTGATCACCTCAGGACCCGGTGTTCGTGGGTTCAAACCCAACCGGCTTTGACAGATTCTTCTTGAGCGATAAAAATCCGTAGCATAACTTCCTTCGAAGGGGAAGTAAAGACGTCTGTCCCATGTCAATTGTGGCTTGTAAAAGAACCCTGGGAGGTATGTGAAAATACCTTTCCTGGCGAAATTGGTAGGCCTTTTCACTTTCGTTCATAGAGATTCTATTGTGCTGATATAATCAGTCTTTTCAGAAAGTGCATGCTAAATACCTCAAATTAAAAAAAAAAGGGACGACCCCTTACTTCCCTTCACGAGAATGTGGGTATATTTCTTATGCATTCCACCTTTCTCAAGTGTATCCCTTTATTTTTAATCGTATGGCATATATGGGAGAGGCATAACATCTAGGTTCGGTCGCCTTATATGTAGAATATTAGCGGCTCTGGTGACACAGAACGTTGCCCAGGGTAGGCCTACACCATAAGAGGTTGTCTACATGTCGTAACCGCAACGAGAGGATAGTTATTGTGGAGGTGTGGATCGGGTGAAAGTCTTAGCCAAACTTAAGCCTAATTAATCATACCCTGATGACCGTTAAGATCATTCCCTCAAAAGAGAAAAAAATACCCAAGCTACCAACCGGGAATTAAATCCGGGACCTTTAGGCTCATAGCCATGTACACTGACCACTACATTACGAGGCCAGTTATCCTTATCCCTTTATGACTCCCTTAAAACACATTTGGAATACCTACCTCCCTCACTGGTTAGTTGGTTTTTGAACGCCCTGTGCCACGCCGTGTTCTACATAATGACGTTGTGGACGGCAATCATAGCCGGAGGTGAAGTTATCTATGTATGGCTCCGCTTTACTGATGCAGTTTTGATGGTTGGGTACGGACACAAAACAGTTTATAGACACCGCCATGAGAGGAATAAAGGGCGTGGTTGGCGGGTATATAAGACATCTTATATTGGTGTTGGGAGTCAAGTGAGAGAGAGACGGATAAACATAATCTAGTGGACAGGTTACAATCACGAAGTTCAAACTCTTTAAATTACCCGCCCTGTCCGTCACATTATCTAACGCGTCACTAGACTGGATTATTGGTGACGGGTGACCGGGGATCGAGTCTCGATAGGGTTACAGAGTTCTTGTCCCCATACATTATTTCACAGTCACACTTGAATGTCGAAAGGGTAGGCAAAGGTTGTTTCAATTAATGTACCTAACGTTTTCACCCCAATTTATCAAGTAGTGTTTATTTGCACGCAACATATTATTAATAATTTTAAATTTTATTTGACGTTCAACTAGTCCTCAAAAGTAATTGATGTAAATTTGTCTTTTGTGATTTCAGAACTAAGGTGCAGCTGACTGCAAACGCTAAACAACTTGACTAATGTTATTGGATAATGTGTATAGCTTTAAAAGAGAAATAAAAAATTGACACAAAACAAATTTTTTAATAGCTTTACAAACCCAACGATGTTTCTTTACAATTTCATAACAAGTCTTGGGATA
This sequence comes from Timema podura, assembly GCA_033556935.1. NCBI lineage: Eukaryota > Metazoa > Arthropoda > Insecta > Phasmatodea > Timematidae > Timema > Timema podura. The sequence goes on from JAVRXN010000001.1 coordinate 35,853,244, forward strand.
TTTACAATTATTATAATCTTTACAAACAAATTATTTCGACTTGTTATACATTGCCCAACACAGAGGGTGAATGTTTGTACTTCCCAAAATACTTAGGTCATATATATATATGTCTTGACCATTCGTTTCAGCTACCGAATAGTCTTGCGTGCAGCTAAGTGGAGCCACGTATGAAGAAGCTGTAATTGGCTTCCATTGTGGCGTGGCCCTTGCCTAATACTCCACATATTAAGTATAAGTACATGGTGATGTAAATTTCATTCGATAGAGAGCCTGCTTTATATTTAATGCAAGCTACGATTCTTTTTAACTTTTTATCCCTTGGGGCTGTGTTAAATTACATAATTGTAAAGTAACAAACCTTCGAGATAATTTAAGAGCCTGTCAGATCGACTTCTGTAATTATTTGGAGCAACTACATCTACTGTTAACTACATTGTAATTAAAACTATAAGGATTTCATAGCCTTGGACGCCACTTAAGTAATGAACCATGAAGAATACGAATTATTGATTAATACTTTAATCTCATTTTTAGGTTAGACTTTAAATATAATCCAAAAACTCCTAGTGTAGATTGGTTCATTGAAGTCCATTGATTAATTCATCGACATAAAGTCTAGTGTAGATTGGTTCATTGAAGTCCATTGATTAATTCATCGACATAAAAGGTCTAGTGAAATATACATATTTAAAACTATTTAGCACGTTTGAGATGCTCTTGCAATATACCCAAATCCTTCCTTCGTTTTTACACATAGGGAATATAAAAATATTCAAACCTACCTATACTACACTATATTCTTTTATTTTACGGTTTTTAACGTAAGACTTTCTAAACACATTCAATATATAAATTATATTTTCAAAGGACAGTACGTCTAATACTTACAAGGCACTAAGTTTTTAAATGTCTAACACCCACATCATACGGTATAAGGCACAAGTCTCGCCCTTTAATGAATTATCTGCTAAAAGAGGTCGAGGATCGAATCTAGTTCACGTGCAATTGGTGTTTTTTTTCCTCAACCCGTCTTTGCGCTAATACCGGTGAAATTTTCTTTACCTTTATAATCCCTCAGACCAGCGTTCCACAAACAGTGTGGCGTGGCATACTGCTAAACCGTGGCGATGGCCTTGGTGTGCCACGTAGCCAAAGCTTAGAGCACCACACATCGCTATTCAATAAAACACAAATGAATTTTGTATTAGGAGCATCCCTAAGTCGTCCGTATTTATAATTTCCTAATGGTTTGAACTAAATCTTTGAAAATTAATGTTAAAGATGTGGGTACAGAAAAATAACTTCAACATTTAATATTGGAACATTCAATTTAATTCAGTAAAATGTCAGTATACACCTTTTTAAATTCTAATTTACCATACAGCCTTTGGACTGAGTGTGTGATCCATTTTCTGCTACCATGGTGAATACCCTAAACAAAATAGTGTGCCGCAAAAAGAATTAGACTAGTTAAGTGTACCATGAGCTAAAAATTTTATGGGACCCTTGTCTTTGGCCATTTATAGCCATATACCTGCTTCGGTGGTTGAATGGTCTAAGGCATGACTCTTGCAGTAGACTGGACTGCCAATTATGGGGAGATCAGGGTTCAAATCTAGGTCAGGTTTACTGAGGATGTTATTTAATAAATGTTGTTTTACTCTTTCTCTACACAGATGTAGGTAAACTTCTAAATTCAACTCTCCTTATATCTACCCCATTAAAGCGATAATAGTACATATGCGTGAAGCCCATTACCTCATCTGAAATGCTAAAAATAAGTATGAAAAATAGTCATGGTGTTAAACTTAATAAACAAAACACCATAAAAATAAACTAATTGTATAGTAAATATTTGCGCAAGCACTACCTGAAATCTTACTAAGTTAACCAAACGTTGTAGTTGACCAATATAACCACTTTTCTGTGATAATGGCTTACTACTAATTCTAATCAATGTCTACAAGGGGGGGAGGGGTTGTTTTCAAACCCTTTCCAGATAATCTAAGAAGAAAATATGTTTCTGTCAGAGGACGAGTAACTCAAAACTAACTGAACTTCATTAAGTCCCGGACCATAAAAGCCCAGTGAGCGTATAAAAAAACATTCAGTGAATACAAATCATTTTTACCGGTTCCCAGCCATATATATCCAGTTCATCGTAAAATAGATGAAAGCATAGAAGGGTTATGGTAAGATGCAACTCTTAGAAAATATAAATATATATTCTTTGTTGTCAACATAGATATTATTTTACTATATTATTAGTACTATTTTAGAGTTAATAATACTATTTATTAAAAGTGATAGCAGCAGATCACATCACCTGAAGTGTAAAGCGATAACAAAAAATATGTTTGTAACTTTAGAACATTTAAAAAAGTGTATTTCTATTAGAATCGGACTGTAGCTTCGCTTGTGGTCCCTCACTCGCGTGCCTCCTGTGGTGTGACATTAGCTTCGTGTTGAGCGGGTAAAGGAGGTAATCAGGAGAAGTGACGACCACCGGGAGCCGGCTCCGTATAACCAGCTAGTAGGAGCTGTCTGTATTCAGTGTCGTGTCGTAGAGTGTTGCCAGGGTATCTATCTTATTGAATAAGGAATTATTAGAATAATTTAAATGCGTTTGAAATTATAATACTATAATAAATAACAATATAATAGTAATAAAAATTATAATGTTTAATTAATTTATTCCTGTTGACCTTGGTGGTCTTGGTGTAGAGTGATCACCTCAAGACCCGATTTTTAAAGGTTCAACGGATTTTTATCAAGCTATAAAATCCGTAGCACAACTTCCTTAGGAGAATAAGTAAAGCCCGTCGGCCCCTTGTCGATTGTGGCACGTAAAATATCCCCCGGAAGGTAGATGAAAATTGATTTTCCCGAAAAATTATTAGGCACTTTCGCGATCGCTCATAGAAGTTCTCGTGTGCTGATATAATCAGTCGGTTCAGAAATTGAACGTTAAGTACCTCAAATACACATACACAAAATTCCATACCTACTTCAACTATTTTGTATAGCTACTTATCCAACATTATAACGTTCCTCAATACTTGATTCTAGAACGTTTTACAAAATTCTAATCTAGGTTAGTCCTACCTCTAATATGTTTAACAACTAATGCCGCTATGCTAATGACAAAAATTCAAAAACAGTTGTTGATAACCCCATGTGGAGAAAATTAAACTTTGTTTCTACTGGAGAAATATTTGATTTATTTTGTAAAAAAAAATGTTGACATAAAAAAATACCAAAAAATCGCCCTTAACTTGCGTTCCCTACACACCCACCTTAACAATATTTGTGGTGAATGTTATAAAATAAAATTATTTATGTTTTCTGAGCAGCTCGTGGGCGTCCCAGCTCATGGTTGTGGTTGTAATTGTGCGTAATCTTCACATATCCTCTGATCAAGCCGGAGCTAATAAACTGGCTGTATGTAGATTTTAGTGTGAGCAGCGGGAAGTCTAAAAGCCTTTTACACCCACAGTTGCCGACACAGGTTGACTTTCTTCATCAGAAACACCATCAAAACTTCTCGAAAGGTTATATTTGATTAGGGTTTCAACCATATTCGATTCATCACACCTAGATCACTTAATTTAATTAGTAATATAAGCTATGTGACCAAATTGGTACACGCAGATGAAGCGTATTTTGACTTATATTCGTATTCCACTGACGGAGAGGTAGGGGTTCCAATCCTTAGAAGTGGTTTCCAAATATGATTTTAATAGGGCTATTGCTGATGCACTTACTAAGAGAAACTCTGGTGATCGATAGCTAATATATTAAAGTTATTCTTTGTGCTAAACGCGCATACGAAAAAAATAATTCAAATAAAATTATTCTAATCGATAACTATTTTAAAGCCTGAGAAAATGAATGAACTATTATTTACTCATGATTCTACTGATTTGATAAACTTTTAAAAATAATATTTCTATGCATTTTTTTGGGTAAAACTAAAGCGGTTTTGACTATTTAGAATAATTTTAGAATTTTATTAATTGTTTTTTTGGTTGAAAAGCTACTTTGTTCACCAAATTAAAAGTCTATAAATTAAAAAAGTGGTGGGCCTAATACTTATAAAGTAATAAACGTACCTAGCATAATATTTTCTAGTTATAGCTTTTACACCTTGTTACCCGCCTCTGTGGCGTAGTTGGCTAACGCGCCAGTCGTGTTGAGCCAGACCGCCGAGGTACGGGGAGATCGAGGTTCGAATCTCGGTCGGATGAAACTGGGGATGGTTTTCCTAATATGTTTTCCACTCTCCTTCACGCAAAATGCGGGTTACACTTCCTCTAAAATTCAACCTTCCCAATTCCTAATCAATTAGTGTAATTAGTACTTAAGCGTATAACCGAACGGGTAGTAAAGACGCGGTGCTAAATAAAAAAATAAATAATAAAATACACCTTGTTTACTAACGTTTTAATAAGTAGATAGGGGATTTTAAGACCTGTTTTAATAAAATAACGCGTCTCGGTGGCCGCATAGTCTAGCGCTCTACTCTCGTAGTAGACTATACGTTCGATGATGGAAGATCCAGGTTTAATATAAGTTGGATGTACTAAGGATGGTTTGCCAAAATAGTTTTCCACTCTTCCTGTAGGCAAATTGCGGGTAAACTTCCTATAAATATAGCCTCCTTAATCCCTAAAACCTTGGAGTAATTAATTCATGAGCGTATAAACCAAACGGGTAGTAAAACATGGTGCAAAAAATAATTAAAACAGACCCAACCAGTGACATGATAATGAGGATTCTAAATGAAGTCATGTAACAAAACTTATTCCTTCCCACGCGTCTTTTTACCCATTCGGTTACACAAATATAGGCCTATATGAAAGGCTATATTTTTTTGGTTATCACCATGTCTTACTACCTGTTAAGGTTAACGCATATATTATTATAATGGGGAGGGATGAGTAACGCGGCGTTTTAGAGGTAATACACCTGTATTTTAGTGTGAAAGGAGAGTGGAAATCCATTTAGGAAAAAATATCACTCATAGACCTGACCACATTCGAACTCAGATCTCTCATCATCGACAGGGTAGTCTAACACGAGAGTGACGCCTTAGACCATTCAGCCACTTTAGAGGGTGAATATATGTTATTTACACTAATGCGCTTAGGGATAAGCAAGTATAATTTGGAAGAAATGAACACGATCGCGCAAGAAAGTGGTGCCATTAAGGATAAAACCGTAGTCACACCACCGTCGAACACACCTCTCACCATCAGTAAGCCAACAATGTAACGTGATATTAGCCATATTACCATGGGTGTAGAGAGCGAGGGGGGAGGGGGTCAATGGACTCAAGAGGGGCCCCTAAAAAAACAAAATGTTTGTATTTAAACTTAAGGATGACCTTGTATCAAACTAAAATAACTTACAGAGGGATTCACTTTTCAAAATTCTACCAGGGAAGAACCACTTAAAATACTACTAGAGCATTTAATTTAAATAAAAATGTATAGGTGAATATCACTGTAATTGTTTCTAGAGGCACTTGATTTTTAAAAATGATACTAGAACGGGACGACTTCAACTAGCTTCTAAAAATATTCAATTTATAAAAATAAGTTGGGGGAAGACGACTTTCAATAGTTTCTAAAGGCATCCAATTAAAAAAAAGATCCAGCAAGGACTATTCCATATAGCTTCCAAGGGCATCCAATTTTAAAAATTGCTAAGGTAAGATTATGTGAAATAGCTTTTATATTCGTACTATTTAAAAAAAATCAAAGGGTAAGAAACATTAAATATCTTCTAGAGCATTGCAAATTTAAAAAAAATTTTTGGGACCACTTCAAATATATTCTAGAAAATCTTATTATATGTATATAAAATAATATTGCCAAACACTTCTTAAAATAGCTTTAAACCATCACATTTTAAAATTGCCAAAGGTAGACTATTCCAATATAGCACTCTAGTAGTTCAATTATATAAAGAAAATGGAAGAACCATTAAATAGCTTAAAGCGTATATATCAAAAACTTTCAAACTAGAACCACTATAAGTTGTATCTGACCATTCCAATTTCTAACATTACTGCGGGAGAGAGAAGGGTAAAAAGGTACCCTCCCAAAAAACATTTTTTTGCTTCGCCCTTACTATGCCCCCACAACAACCTCCCCCCTCTCACACAATTAAAATTCCACCACATTCCCCTACTTAAATTCAAAATATAACAGTGTTCTTATTTCTTAGGGTTTAATTTCAAGTCTCAAACATCATTTCATAAACTTACGATTTTGGAAATTCCCCTAAAATCAATTTTCCCCACGCCCATGCACGTTACCCAAAGGCGCACGTAAATATCGTCCATAAACCACTTTAGCAGTGTGTCCCTTGACCAGAAATAAAGTGAAAAAAAAAAAACAAGTGAAGAACACGCCGCGAGATGGATTTAATGTGGTTGATTCAAACAAACAGCACGAAGGGAATATTACAAGTTTAGTTGAACCGAAGTGTTTCTCCGAGTAACAATAACACCCCATTACTGTCATGGCGCTAGGTGAAGAACGGATAATTAATTGAGATCCAGAGTGGAAGAGGTTTGAAAACAATAGGCTATGAAGGTCATAATAAAACTGACAGACATTCCAATAAAAGTTAAAAAAATTATTTACACATAAAGTAGAGCATTATGTTTGGTAAAAAAAAAATAGTTTTATATTGATGAATATTAATTAAAAAATATATATCACATAGCAGAGTGGAGCATGCATCTATGGGCATGCCACTTAAGGCGTACGACATATCTGAAATGTAAGTATCCTTACACTTGCACAAATTACTTGTAAATGAATAGCGTCAACCTCGGTGGTCTTGGGACAATATGCTCGCCTCAGGACCCGGTGTTAGTGGGTTCAAACCCAGCCGGGGTTGATGGGTTTTACTTGAATTATAAAAATCCGTGGCACAAAATCCTTCAGAAGGTAAGTAAAAACGTCGCGTCGGTCCCAGGTCGATTGTGGTTAGTAAAGGAACCCTGGCTGGTATGTGAAAATACCTCTCCCTGTCAAATTGGTAGGCCCTTTCTCGCTCACTCATAGAAATTTTCACGTCGGTTCAGAAATTTCACGATTAATACAAAAGAGAGAAAAAAATTAAATATTCTACATGAATAGCAAAATTACAAATATAGCCATATCAAATTTTAAAACTAAAGATAAACTACCATTGGCACGGAAATCAAAACCGGGACCCTTGGCTTATCGCACTAACTTTAGCACTGAGCTACCCATAATTCGTCCTAAGGCTCAAGTTCATTCTTCATCCCCCTAAACTATGAGTGGAGAATGGCTATGGGCATGGGGCAAACTCTAAATAGCTCAGTGGTAGGAGCATTGATGCACTAATCTGAGGCTCCTTAGTACGATACCAGTATCAAGGTGTCATTTTTCAATTCAAGAATTTGATCTGGTCTGTTTATTTCGGTGTTGGTAAGGTTGTGTATCAAATCATTACAATTTACAAAGTATACTAGGGTAGTTTTCCTAAATGGTTTCAATACATTCCTTCACTCAAATGCAGGTACATTTCCTATCATTTATAGCCTTTTCATCAGTGTAATTAAATCTGGATACTCCGGACAAGGGAAAAGGAAGGGAGGGGTAAATTTTTGGTGGAAAAAAAAAATAAAACTGTAGTATACAATTTAAAATTATATACTTCAGTTACCATTATATACACCTACCTTCAAGCCAACCACTTAAAATTCCACCAATGTCTTGCAAGAAAAATTGTATGGTAAATAAATACGCTGTCTTTAAATGTTTTTGTCTATAGATGATAAGTTTGTTTTAGAAAATAAAATATGAATAATATTTTTGCTACCACCGCTATATCCTTCAGGCCGTCTGTTCTATTCACATTTATTACGCTAACGGTATAATCATGAGTAAGGTAGAATTCATAGGAACTGTACTTATTGTTGTGTGAAGGGAGAGTGAGAAATAATAATTACAGTATAATTATTCATATAGCTCCCAAGGGTAGTAAGGCGTAGAGAACATATACACAAATAACGTTGTGGTGTTTTGATGCTAATAACTAACTACTCCTACATTGATACTTTAAGGTGGGAGTGTGGGAGACGAGATAAATGGTCTTTATTTTATTTATTTTTGCAGATTTTTTTTAGCAAAACATTTCTTTGGTCAAAATAAATCTATATAATTTTCCAGTATAAATATAGAGTGCAATTTTCCTCACGTGGTGACCTCGTTGGTTCTTGAATATATGTCAAAGGTGTCCTGAAATTTAATGAGGACCTATTCTCTTCATTTAAAAAGTTTCTAATATAATGCCGCTATACTCATGACAACTATTCAACAGTTGATATCACCATGTGAATAAAAGTTTACTCTATATTTGTAGTGGAGCAATATTTTATTTGTTTTGGCCAAAAATAAAAATTCTTGCTATACAAAATACAAAATCACTTACTTTTTATCACATCCCCTACACTCCCACCTTAATCACTTTTCTCTCATAAAGAAAGAAGTTTAGTCCAATCAAAACATTTGCCTCGTGTGAACTTGTCATTATTATTAGCACCGCGTCTTACTACCCGTTCGGGTTATACGCACTTAAGCTAATGTGTATTGGTAAGGTGATTGTGAGATGAAATGGAGGACCTACAGTTTAAAGTGGAATCCGAACCACGGTGGAGGCCTGGCACTCCACACATTCACAAGTTGTGACTAATACATGTCTTGTCAGAGGTGAAGGAAGGGTTTGGCAATCAGATAAATCCGTGACGGGACCGAGGATTGAACCCCGGACCCCCAGCACAGAAGTCTGACACCTTACTCCTAGACCGCCAAGTCACCTATGTAAACTTGTTATTTTAAACTTGTCACTGCATTAAAAGTATCAACACCAAGAGGCCAAACAAACGGACGCGTAGGTGTGAAGTGGAAGACCTCTTGAGGCTATTCTTGACACCAGGGTGTGCCGACATGCACCTTCCATTTCCTGTTCCTTTTTTGGGCGTGGCGGAGGAACGCTCAAATTAATTACTACTAATTAATTAGATAAGGTCCGCTATGTGCCCTTGTAGCGGAGCAAGTGTCGGGTTCGAGTTATTCAACGTGTTGAAGTAAAATATCTCGTTTTCTCACGTGACAGTGAGCCTATATAGTACGATTCTGGTAGGAAGAGGCTTTTAGAAAATAGAAACATATTTTTTAAAGGTCAGCATTAATGACGTTTCAATATGTTATTAGTATTATTTATTATTATGGATAGTAGTATATCAAAAGTGACAGCTGAAGATCACATCACTTGACGTATAGTAATTAAGTGAACGTAGGTCTCTAAGCAGTTGTCTTTCAGTTGTTATTTATGGTTTTGAAAAATGGTATCTTACTTTAAACGGCTAAAATAAATTTAGAGTGTTTAAAAACAAGGGGCTTAGGAAGAGATTTGGTTCAAAAGGGGATGAGGCTACTGGGAAATGGAAGGGGTTGTGTAATCATGAGTTACATATCCTGTACTCATCCCAAGACATTGGTAGAAAAGTCAAATCTCGTAGTGGGAAGGACATGCAGAGTGAGTGGAAGATTCTAGAACCGTGTTCAAAGTACTGACTGACAAACCTCGTAGGAAGAGACCATTGAGAATACCTAGATGCAGATGAAATGAAAACATTAGACTGGAGCTGAAAGAGGTAGGGTGTAATGAGGTGGACTGGATAGAACTAGTTCAAGATAAGGATAGGTGACTTACTTTTATAAGTGCGGCAGTGAATCTTAGCGTTCCTAGTGACATAGAGCAAGTAAGATCCATAATACTCTTATAATTACTGGATATGGCTTTTAATATGAAGAATAGTCTGTACATTGCTGCCAATTAGAATAACGTTAGATATTAAATAAGCCTAGATATAAAAATAAAGTTGTACAGTAATTACCATATTATGAAAGTTACACTATACTTCCAAAGGTGAACTCATAAATTTACTCCAGTTTTGGGGACTAATATAGTTTATTGAAGGTTTTAAATTTTTTAAATTTAAAATTTGACATTTTAAAAGATTGTTTCCACCACGTCTTATTGTGGGTTATACCTTCAGTTACATACATATACAGTTATATACATATGCGCTGTTGGGATAGGAATTAGGAAGGTCTAACTTAAGAGTAAATATACCATTATTTGGGGGAATGTAGAGGATAAGCCATTTAAATCTCAGCCTCGGATCACCCAACCGTGACTCGATCCCCGGAATTCCTGTTATCAAAAACCAGTCCAACACGAAATAAGGTATACTGAGAATCCAATTTGGAATAAACAAATAAATACCCTACATTCAGTAGGGATTTGAATCGAGACCTCGCCACTACCGGAAAATCAGACAAGATTGGTTTGAAGTCTTTGTAAAATTTCCCACTGGTACTGGTTTTATATTTCATAGACATTAAGGTGTTCAATGGTATGGGGTCAAAAAACTAACACAAAATATCCCTTGTAGATTAAACTCTTTCACTTCTTTTTCGAGCAAACAGAAAAAACTAAATAAAAACACGTTTCTTTTGCAAAAAAATTAACACTAAAAATATTATTATGTTTATCAAAGAACACCTTGGTATAAAAGTTGTGCAAATTAAAATTATTATCAATAAGATGACTCTTCGTTTGTTCCGATATTTTCCTTAGTTTATGAGTACTCTAGTTTGAAACATCCAATACGATATATGAAAGTCATGGACAAATCACGTTTTATTTGGCTAACCCTTGGGCGTTGCCGGTCTTGGTCTGAGGCTCTTAGGAGAAACTAAAAACTATATTGTATAGTGAAATGCAGTATTTAAATTCTCAATACCTCTACTCAAACATATTTTAAAGACTGTATTAAATCATGCAAGAAAACACATTATCTTCTCTCGTGAAAGCATTCGTTATGATATGAAATATATTATTATTATATATTATTATAAACACCGCGTCTTACTACCCGTTCGGGTTATACGCACTTACACTAACGTGTAATGGTAGGGTGATTGCGAAATAAAATGGAGACCTACAGTTTAACGTGGAATCCGAGCCACGGTGAGCCTGGCAATCCTCACATTCACAAGTTATGACTAATACACGTCATGTCAGAGGTGAGGGAAGGGTTTGGGAATCAGATAAATCTGTGCCCGGCCTAGGATTGAACTCCGACCCCCAGCACAGAAGTCTGACACCTTACCAGTCACCTAATAGACATAAATTTTAAAATATAAAGTCAAAAATTTATTCAAAATGTGTTCATTTTGTCTCCGGCTGGCGAATAATTTTTAACATAATAGATAAATAAAATAATAATCAAGTTCTTATTTAATACCTTTATTTGGATTTTGTTTAGTTTTTTGCCGTTTACTTGAAAATGAACCGAAAACGTGCTATTGTCCAATACATCTTGAGTTAGTTTTTGATCCCTTCCTTAATCCTTCTCAATCTTCGCTAACCATCGGTACACCCTGTATTTATATATAATTATTTTATTTAATCTCTTTACCTCGCTTCCCGCCGACATTTTTCAAGTCATGTTTTCGCTCCGTGTGAGAATACACGACTCTCCCACACCTGTCAACGCCCGAACAAACCCGACACTCGTCCCTAATTGGGTGGACTGTTTTATGTTACGTTGCCGCGGACCAATCCGATCGTAGAAAGGGGGTAAGAAAACATAATGACAATAATTGACCTGATAGAAGGGACGTCACGTTTTCTTGTCACATTCCCAACTCAAGTTTCATCTTCCTGTTTTTGAGTGAGAAACAGTAATAGTTATGGGAAAATATGGTAGAAAATGTTTTTGTATTTATTTTTTTATAGTTATCTATGGTGGTAATACTCACTATTAGTGACCTAAATTAAAGAAAAATTCTGTTGGGAAGAAATATTTTAGAAAAAAAATAGTTTTTTTATGGTCAATTTTGTTATTATTTTACTAAATTATAAGTATTATTTGATATTTATTGTTATTAACCATCAAAAGTAACAGCTGAAGAGATTATGACTTGACGTATAGCTATATAAACATAGTTACAATTTTTAACTGTCAAAAAAATGTACTTAACTGTGGAAGGAGGAAAGCATATTTTAAATAAATACACCAAATGGTTTGGGGGGGGGGGGGGGGAAGTAAAGTAGAGGATTAAAGGGGAAATACCTGTATGACTTCAATCTCTCAAGCAAGTATGTAACGTAACCACTTATCATTTAGCACAACCGTATTTCTATAGCTTAGATTAAATGCCAAAAATATAATCTTGTGTGATATACTGTAGACTATAGTATCATAAATTTAAAGAAGCCAACATCGATAAAATGTTTGAACTTTGGGTCTATTTGTCTTATCTTTATAAAAAAAAGTGTAAATTTTTAATATAGTATAACTTTATAATGTGAATTAGCGTATGACTACATGCCATTTGACCTAGTACAATTTTTAACTTTCAGAGTGAGCTAAGTTATTAATATAGAAAAGATATCTATTCGACTATATCATAATGTGAGCTTTTTTGCTAAGCTATTCCTCATTTGGCAACTAATAATAATTAAATTTATGCTTACTTTTTTAAGTGTTTAAAAGACCTAATACATGTGAGCAACTAATCCAATGTTCATTATCAGAGCTATATTTTGATATACAGAAAAGTTAATAGATCCATTTTCACGTATTAATACCTAAAGTCATGGTATCTGGAGCTTATAACTTTAAAAATGTACTATCATTACTTATATAGGCTAAAAAATAATAAAATGGTAAATTTTACTAATGTTGATAGAAACAAATATTAATATTTTCTTAAAGGGTCTTCTTATTAAAATTGAACTGTATAAAGAAGATCCAACAACCAGATGTCACACAAAAACGGATTTCCGTCTGGTGAATAGTATTTATTTTCCACACTCAACCTGTAAGACAATGTGAAAACTTTCATCATATCTATATAATCATGTTAGTTCGGAAGCGATGATGATGTAACGTGTAATTCTATTGTTCATAATGAGGACCACCGCTCATAAATCTTTGAAAAGTTCTGAAGAAGGCAGTTATAATACTGATACGACATTTGATATTTAAAAAAAATTGCCTAAATAAGGACGTAGTTAGACCAAGGCCAGGTTGATTCGATGCGAGGTAATACCTAAAATAAGTTATTATTTTTGTAGGTGCTCTTTATATAATTATTTACTTTCACCACGAGCTACTACCCGCCCAGATTGTCCGTATGCTTACAATGATGAGTTAGGAATAACAAAGATATAATTTCGAAGAAAGGAACCCACTTTGAAATGGAGGGAATGTGTAATTACCAACATCGACACCCTGAGTACCATAAAGGGCACGACTATACTTGCAAACTGATCGCCGCGACAAATACGCCACGACCGGAACGCCAGCCATGTCAAACAATATTACTTATTTACATGAGAGCCCAAAGTATCCCACTTTTGACACCAAATGTCACACTATCAATAGGTTTTAATCACGTAGTATGGCCACCTTCATATAAACAAAGATGGCGTTCTGGTCACGTCTTTTTGGCGGCGACCAGGTCGAAAATATGGCCGTGGCCTTAAAAATATATAAGACTTTGAATATCAAGTATTTAATACTAAAATTATCCACAGTAAATGTATATATTTAAAACGCTATTATAAGAATCAGTACTTTTATTACTCTACAGTAAGGATCACATAACAAACTTTTGTTTGTATTTTTCTATAGGCTAGAAATTAATTTAAATATTCTTGAAAAGTTAAATTTCATAGATTTCATTAAAAATGCCTCCATGGTTTTAGCCTGCCATTGAGCCATAACAATAGAGCAGCCGTCGTCTGTTGGTGAGGATGGTGCCAACTTTTTCGGATAGAAGGTGTCATGTGGTCAGAACAACAAACCTTTCGGTTTTGCCTTTAATTCAATAAATAACTAATATTGTTCACATGTATTCCCGTTTAATATTGTTCTATTCAATGTTAATGTTTATAAAATAATCTAAACTTAAATTAGCTTAAAATTAGCTTAAAATATAACCTGTTGTATTTTTGTATTGTTTTACGTTTCACACACCAAGATTAAAATAAATGGTACGGTGCACCACACCGACTTTATCCCGCTTTTATCCTAAAATAGACATTTACTAAACACTGTAGGATTTGTGAAACGAAATAATTGGTCTATACACTGTTGTAGAAACATCACATCAAAGATCATAAATGAAATAATATACACTGTCAATTACTCTATGCCGTTAGGAACTAAGAACATCGTTACAGAAAAAGTGAGAAAAAAGAAACATCTTTGTCCACCAAAGAACATAAGAATCAAAATTAATTTTCAAAGAACTGAATTAAAAAGTATATATATTTGCTTATAGCTCAGAAATTATTGGTTTCATTAAAATATATATCAAATAAAATATTCTTATCTTTAATAGTACTACATCTTTACAATTATAAGCTATTTCGTATATCAAATAGTTGCGGATAAATTATGAAAATTGGAAAATTTTACCTATTTAAATTACTCTCGTCATTTTCATAAGAAAATGAGAGTTTTCACTTTGTTTAAAATAATAAACAGTGTCTAGACCTCAAATTTATTCAATATCGTTAGAGCAAATTTCGAGAAAATTGATTTTTCTCTTTTTGCCCTTCAGTAAGCTGTCCTTAAATTTAGGGTTAGCTATTTAATTCCAAAAACCCTTGAAGGGACTTTATGAATACCCCATATACCAAGTTTTAGTCCAAAACAGTAAAATAGTTTCGGCTCTGGCCCGAGATATAGACAGACAGACAGACAGACAGACAGAGAGACAGTCGACATTGCCAAAACCACTTTTTCGTTTCAGAAAGTCATGAAACGTAGACATTTATCAAAATCTCGAGGCAAGATTTTTCTTACGATCACAATACTTTCTCTCAGAGATGTCGAGAGAAAGTAAAAATAAAAATGAAACTTTATAGCCAGTGAGCTTCACTTACCCAAACTACCGTTTCCGCCCCCCCGCCCCCTTTTTCAAAGATACTAAACCACCTTTATATCTCACACAATCGCCAAAAATTAAGTTCATGATTGGTATATAGCCACCAAGCTGCTTCTCAATTATACTCCCCTTTTGTTAACAAATTGCCAAGAAAGGCAATTTTTTCGTCATTTAAAACGCACCCCCTAAGTTAAAGAGGACAATGAACCGGCAATAAATTATCAAGCTCGCTCACCTACGTAAAGAGAGCCACGACTAACTTAACAAAAGGGGCACTAATTTTTCTGGGCTTTTATTCTGTAATTCGTAACGTTGTAAACAAGTTTTTGTGCTTCAATTACGACTTCATTAATCCTTATAAACTCTAGAAGAAGAAGAAGAAGAAGAAAAAATACACAAAAGGGTTAACTAATGCCGGTAAGTAGGTTAGAATCTTTAGAGGATTTTGAAATGGGTGTAAAATTGTATTCAAAATCTCACACAATGTATGCTATAACTTTATAATTTTACTTATTTATGGATTATAATTAATTTTAATTTTTTTGTTAGCACCCCGTCTTACTACCAGTCCGAGCTATACACTTATGTACTAACTACGCTACTGGTTTTAGGGATGAAGAAATGTATATTTAAAGGTAGTGTACCCATATTTGCGTGGAGGGAGAGAGGAAAACTATTTTTGGAAAAAAACACCTCAGTGCATCCAACCGGGATCTGAACCTCGATCTCACCGTCTTCAGCAGTCTATTCTACTGCGAGAGCTGCGCCTTAGACCATGTGGCCACCGAAACAGTTTAATTTCTACTAAATTTAAATAAAGATGTATTATGCTAATTACAAAAAAGTGCCTACATTTTCTATTATATTTTATTTCTTGAAAATGAAACTTAATTTTTTTTTTACTTATTCATTAATTTTTAGTAATTCTTGTATGTTTAAGTTGTATATATTTTTTGTCATTTAATTTTACGTTGCCATGTATTTAAAATTTACAAATATATTATCAAAGACTCGTACAAAATAAAATGCATCTTGAAAGGCAGATCATTAGTAATCCAAAGGATATTTAGATAATTTTGGCAAAAAACTAATCATCTCAAAGTGGTTTCCCAAAAGATTACTCAGAAGATATTTAGTTGTTTAGTAAAATACACAATACAAGTAATAAAATAAGAGCATAACAAATTTCTGTTGCGTATTTACAAAAATACCCTTAAAAATGTTTAGTATAGTATTACAAATGGGGAGCATTGTCGCTTAGTATCAATATAGCATTTGTTTACTCATAAGGGTTCATGGGTTATTTTTTTAAATCCTGAAAGAGTTTGAAAATAAATCGGAGATAACTTAATAATAAATCAACGGACTGCCGCTAGGTCATGTATTTCTTAGAATAAAATTAAATTAAAGTGAAGAAATAGATTCATAATGTTTTCGGTAGTTTGACTTAATAATTAATTGCTTTGCTTGAATGGAACAGTTAATTAATTTTTTTAATAAAATAATATTTTTGTAGTAGTATAGAGGGAAAAAAATAGAAAGTTTGTAAAATGTACTTTATAAAGAATTTTCAAGGCAGGAGGCATCCCAGGTACATCCCGTTTGCTTGCTACACTTTATTTAATGTGATCCCAGGCTGAGCAGAGTATTTGAGGAAAAATTATGAACCAAAACTAGTAAATGGGGAGCCAGCGTGGCCATTCCTTGATCATCGTGGAGAGGTGCATATTTAGTTTCCATAAAAAATTTCTAGTGGTGAGCAGCTATTCAAATTCAATTCAATCTAATGATTTATGAGAATATCAGAAGAAAAAAATCATTGTTTATTAATATAATTTATTGACATTTACTCGGAAATATTTTTTTCAATTTAACCACAAATCAATTCCTTCAGGTGAGTTCATGCCTTATGCGTTCAGGCAGTCATGAACACAAGAACAGTGAGGTCGCGATTAATAGACTACAAGTTCGACACATTAATTCAGTCGGTAGCGTGTCTATCTACTGAGCTATGAGTCCCGGGTTCTATTACCGGCATGGCCAAAAAATTTACCGTCTGTGACATGTGGGTTCACCCTTTCACGGCAGGGCGCTGGATGCTGTGTTTGTATTGGATCTAAGTTAATCTATGAGCCGTGTGCAGATATGATCATCCGATTTATTAAGTGCACGTTAAACACATTAAATAAATGAAGAGAGAAAAAAACAAACAACGCATTAACAACAGACTCAAAAGAAAAGCAGTGGATAATTTATCAGAAAGGCCCCGAAATAGTCCCAGTTTCTCAGACTTAGCATGCCTCAAATAAAGGAAGACATTTACATAGGGCGTTGTTCAAGAACGTTAGTGAATTCTTAGTGGACCGATAGTGTGGTCCCGAGCACACTAATGATCCACTTTTTAACCTCTGATGACAAAATAAACCCATTCTAGTGTCCACTTAGTCAAATTCTTTCATGCATCCCCTAAGCTTGAATGTAATGGGACAGTCTAACATATGAAATGGGTCCATTCCATTCTAGGTAGGTGTCTTCCTATATCTAATACAGCACCGAAATTTGTGGCGTACTATGCCTGACAAACTGGACCTATAATTAGTAAAGACATGGATCTTATATGGAAATGTATGGACCACGCAAGGTAGATAGACTCTTGCTGTGGGGTACAAAATGGAAAAGTCATTCAAACTCAAATTAGTTATTTTAGTTTAAAATTAATGAGCTTTGTCAGAGTTCCCAATAAAAAATAATAGTTATATAAAAACTTTGGTATTCAACCCTAGATTGAAAAGAATTTTATTTGGTACATCTTATAACTTCGATAGTAATATTGCTTCCTATTTTTATATGTTTATTTTAGTTTTTAAGTAAGTTTGAATATGAAGCGAGAAAAAAAATGAATCAAATTCAATTACAATGTTTAGTGTAATTTGAAGAAATCATATTTTAATATACCTGAAAGGTATTTTTAAAAGAACATCTTAAATACTTTTAAAAAATAGATAATAAATTTAAATATATCTCTAATTACTAAATCTTCCTATTTTAAAAATAGTTTTGACGAATAGCTTAAACACACCATATAAAACGTTAATATATAGCTACAATAATAAATAAAATGCATGATAAAAAAGCTATTGACGGCAATATTAAACACACTGTACGTCCAAAAACCACTTTCAAAACTTATTTTTCAAAGAGCTTCAAGTGTCAAGCTTGTTCAAATTCAATTCCATTGTCTTAAAAAATAGATAAAAAAAAGGGACTTTCAAATTACAGTTTGGTTACGTTTTAAAACCCCAAGTGAGTCCGTAGTCCGACTCAATTATTTTGAGGCGTCCCTTTTTCTGACTCATATTAATCACCAGTAGAGACTTAGTTATTTACTTCCAAGACAACCTTCGTGCCTCAAACCGAAACTTTAAAATAAAATAATAATAAAAAACACGAAAGAGACTGACTTACCGACAAGCGAAGAGAAGTTATTTCATGTGGGGCAAGAGGGTCGGGGTTTTTTTTTAAGGAAGGAGGGGTGAAGGGATGGGGATTCAGAAAGTATGGGGGGGGTGAAAATCGGCGCGCCTTTTTCCACTAAATCTTTCTTTAAAATAGGTATGAGGGTGTGCAAAAGACTCGCAACAGTTTTGCAAGGCCCGTAAATCAAGTAAAGTGGTGTTTTTAAGGGAGAGGGGGGGTTGGAAAGGAAGAGGAGAGGGGGAATGTAAGGAAGGGCGTTAGGGCAGGCGTAAGGTTGTCGAGAACAGCAGTCGAAGGTTCTGTAATAAGGAAGTCTTGGTAACTCAAAGACAGGCTAAAGCTGAACTTCTTTATTTTGGTAGGCTTTACATATTTCATTTGATAGGTTATATACGTCTTAGTATTATTATACGTTAAGCCAAATACTCTGAAAGGGTTTATGAACACTAGTATATTATTCTATAAATCCATTATTTATCTAGTATAAAATTGGTGGCTAAATATCTTAGTAAAAGTATCTGGCATATTTAAAGTAGACAAATAAACATGGATCTATTTGTACACACCATTAATTTGAATAGTATATAAATTTTAATTTGGTACTCAGTAAAATAAGTTATAATTTTTGTCTGAGTTTTTAAAGGAGTTTAAAGGAAATGCATCCTCATTTGGGAGAAAGAAGAGCGGGCGCCCATTTATGAGAACCCACCTGACTACACTTAGCCAGAATTTAAAAAGTTAGAAAAGTAATACCGATAGGAGATGAGGCCATCCTTGTTAGTAAAAAAGAAAGGAAAGACATTTATGAAAGCCTACTTTTAAACAGTCGTTTAGGATCCTAACTTTGACCTTCCAGTTGCACCCTGCCCGCGGGCTTATTCTTTCACTGGAACAACCTAAGCCCCTAATTATCTATCTCGGGCAGTCAGTGTTTAATTGTACTAAAGGAAGAGTAACCACAGGGGATCTTATTGATTATTTCCTACAAGCCCAGAAATTCCCATGTCACGCCTGAACATACACAACTATGCCTAAAGGACAATTCATAAATGCAATTAAATATAAATAATAATGAAGGAAGGTTCACAATCATGGCCCAACGGCTAATTTATTGCTGTGATAATTTACAATAAGATTAATAGAAATTTATATTGAATAATATTTCAGGTGTGATTATTTACAATAAGATTAATAGAAATTTATATTGAATAATATTTCGTGCACAAATTTACAATATATGGAAGGATGATTAAATCCCCCATACTACTGACTCGGTAATAGTGAACGCCACATCAAGCTAAGCGTGACAAAAACAAAATATATAAATATATCAATGTCTTAACATTGATTAAATTTAACCTCATATATGCTGTGATTATTAAAACAAAGTTACAAATAAGATGAATATAATGAGTATGTAGGGAATAGCTAGTTATCCTTAAACATTACAAGAATATGTTAGGGCCCTATAGTTCCTAGACCTATCCATTAGACCAAAAGTAAAAAGTCATATATAAGGATCATGATTATTTGTTAATTTACAAATGTCTCGCGAAATGGCGAGCATAAATACCAAACTTTATCTTAACCTGACCGTCATCAAATAAACTAATAATATTTGACAAGTCCCGCAAAATAATTTCTTTAAACAACGAGAATCACAGCCATCTGGCTTTCCACTAGCTTTGAATCCCCTATACATGATCAAAATAGTAACAAATTACTTCCCTAAACATTATATCAAGTATCTGGCTTTCTACTAGCATTGAACCTCCAATACATGAACAAACTCGTAACAAAATACTTCCCTAAACATTATATCAAGTATCTGGCTTTCTACTAGCATCGAATCTCCTATACATGAATAAACTCGTAACAAATTACTTCCCTAAAAATTAACATTCCAAACATATAGCAAATCTGCCCCAAGACTACAACCCTAACCTGAATATTTACACACATATGGTCCGAAGACGAGAATTACTGGATTATAGCAGATCTACTCCGAGACCAGAACCCTGACCTGAATTTAGCAACCAAATGGCCCGAAGATAAATCCCTCCATATTTAGACAGACTTACATTAGTTTAGTCCTAGAGGCCTACATATCGCCCATGTACACCTAATATCTGTAAGGCATCAAAGAGTAACCTCCATAGAAACAGACCCGCTTATATTCAATCTTATTCAGAAGGGGGAAGCGAGGGGAGGCCAAGATGACGCCATGAAGCGCTCGTCTCTTGAGTCTAGCGCCTGCGCACAGCGACGTCGACACAGGGGTGGGGGGTGGGAGTCACTCCTGTTACCAATGTCCAGAAAAGTCCATATTGCGCATGCGCGTTTTCACGGGCAATTCCAGTCCACAATTTGGGTCAGATGCCACTTCACACACACAGTTCATTTGTCGATTCTGATCGTTTGTTTGGCGTGATCATAGTTCTAATGTGAAATTGCAGCACGTCCGTTGGCTGGGGTGAGTACTGTTTGCAGACGGAGCAGGGTTAGTCTTTCCACGGTACAAATCCTCTGCCCCTCAACGAGACAGCTCCCGCGTCTCCCTGCAACCAAGGTGGTCCTGCTTCATGCCAAAGTGACTCAAGCGACGTCTTACTTGGTCACCGAACCGGCAGCAGTTCAACACCCAGTCCAGTCTGCTCGGAAAGCGCCCCATGACCTCCAGTGTGTGCTCACCACCCCCACGCCTATGCAGCATTCTTCGGAGATGGTCGAGGCTCTTCCTTCCTTCGGCTGCACCAGCGGAATGAAGGAGGGAGGAGGAACCCACTGAACAAGAAAGATACAAGCCAGTACCCCATGATCACACAAAATTACAATTCTCTCCAGACTAAGTAACTTTCTCCTTTCAAAAGAGAGACTCAAAAAACACTAGAATCTAACTAAAGTCTCAAATATGCCAAAAGAATTTTTAAAATTACAAGATGAGATTTAATATATCTCAAATTACTACAGAATAAGCTCTGTGCAAGAATGCGTCTTTAACAGTAATGTGCTTATCACACCTCCTCCTAGCGTATCACAATATGGTACAGACAGTTTAGTCTAGTTATAGACAATTTCCAACATAAAGTTTATGATATTAAGTTTATTTTTCCGCCGGGTACTAAGCGGTCTCTTTGCGGGACTTACAATTAACTTAAAGACTAGCACTTACTCTTGAACAGCACGTATTTACAAACATACTCATCCCTGAACCAGGGATGAGGACTCTTTGATGCCGAACGGTTTGACTTGGGATGCGTGGGCTCGTCTTGTGATGGATGGGTCACCAACATCACTCAAGAGAAGGGTAACAGGGGTGAGAAAACGCTCTACCCGCCATGGACCACCCCACCTAGCACTCAGCTTCGCCGAGATCTTGTCAGCTGCGGAGCTCAGTGGGTAGCATTTACTGAGAACCAGGTCCCCAATAGTAACCGAAACAGGGACACGCCCAAGGTTAAACCTATCAGCTACTTTTTTATGTGCCCTTTTTAAAGCTTCGAACGCCTCCTGGCATCTATCCTTATGCGAGATCTTCTCATCCCCACCCAATAAGGGGTCCACATCCCACACCGCTAGCAGAGGGTGGTTGAGTTCTCTCCCCAAAAACACTGAAGCAGGCGAGGCATTGGTTGATTCATGAAACGCGGAATTAAACGCGACATTCAAGAACTCAATATCTCGATCCCACCTGGCTTGTTCAACCGAGTGAAAAATGGTTAAGGCCACCTTAAGATTCCTATTGAATCGTTCCACGTGGTTAGGGCAAGGATAGTAGGGGCTGGTGGTTACATGTTTAATGCCCCATCCGAAGCACATGTCTTTGAAAGTGGCAGACCTAAAACATGGCCCGTTATCGCTCACTAAAATCCGGGGGGCACCAAATACCGCCCACACGCGTCTAGCCAGCGCGTTAGCAGTGGTCTTCGCTTTCATGTCCCTCAACGGTAAAATAACCACAAATTTAGAGAAAGCATCTAGCACAATGAGTATACAAGTATTCCCTAAGGAGGATCGGGGCAGGGGGCCAACATAGTCGACGAACACTTTTTCCCACGGAAATCGAGCCACATCGGCCGAATGGAGCCCAACTTTCGTGTTCTGCGCCGGTTTGGCCTTTTGGCAATCTTCGCACTGCCCAACTTGCCGTTTCACATCATTGTACATTCCTGGCCAAAAGAATTCTCTAGAGATTTTGCGGTAAGTTTTAAGTAGACCCAGGTGACCACCGACAATAGAATGATGGAAATAACGCAACAACATTTGACGTACCACAGTCGGGACAACAATCTTCTTCCCTTTCCCTTTCCTAGGAGATACTACAAGAAGCCCTTTGTGAAGAGAATAAGGACCCACTTCCTCTCCCTTATTTATTTTCTCTATAAGTCCCGAGCACCACGAGTCACTTCCTTGATGATCTCGAATCGAGATGAACGACTCCGGAATGGAATGAATTACATTAAATGGCTGTACAATATTTTCATTCTCAATTGGCTCCAGATCTTCCGCCATCCGAGACAGGGCATCAGCAGTCACGTTATCCCTTCCCGGAACGTGATGCGTGCTGAATTTGTATTTCGATAGGCGTAGCACCCACCTACCAATCTTTCCTAACTGCTTCGGGTGTCGCCACATCCATGACAACGCCATGTTGTCAGTGTACAGTTCGAATTCGCGCTGTTCTAGATAGTCAGAGAATTTCTCGACACCCACAACACAGGACAGACATTCCTTCTCGAAAGCACTATATTTTTGTTCAGCAAGAGATAAGGTTTTGCTTGCAAAAGCCACGGGACGAATTCCGTCTGCGGTTCGCTGGGACAAAACTGCGCCTAGTGCGACAGAAGATGCGTCGACATGAAGAAGGAATGGGCAAGAGAAATCAGGCATGTGCAAAACCTCGGGGCTAATCAGTTTGCCCTTAAGCGTTTTGAAAGCTCGGGATTGTTCTTCTCCCCAGGTGAATGGGACACCCTTTCTTTTTAAGCAATTTAAGGGGGCAGCAATTTCAGAGAAATGCGGGATAAAGCGTGCGTAGTAAGCGCACATGCCAATGAAACGCATCACACCCTTTAAGTTTTTGGGTTGTGGGTAATCGATAATGGGTTTCACCCTTTCGGGATCGACCAGCATATTCCCATTGGAAATAATATACCCAAGATACTTGATAGACTGTTTGGCCCACGTGACCTTGTCAGGGTTCACAGTCAAACCCGCCTGACGCAAACGGCTCAGTACAATATCTAAATGTTCAAGATGCTCATCCATAGAATTGCTGTAGACACAAATGTCATCAAGGTAATTAAAGATGAACTTATATTTCAAGTCAGAAAAGATGTGGTCCAGAACACGGCTTAACGCCTGGCCACCGATACTAGCGCCCAACGGCACACGATTAAATTCATATAGTTGCCAAGGGGTAACGAATGCCGTATACTTTTTTGACCGCTCTGTGAGAGCGCATTGTAAAAAACTGGCATTCAAGTCAATGAGACTATACACTTTAGCGCCCCCTAGATGTTGGAACGCACTCTCCACACTAGGCATGGGGTAAGGATCAAACTGGATTTTTTGATTAACTTTTCTATAATCTACGATCAACCTATATCCTTGTCCTTTCCTATGAATAATAAACGCCGGGCTAGCATAAGGAGATTTAGATGGTCTAATGACTCCCTTCTGCTCTAAGTCCTCTATCATCTCACGAAATATCTTCAATTTGGGTGGGTTGCACGAGTAGGGACCTGACCTTACCGGAATCTCGTCAGTGACTACAATGTCATAGGGGAGTATGTCACATTTTCCCCAGACGGGTGTTATGACATCCGAGTACTTCTTAATCAAAGTATTAATGCGATCTTCCTCGCTTCCTAAGTGACTACAGCATATGGGCTTTGAACTTAGACACAATGGCACTTTAATCCGAGAATTAAACCCAAAACTTAAATGTCCCAAGCCCAAATCTAAGATACCTCTAGTGGCCCATAAAAAGTCTATCCCTAATATGACGTCGCACACAAGTTTGCTTACAACATATAACCTTCTTTTCCACGAAAAACAATCAATCTTGAGAGAAGGATAAACAAATCTATCAATAACAATGCTACTGCCATTCCCTAACACAAAGGTACGGGGAGCACACTTATTTATTCGAATGTCACTTTTGGGCTTACCACCCCGGATGCTACTCAGAAATTCGGCATTAATGAAAGACGCGTTAGCGCCCGTGTCGATTAAAGCGGCACCGTGATTCGACCCAATACTAAACTCGATCATGGGGATAGGGGTCTCGAGTGGTTTATTATTATCAAACCGCCGTGTAACTCGACCACTCCTCTGGTTACACGTTACTCGTTTCCCGCCGGACATTGGTACCGGAGATGCCCTAATTGCTTACAACCAAAACATCTAACTCGGGACAGATCGCGACTATTATTCCCTCCTCGTTGCCCAGTAGGTTTATTATTATAAGGTCTATTAGTCACGGGGGGGGTCTGAGAATATGTAAGCTGACCAAAACTATTTTTTGACTTTTGTTCAAAAGGGGTCGATGAAGTGGAGGGTTTAGAAACGGTAATAGGGTGCTTCTCAAAATATTCCCTTTCACCCAAAAGCGATCCCTCAATTTTGGAAGCCAGAGAGTACAACTCTGAAAAAGACCGCGGCAATTGGGAAAACACAAAATGTCTCCTGGTAAGCGGCGATACATTTTCCAGAATGATTTCTACGATTTGGGGCTCGCTGAGTTTTAAATTGAGGATACTCGCTGCTTCCGACACAGAAAGAATAAAAATCCTAAGAGACTCATGAGGAAGTTGGAAACGGTACACGAATTCTGAACATAAACGTTCCCTTTCTCTTCTAGAAACTAGAGAGTCGAATATGTTATCTTTAACAGTAACCCAGGGGGTCCCCTGACTTATCCCCTCAGATATGAGGTGTGTTAAGAACCCAGAAGTTTTCCCCAGACATAACACTAATATTTCCGCGTCCTCAACAAGACGTAATTTATGGACTTTGTTTACTTCCAGCAGGAAAGCAAACAACGCAGAACTATTCTGCCCATCACACACAGGAATGCGATTCAACCAATCGCTGACTACTTTGGACCTAGTCTTATTATCATGTGAACCGTCTGACCGAACAAAAACATTGTTGGAGAGCGGGTTCCGTGAAGACAACGTGTTACTAACGGGATCTAATGGGGCCTGCCTCTCAACATTGCCCATAGACACCTCTCTATTCCTATCGACCACCTGACCGGGCACATCACTATTATCGATGTCAGAATATAATGGATTTTTCTCACCCAACTCCCGAGACAGCATGGTCCTCAATTCACGAACAGTGGATTCGGGGTTAACAACTATCCCTCGGCCCACGAGCTCCGCAATTAACGCCTCTCTGTTCAGCTTGTAAACTTGTGATTTACTGCCAAGTGTTTCGGCTGTGCCCAGTGGTGTTTGATCCATGGCGTAGAACGGGGCTTGTAACATACAAGAAAAACAATTTAAGAAAAATAATCAAAAGATATACATATAACCCTGTGAAGCAGAGTTTGCGCAGCTTGCACCCTGCACGCGGGCTTATTCCCTCACTAGAACAACCTAAGCCCCTAATTATCTATCTCGGGCAGTCAGTGTTTAATTGTACTAAAGGAAGAGTAACCACAGGGGATCTTATTGATTATTTCCTACAAGCCCAGAAATTCCCATGTCACGCCTGAACATACACAACTATGCCTAAAGGACAATTCATAAATGCAATTAAATATAAATAATAATGAAGGAAGGTTCACAATCATGGCCCAACGGCTAATTTATTGCTGTGATAATTTACAATAAGATTAATAGAAATTTATATTGAATAATATTTCAGGTGTGATTATTTACAATAAGATTAATAGAAATTTATATTGAATAATATTTCGTGCACAAATTTACAATATATGGAAGGATGATTAAATCCCCCATACTACTGACTCGGTAATAGTGAACGCCACATCAAGCTAAGCGTGACAAAAACAAAATATATAAATATATCAATGTCTTAACATTGATTAAATTTAACCTCATATATGCTGTGATTATTAAAACAAAGTTACAAATAAGATGAATATAATGAGTATGTAGGGAATAGCTAGTTATCCTTAAACATTACAAGAATATGTTAGGGCCCTATAGTTCCTAGACCTATCCATTAGACCAAAAGTAAAAAGTCATATATAAGGATCATGATTATTTGTTAATTTACAAATGTCTCGCGAAATGGCGAGCATAAATACCAAACTTTATCTTAACCTGACCGTCATCAAATAAACTAATAATATTTGACAAGTCCCGCAAAATAATTTCTTTAAACAACGAGAATCACAGCCATCTGGCTTTCCACTAGCTTTGAATCCCCTATACATGATCAAAATAGTAACAAATTACTTCCCTAAACATTATATCAAGTATCTGGCTTTCTACTAGCATTGAACCTCCAATACATGAACAAACTCGTAACAAAATACTTCCCTAAACATTATATCAAGTATCTGGCTTTCTACTAGCATCGAATCTCCTATACATGAATAAACTCGTAACAAATTACTTCCCTAAAAATTAACATTCCAAACATATAGCAAATCTGCCCCAAGACTACAACCCTAACCTGAATATTTACACACATATGGTCCGAAGACGAGAATTACTGGATTATAGCAGATCTACTCCGAGACCAGAACCCTGACCTGAATTTAGCAACCAAATGGCCCGAAGATAAATCCCTCCATATTTAGACAGACTTACATTAGTTTAGTCCTAGAGGCCTACATATCGCCCATGTACACCTAATATCTGTAAGGCATCAAAGAGTAACCTCCATAGAAACAGACCCGCTTATATTCAATCTTATTCAGAAGGGGGAAGCGAGGGGAGGCCAAGATGACGCCATGAAGCGCTCGTCTCTTGAGTCTAGCGCCTGCGCACAGCGACGTCGACACAGGGGTGGGGGTGGGAGTCACTCCTGTTACCAATGTCCAGAAAAGTCCATATTGCGCATGCGCGTTTTCACGGGCAATTCCAGTCCACAATTTGGGTCAGATGCCACTTCACACACACAGTTCATTTGTCGATTCTGATCGTTTGTTTGGCGTGATCATAGTTCTAATGTGAAATTGCAGCACGTCCGTTGGCTGGGGTGAGTACTGTTTGCAGACGGAGCAGGGTTAGTCTTTCCACGGTACACAGTCACCAGCAAACCAAACAAGACGATACAAACACATTTTTTAAACGTACTCACCATTTCGGGTATAAAGGCATTCATGTTCACAATGACTAAATTCATTATTGATATAACCCGATTCGGTGGCCGCATGGTCTAGGGCGCTACTCGCAATATACTGAACTGCTGATGACAGGCTGATCGAGGTTCAAACCCAGGTCAGATGTACTGAGGTGGTTTTTGTATATGGTTTTCCCCTCTCCTTCCACACAGATGTGTGTACATTTCTTCTAAATTCAACCTAATTCATATCTAATACATTAGCGTAATTATTAAATATGCTCTCAAACCAAAGGGGGCATATTGCCAATAAAATAGTAATATAGGCCTACAAAATAAACCAAGATATGTTTCCTAAAATTATAACCAAGAGTTTTATTTAACTATTACAATAAAATTAAATAAAAAATGAAATCTCCACCAACAAATATTTTACATTGAAAAAGAAAGTCCACAAAATAATACAATTTTATACAAAAATTAGTGTTATTGATCGAATTTTGGTCAGCGTAGCCCTATTAACCCAGCTCAAGATCTTAATTGGTAATTTTGCACATTAAGATTGATAGTGGGTATTTTACATAGCATACAAAATGACATAAACAAATAAAGGAGTGAAAAATTACAATCTGTAAATGGGAATTGAACTCGGGAATCTTGGCATCAATGCTCTACCATTATAGGGCCTCTCGGTCCGTTTCGCATTTAGGGCTACTCTTCTCTCGTTTAGTTATTTAAGAAAGATTAGCTAAAGGTTTCGAGTTTGATTCCCATATCCAAATTGTAAATTTTCAATTTATTTATAATTTTTTAATAACCGCGTCTTACTACCTGTTCAAGTTATAAGCATATTATGATAAATACTCTAATGGGGTAGGGATGAGGAGAGAAGTATTTTAAGAGGTATTCTACCCGCGTTTGCATGGAAAAACCACCCTCAGAATAACAGACCAGAATTCGAACCCCGATCTATCCGTCATCAACATGCTAGTCTAACACAAAAATGACGATTTAAAGTTATACTATTCGGCAACTGAAATGGATAATTATTTGATATTGATTAGAGTATCGGGACTGTTTCTGATGACAACATTGATGCATCAGTAAATATTTGAATTTGATGTAGGTCTAAATTTAGTCTTCAGATAATCATCCGCCCCTTACAAAAGAAACAAAAAAATAGTTCAGCTTGACGTTTAGTCCACGTGCTCACCGATAGTTGACTAACATGGTTTGAGTTTCCTGAAGGATGTTTTGAGCAAATATATTGAATATCGTCTACGATCAACCTTTTTCTGGTTAGGTTAAGAATTTAGGAACATTTTATATATACAATTACAGAGTATATTTATTCTCATGTGTGGTAACCATAAATATATATATGTATAATTTACTTTTAAAAATAGTTTAGTGGGATGAGGTGATAGAAAAGTGAGAGATCCATCTTTTTACAGTTTGTATAAAAAAATCATTGGCCAAAATGCATGAAACTACCATTTTTTTTAAAATATATGCTTGGATAAATTTCTACGCATACTAATCTCAACATATTTTTAATATATATTTGGTATGGGCAATGGAAATTGTGTGATTAATTATTTGACCCGGACATTTTCTCCTAATTTAAAAAGTCTCTAGTCAAATATTGTGATGCTCATGGAAAATATTCAAGAGCTTTTGATACCACTCTGTGGAATAGATTAAATTAAACGTAGGCCTATCTGCTGAAGCATTATATTTTTGTTTTAGGCCAATAACCTATTTCTATAAATAAAACCGACAAACATATTTTCCTTAATTCACGTTACTTTTTTTTTTTTTTTTTTGCTAAAACAAATAAGAAATTTATCTAGTAGAATTACGAATTTACAATTTTTTACGTGTTGGTATAAAATGTTTTTAAATATGTGTCATAATCATAGTGGCATTATATGAGAAACACCCTAAAAAAAAGTAGTCAAGAAATATTTAATAATACCAGGTGAAGATAAATTAAACTAGATTTCTACTAATTAATTATCTGATTTGTTTTGATGTAAAATCTGAAAAGAATACTGCACTTAACTCGTCTTACCAACATCCCCACTTGACTATCAGATGATCTCCTATAGAAGGTTTTTATCAACAATTTTCGCCACCAAATTAGAACCAGACACCGGTAAAGCACAACCTTCCACACCTGTCATATTCTCTATAGCAAAGGTTGGTTTTCTCCCGACTGTAGATCACACCATTCCAACACCTCCTTCGCAGGTGCGGACAGGGGCTAAGTACACCCTGTGCCAACCTAACAGGGCTATAAACACAGATTTACGACCCCTCAACGGCACTCATAACGCTATAAATTCCCATGCGGTGAAGTAGAGAAGATATATACCTCGCTAAACTGACAAATAACGCATGTTTTCTGGTGTCCACAACTTTCACTGTTAGGGAGGGTTATTTCCCAATTGATTTACTGCGCGAGCTCTTATTTCATTGCTGTAAAAAAAATGTTATAAGTCAACATTCTTTATTAATTTATTTGAGGTAATATATAGAACGTTCACTTTATGAACAGACAGATTATTCTAGCACACGACTTATAAACTAACTTAAATATCGAACATACACAACATCCATCCTCCAGCCGTTATTTCATCACTATGAAAGGAGACACCCACATTTAACTATATAGGCCTATTTTTCGTTCATGCCAGGAATTGAACCCAGCACCAAGAGTGGGATTGGGCCCTCCAAAAGGGCGCAAACCTTGGATTTCCAGAGGGCGTAAATTATTATTAGGGCTAAAACCTAAAAAAAAAGTTAACTTTTTTGTTGTAAAATAACTATGGGAGTGCTGGTAGAACCCAATAATATTGATTAAAAATAAATATTATCTGTTATTGCAAGGACTTCCAAAATAAAATTATTTTTCTTTTCCTTATGTGACTTAAGGCATTGTTGAATATTCCGAATTTCATAGGTCATTTTTAATAAATACAGTATAAAGAAACGTTCATGGGATAAGTGAATTTTACTTAACAAAACATCTTGCATTTAAGGAACAAATTGTAAAAGATATGATACTATATCCGTGGCAAGGATACTCGGACTATTCGAATACAGCCTGTCTCAACAACATCCATCCTGAGCAAACTGGGTTTATCTTTGAGAAAAGGAAGGGTAGATTACCACACCCCCAGTCACCTCAAATAAACCTGGCTTGTATCAGCACCGAATTAAAGTTTCTTCAAAGCAACACACCCTCACATTTCAAAATTGATTTTCATTTTCACGCCAAACTTTCAAAAATTTAACTTTCTAAATTATTAAATTAATTTAACTTTACATATACAAATTATAATAAGGGAAGGACGCTGTTATAAATCCCATTTAAAATATAATAATACGTTTGATGTTATTACTAGTCAAAATAAGCTCATTATATAAATTAGAAATGGAAAAGTGTGTGGGTAAGAGAGAGAGAGAGAACGCTTTGATCAAAACTTATTCCATGGAGGGGAATGTGTTACAATCTCAGTAATGTTTTGTGGGTACTAACTTGAAGGCCTACGAAAGGCTCTCCTTACTAACAAAACTTCGTAACTAAACAATAGGTGTTGTCTGGTAACTTAAATTGTCTTAATTCTTACCACAGTAACAAAAAATTAGTCAGGAGCAAAAAAATTACACAATTATAAAATGAACACCAAACAATGTCATTCAAGGCGCGAACACAACTAAACAGCTGATGTCCACTACTGCAATTGCAGCCACGCGAAACGGCCAAACGGATCGTTAAAGAGGTGTGACTTCTCTCCCGCGGTTGCTGGGTGCCAATCATCCCTTATTACTGAACATCCCCCACCCTCTAAATCTGATACTCACTTAAATTTAATATCGCCTTCACGGTTCCACCTTGTCTTGATTATTCGAATCTTATTTTAAATTTAAATTTCTTATTTTAATCATAGCAATTTTTTTTCACCAAGAGGGAGGGGGATTCTGGGCCGAGGGCGCGAATTCAAGAAACTTGAGGGTGCACCGGCCCGAGGGCCAATGGGCCGGCGCGGGCCAGTCCAAGCACCCTTAGCTCAGTAGACAAACACGCTTCAGACGGAACTAAAGTTTCAGACTATGGGCCAGTTTCATAGTCAGATTTTGTACGCCTAAAGTGCGAGTCGATACTAAATACAGGACGACACCTACCTAGAACAAAATGGAATGGGCCAGTTTCGCATATGAAACTGGCCCATTCCATTCAATTTCAGGTAGGTGACGTCTTGCATTTAGTATAGCGCCGCACTTGAGGCGTACTAAATTTGACTATGAAACCGGCCCTATGAGTCTTAGCCAAAGGATATTATATCTTAAGAAACCATCCGATGAGCGATTAACCGGAAAATTTAAAACACGATAATGCTTAGACCAGAACACTTTTTTTTTTGACACGACGTCTTACTGTCCGTTTGGGTTGTACGCATATGTTCTATTTACTCTAATGGGTTAGGGATTATTGAGGTTTTATTTTGAGAAAATGCACCTGCATTTATGTGGAGGGAAAGTGGATAACTGTTTTGGAAAAAAAAAACACCCCTTAGTGAACCTGACCATGATCGAAACTCGATCTTCCTGTCAGAGCCAGTCTAGTCTATTGTGAGAGTGACGCCTTATACAGTGCGGCCACCAAAGCAGCTAGAAAACGTAGCTATCGGAAGTGCATTATTTTGCATTCTTAACTTTACAACAACAAAATTAGGATCTTCTTATTTTTTTTCTTTATAGTTATTTTTCAAATATATTGTGTTTTGTAAAATATGTTAAAATTATTTCACTGGTCACACAATTCCGTTGTTTTCCAATGACGACTACAAAACGATGTGACCTACGGTTCGAAGTGTATTATCTACCTAAGTTGTGTCATCCGGGGAGTGAGACGGGCTCTTAATTGAAAGAGGAAAGTATTTAAGAGGAACTGCACTTGCAGTCACTTGCAAAGAAGATCAAATTTTAAGCTTACAAGGTCGTAATTAAATTCAAGTCATCCGAATAAGAGTCAAACACATTATCAGTGCGTCTAAATGTATTATTTTAGCTTGAAAGTGGGTTGGTACACCCAAACATGGTTGTTGGATTAGTATATTTGCTACACCCACAGTACACCTAGCATGGATTTGAAAGAGGTCCTCAATTGTAAGTGCCAGGTAAGATAACTAACAAAAGTAAAAAATGGGTATTTTTTTAGCACCACGTCTTATTGCCTGTTCAGATTATATGCATATGTACTAATTAGGCATATGAGTTAGGGATGTGGAAGGTCTAATTTTAGAATATGTGTACCCAAATTTTCGTGCTGGGATAGTGGAAAACAGTTTAGGAAAAACTACCCTCAGTACACCCGATCAGAATTCAAGCTCCGATCTCCTTGTTATCGATAGTCTAGTCTATTGCTAGAGTGGTGCCTTAGACCATGTGGCCAACTAAGCAGGTAAAAGGTAATTCAAATGTGTCACTATCTGGGTTCAATTCCCTTGTTCATTTTGTCATCGGTCACTTAATTTAATAAAAAAAAGTAGACTAGCTACTCATTTAAAAAAATTCACAGACATAAAAATCAAGTTTTATCAAAAGTATTTTCTCTTTATGGTTAGATATCGGTAAAAATCAATCAATCAATCAATAATTCTAATATTCTCTTTGTTTATTCTCACGTACCCTAAATAAACTTTTTAAATGCTTTAATAAAATAGAAGATTTTTTTTAAAACTATAAAAAAAATATTAGAAATAAAAAAAACAGGCTAATGTAGTTACATGAAAATAAACATACACAAGAGAGCTGTAGACACCCCCTTAGCAACACTCAAAATGCTATAAATTCACAAGTGTGCTAAAAGAAGAAGGGAAAAACATCCCCTTCCAGTTGACAAATAATGCGTGTTGTCTGATGTCCAACGAGTCCGATTCTGAGGGTTGTTTTACTGATTTATTGCTGGTTTTCGGGTTGATAGGGGTTTAGAGCAAGAAAACGCCAAGTATTTCCTAGTATTCTGGCAAAATATATATCAAAGTTGAACCTATCAAAAAAATAAAAAAAACTACCGTGAAAAATATTATGATCTAACTTCAATTAGGAATATCTTTAGAGCTGTTTGAGATGAATTTGAAGTTTAAAAGAGTACTAAACACGGTTATAAGATGAATGCTTACTAAGTTTGTTTTATAACAACTTCATTAAAACAGTTTGATTTAGATAAAAATAAACTTTTCAGACCGTTGAAAAATATACGAAAACTATTGTTATATATTTATACAATTTATAAAATTATATCTAAAATATAAAATAATAATAAACATTTAGTAAAATAATATCAATGTTGACCACAAACATTTTTAAATATTTTCTAAAGGTTTCTTCCTACCAGAATCCTTTATTTTTAGCACCATGTCTTACTACCCATTCGGGTGGTTGAGTGTATTATGTATTAATGGTATGTTAAGAATGAGGTTATGTTGGATTTAGAAGAAGTATACTCATATTTAAGTGGGGAGAGAGTGGAAAACCATTTAGGAAATTTAGTTCACCCGATCGGGAGTAGAACCCCGATATCCTCGTCATCAGCAGTTCATTATATTGCGAGAGTGAAGCCTTAGACCAGTGGTATTAAAAATTTTTGGTTCACGTACCCTCAGATATAGTTTGTATTCAACTTTGTACCCCCAAAGTTGTTAGTGAACGATGCAAGCTATACATAATCTACATCTAAAATAAATTACATCAGAAATAATGTAAATAATAATTCTTAAATGAGTGAAAGAGAACCAAGTTTAAAAAAACAAATTTATTATTATGAATTAAAAATCCAACTTTTATATTTGTTAAGTAGGTTGTAACCACATCCTAATATTATATTTTTTAAATTGAAAAAAGACCTAGAAACGGGAAGCGAGCCCCGGGACTTAGTACACCAATTCTCTTACCACTGAGCTATCTAGGAGTCGTTCTGTGCCCAGGGTCATTCTTCACTCATGTCTTAAGTCAGAATCTGTGATGGACGTGTGGAAATAAGCTACATAAATATGATCAATTAAGATCATGAGCCTTCAGATTTCGCAGCCACCTTCGACTCGGGAGAGCTTTATGATGCCATATTAAAGGTGGTGGCTGAGTTATCGGATAGCTTGTGATATTATTGATTGCTCATATGTAACCGATAATTTTCTCACGTCTATCACAGATTCTGCCTTAAAATGTGAGTGAAAAACTACAAATTTTAATTTACTTTTTGTTTGTTTTTTCCACAGAGTTCCACTAATCATACAGGCTAGCCGCATATTTATGATAGCGGAACAAGGATGAAGAAGGTAGAACTTAGTTAAAATATACTCGCATTAGTGTGGATATAGTAGGAAAGCTTTCAAGATAAAACATATGAGTACACGGGGTACTGAGTATCTCTTGAGTGATTCCTCTACAATCTCATCCAATTTCAGATTTCTAGCTCATTGAGAAATACTATCAAGTTTCTGGACAGGTATATATACATACACACATACATCATTAGACTTTTATTAATATAGATTTTATACGTTTTGATAATATCTATCAACTGTAGAAGTTGTAGATCACATGACTTGATGTATGAATATATGAAGAATATCTAGTTACTTTTTTAGTAATAGGCCCATCCTATGAAAATTCGAATTGCGTTTATTAATGCATTTCAAGCTAAATGTTCCAGGTAGTAATGACGTTTATGAATACCCCAATTATCGACAAATAAAAATTTAATGCTACTGTGTTTCACAACCAAAAAAAAGTTCAAGAATATTTTCAGAGGAAGGTCAATGTCCTTATGTACCAACCAGTCTTTCTTAACTATCCATGATGCGGTTATGTTCAAAGGTAAGGAAAAAAACTTTAAGGTGGCAATTAATATATGGGATGATACCCCCATGTAATTATTGTGATGGTGGGATTATTTCTGATATACAAAAAGAAACATCGGTATAGAAAATCAGATTGGAAAAAAAAATGTTGGAGTGGTTATTTAAAATGTTATAGACCTCAAGCTTTTTCCTTAGTTTATCTATTAAGATTTTACTTAACCTTCTTTTTTTAAAACAGTTATTTCTAATTAAAATAAGTGCTAAGTACTTTAAAAAATTAATGTTTTAAATACATATGCCTTATGTTCATATTCAGGTTGATATTTATTATATATACTATTAAAGTACTTGAATATATCCTGGTAAGTAACAACATGATCAATCTGACAGAATGGGCCAGTTTCATGGTCAGATTGAGTAGCCTCAAGTGTGGCGTTACAATAAATACATTACACCTTCTTAAACTCGAATGGGATGGGCCGGTTTCTGATCTAGGTAGGTGTCGTCCTATATTTAATGTTGCACCACATTTGAGGCGTACTCAATCTGTATGAAACTGGCCCATATCAATCCTTAGCGTGACTACTTATCGGTTTCAGGTGGGGATGTATGGAGCGTGAGTTAAGGGCGGGATTTTCGCAGTTTTTGAAAAAATTTTTTTTGGCCAAAGTAAATAAATATTTTTCCAGTAAAAACATAAAGTTTAATTTTCTTCCATGGTGCTATCAACAGTTTGTTGAATATCTCTCATGAGCATAGCAGAATTGATGAGAAACTTTTTAAATGAAGAGAAAATGTGGTCGTTAAATTCCAGGACACCCTTGATATTGAACCAATGTTGGTATCACCGTGGGAAGAAAACTTAAACTACGCTTCTACTGGAGTAATATTTGATTCATTTTGGCAAAAAAAAAAGTTAAAAAAGCTGCAAAAACCCTGGTCTTAAAAGCACGTTCTCTACATCTCCACCTTAAGGGCCACGATCTCGATCCCTGTTAGACACGAAAGTTAATATATCATTGATGAAAATGGTGACTACCGTTATCCAGATAAAATAACATCCACTAGAATGGGTGTTGTTTATTTTCTAGAATCAAGCTAGTCTGTAATTCTTTTAATGATATTATCAGTAGGTTAAGAAAGTAAATACATATTAAATACCTTAAATTAAATTCTAAAAAATATCTGTGGTTATTATTCTATTAGGGTTCATTTTTTATTTCCATCCTCCGACCACGATAGCTGTGATTCGTTTCCTCATATTAACTTAATACTTAAATAACTCGTTTCTAGCATTCATGATGATCATACCAATATAACTTTTTTTAATATTAAAAATAAATTTTCTACAATATTAAAAGTTAAAAAAAAATAAAAAATCGACATATTCTATGTCATGTTAAAATATTAATACATCTTGATGTATTATTTATCCGAAGGAAGGAAATACAAATCAATAAAACATTGCACAAGCTTGCGCTCACATCATTTATATCAACCTCTTTACCAATTTCAGTTTTCTAAGAGAATTACTTTGTAGCACAGGAGAAAGAGTGGGAAGGGGAGATATTAACGAAATGAAACTGCATGTTATCACGTCATATTTGAGTTGAAGAGTTTGGATGTGAAGTTTTCTGCTTCTTTAAACGTCAAGGGAAATTTCCTTGCAACGTGTGATGAATAAATGATTGGACTACCCCACCTAAAAACCCCTCCCAACAAGTGATGGATGAATTCAGATTTTGAAATATTTCAGTTTTGTAAGTATAAAAAGCAGACATTATTAAGTTGGCGAAAATATCTAATTTATGTCTTTTTGCTGTGAATTTTATTTTTAACCTTTTCAGCTGGGGTGAGATTGATTTTACTTACGAGTCATGTTCAGTAATATATTGAGAACTTACATGATTAGTTTTAAACAAGTTCTTGTTAAAATAGTCTAAATAAAACTGTGTAGAGGCTAAGAATAAAACTACCTGCCACATATATTTGTAACGAGAGTGATTATAGTTGTTTAAAAACAAATCGGGTTCAAGTATGTCATCATATTCCTTCAATATTTAAATTTTATTAATTACACAGGGTGCATTTTAATTAGTGTCAAATATTCTAGGAACGTGATCATGAAACATTGAAAAAGTTCATACAGACATGGGTCTAAAAAGGCTTAGTTTCTGAGACAGGAATAATTTGATTGTTTAGTTAGTAATAAATCTAACAGAATTAATCCAACTTAACAAGAAAAAGTTGAGCGAAAAAAAACACAAGAAAAGAAAACATTTCTTTACAAAAATGGTTCAAAATAGTGTCCTACTTCAATGAATCCTCCAAGCCTGCGTTCCACGCTTTGTCAAACTCTGTTTAATACAATTTGAGGTGTTACGTATTTGCTCACATTCATTTACGATAGGCTCTCTTAAAATCTCAACATCAGGCAAAGAAGTTGCAAAAACAATGGAATTTAAATGTCCACAGAGAAGAAAACCCTTTGGATTCAAATCTGGTGATCAGGCAGGCCATTGAACGCATCTCCCCACGATCGATCCATATTTGAGGAAAACCTTAGATAACTCTAAAACTAAGTGTTTAAGGACCCAAGTTCATATGGACTTTTCTTAGTGTTTATTCTATGGGAATATACCCCTAAAATATTTGACACAAACGAAAAAACACCCTGTGTATTGCGCGTCTAGACTACATAATTCGTAACCCAGTAATGGAAGGATTAGTCATTACTAATGTACCTTTGTGCAGGGGACGCTTGAATGTACAATTGTAAATCCTTTCCTTGAAGGCTCTTTCCATGTCCCGATCAGATGAGATGAAAGTGATAAGAGAGTATGAAGGTGTGAAATCAGTAGAAACACTTAATCTTGACTTAAGCCTTATTAATCAAACCCTCGGCCGGTCTTCTTTAGTGAGGGCCAAACATGCTACAAGACCCTAAGATCTGCGGGTAGAGAAAGTATCATTCAAGCGATGAACCAAACTGAGGCAGTTCCAGCTACCTGAATGACGATAGTAAAACACAAACCCTTCACTCACGTTAAAACACTTTTATCTCGGTCAGTAGTAAAACTAAACTGCACTTGCTCTCAATGGACGTACCACATGATTTTTTATAGGTCATGTTGATAAAAAATAGTTAAAATATGTTTCATTCAAAATTAACTAAAAAGAAAGAATTAATAGAAAAATGTTTGAAGGCCTCAAGATACCCATTTCTAAGAGAATCTAATGGCTTAAATAAATAAAGTATTGAGTAACCAATCATAAAATTGAGTTTTTTTTAATCATTGCGTCTTGCTATCTGACCAGATTTTCCCTTACGAGTGTATGATGAAAATTACTCTAACCATGTAGGGATGAATAAGGAAGCATTTTAGAGATGATATACCCTCATTTGCCTTGAAGATGAGTGAGAAACAAATTAGTAAAAAAACACCTTTAGTAGACCCGACCAGGAATCCAAACTACCCGTCATCAGCCAGTTAGTCCAACAAGAGAGTAACACCTCAAACCATTCGGCCACTGAAGTGGGTTTGAGCTTGTCTTTTTTTTTTAGTTCAATTTGGGTTTGAATAGGACAAACACACGTGCCTTTATTATTATTATTATTATTGTTATTATTAGCACCGCGTCTTACTACCCATTCGGGCTATACGCACTTACGCTAATGTGTAATGGTAGGGTGATTGTGAGATGAAATGGAGTACCTACAGTTTAACGTGGGATCCGAACCACGGTGAAGGAAGGGTTTGGCAATCAGATTAATCTGTGTCGGAACCGAGGATTGAACCCCAGACCCCCAGCACAGAAGTCTGACACCTTACCCCTAGACTGCCAAATGACTGTTCAAATGAAAGAAGTGACCTCAGTGAATTTACCTGCCTGAGTCTAGCTCTGGTGGGTTTGAAGCCACAAACATCGGAGTACCTCAAGACCACCGAAGTTGACTTGAGGGCCAATTGATTTTAAAGTGAAGTGACACTATTTTTCTATATATTTTTGGTAACCACCACACAAAAAGCAGTAGTGGTAGCAGAAGACCGTTGCCATTTAAATGGTACATCATGCATCCCTCTTATAGCTATGTTTTTTTTATATTTATGTGAGTGGATATTGTCAATAAATCATTTACACGAAATTTAATGATTTGTATAATGAAAGAGATATGAAAGAGATATGAAACGATACATGAAATAGTGAAGAAATTTAATAAGTGCCATAAGTATGACAGCTTTTACAATTAAATAATTTAGCAACATAGTATATTAAATCATATTTATTTAATCAATAGACATTTACAGTTTTATTAATTTATTTAACAAATCGGGGACAATATCAGTTCGCAAAGTCAAGTTTTGTTTCGGAGACTATTCCTGAAAATTGGTGACAAAGGTTCACCTTAGCCTAAAGTCAAACTGCCATTGGAAAGAACTTTTGGAAGATACTAAAAATAATCTCAAAGCATCAAACGTATCTTACAACTATAAAACGTGACACATATATTTAAAAGTAAACACTGCTTATAACATTGGTTGGTGTATGAATATATGATAGTATATTGAGTAGAGTGGAGAAATGTTATAAAAACTTTCTTCCTGAAGCAATTCGACTATAAGTACTTAGGTAGGTGCCCAAGTTTGACAGATCTCACTAAAGGTTAAAAATAACAGCTTATACTGGTGGCGGTGGTCCTATAGATAAGTTAACTCTCTAATTTACTAAAGCTTATAAAGAAAGTGGTTAACTAACCTTCAATCCCATCGTTAAAAAGGTCTTGGTTAAGCTGCGCACAACTCCTCAAAGATAAAACAGCAAAGAAGAGATTCAGAGAGTAAAAAGAACACTCGCACACTTTTTAGTTCGTAAATCAAGAGACCATGGCTTCAGCGTGACAGTTGGCTGTTATTGGGTTCGATAGCTGTGACGTCCCTTCCCCTACTTTCCCACCTCTCCCCCTGGGGTCAGATTGGGGCACAAATTACGTGTTTAACCGTGACCCAGGGATAGGGTAGGGTTTCCCCCCTTTTTTTGGACAGTCTAGGGGGGAGGAGGGGTAGAGGGCGGCGGCGTCTCCCAAGATGGAGCGGTCCCTCGGGAGTCGACGAGTTGGAAAAAAATAGACCAGAGATGCGTACCGGGGAACAAAAAAAATTGTTGTAAGGGGAGGATTCCTAAGAATGTGAAGCTGTAAGCGCTGTTCAGTAAGACGTCTGTCGAGAAATGATGTCATTGGTGACATTTGAAACACTATCAGAACCATCAACATCGGTGGTCAAATAATCCGATGTGTCACTCTTGGAATATAGTAGACTGCCGGTTATAATCCCGGTTGGATGTACTAAGGATATTTATTTTTTAATATAAGTCTTCCCACTTCTTTTCCACTATCTTCCCCATTTCCTAAAGTGTTTTTCTATTCTCATTCCACGCAAATGCTGGTACACGTTCTCTAAATATAACCTTCCTAATTCCTAAAACCAATAGCGTGATTAGTACATAACTGTATATAGCCCATACGGATAGTAAAACGTGATATTAAAAAAATTATCCAAACACATATTGTTTCCCTGTCGAGTTAAGATCTCCATACACCAACATCATGGTAATGGCAGGCGTGGTGGTGGACGTGGTGACGAGTGCGGTGGACTCTCACGATCGCACACACAGAAGAGGTCAGTTAGCGGCACATAACCTCTAAATACAGCACATGCTTTGTAAAAATGCAATTAAATTTAACGCAACTAGAAGAAGAAGCTTTACTTCTGGCAACACTAATTGACGAAGAAGATCAGCAAGTAAAATAATTTTGGATCGTAAAATAATTAGCAAAACAAAACCTTTATTCCTCTTTTATAGAAAAAAAGGAAGTAAATATAGACTCACGCAATTAACGTTATTCTCCTGGTGAACTTCCTATTTCATCCCAAATTGTATGTTTATTTATTATATTTTTGTAGTCACAATTTTTTTTACATCCATTACTGTTTCCAGACTGTGGTCTGGGTCAGTTTTTTATTCAAGCCATATGTTTTTCACTACCGGTTTACCAGGCCTGTCGTAACATCATATAATGTACCTTATAATCTAACTTAAGACTATGACAGGCACAACAACCAGTCCTTGGCCATTAATTTATTAATGTGAAAAGGATAGATCAATTTTTCACCAATGATAAATTTTTCAATCATACTGGGAATCGAGCCCGGAACCCTTAGCTCAGTGGCAGGCACGCTACTGACTGAATTAAGTTGTCAGATTTGTAGTCAAGTTGACAAATCAAATATAAAACTATGATACTTCACTATTTCATTAATATTTCAGTGACACTACTCAATGTGAACTCTAAAAACTGGAGACAGCTGACGTGGGCAGCGGTCAAACTCGATCTTCAGGATGTGACCGCCACCGCGAGGTAGAACGCTGCACTGGCCGCGATGTTTCCCGCCTGCCCACCACAGCCACCACCTAATTATTGTGTGGAGACCTTGAAAGAAAGTGAGAAAATGAGGCCAAAATGTGGGACTTGATATTGTAAATGTTGATGGTAAATATGTTACATTACGTTCTTTTTAATTTGTCTTGTGTCTGTAGTGGAGGATGGGAAAATCAGATTGAAGATCAAAAGGATTTTTTTTTTTAATTTTGGGTCCGATCAGGATTAGTACCATGACCCTGGCATCATCAATGACCAAGTTAAATGTGATTCTTACACTTTGAACTTCCTGTTCACCATCTCGAGTGAAATACCAAAATATCTCTTCGGTGTATATGATATTAATTAGGGGTCTAAGGGAAAATGAGGGAGACTCCAATTTTAACTCCAATTGAGTTATTGCTGCCATTTGTTAGACAATCATAAGACCTTTCTAATACACTATAGATAAAAGATCTCTCTGTCATAATATTTAAATTAATTCCAATAAGTATATGGAATA
This sequence comes from Timema podura, assembly GCA_033556935.1. NCBI lineage: Eukaryota > Metazoa > Arthropoda > Insecta > Phasmatodea > Timematidae > Timema > Timema podura. The sequence continues at coordinate 35,895,823 of JAVRXN010000001.1, forward strand.
CTTATGGAGTTTCAGATATAAACGTTGTCCTGGAAAATATATATATAGTGTGACTTTCCTCCTTTTTCCCTTAATTTGCTATTTTAAAAGATTAATTTTGCTTTTTACAAAGCTAAATGTGTATTTAAAGAGGTCAGTCCTAAGATTCAAAAGTAGCTAGATCATTTTAAACGAGGACCACACCGAATGCAAATATTAAACGAAATTAACTTTTAATAACTTTCTTCCGTTAAAAAAAAAGTACTGGTCATTGGAACAAATGAAGTGAGTTGCACGATAAAAGATTAGTTAATAATAATATTTTAAAAAGCGTTTAGTAACCATTATCAACACAGCCGTGCTTGGCCCCTTTTCACACCTATCGAATATTGAATTTCAACACCACCGGGTTTCGAGCTAAGATCTTAAAGAAACATTTGATAATTGTCTTTCTTGACCTACGCTTAAATTAGGCCATTTTATTATATCTCTCGTGTACGAATACAAATCACGAAATAATTTTCCAATTTAATGGCTATAAGAGGTGTTTAAAAATTGGTGAAAATTCCTTTTCATTGCTTAATTCCTTATAAAAAAAAGCAAGCCAAAAAATGTAGCACAATGATGGCCGTTTTGTGTTTAGTCTGCGATATTGCGCATTGACACCTAAATCGGATGCACAGTGGTCATATAATTCAAGTATAAAAACATGAAAGAAGTTCTATTGTAAAGAGAATAAAGCTTTATTCATACGTTCACCGAAAATATAGAACAGAATTTTCCTGAGTGGGGCAGTAATTCACACTCTGTATGATGCATTGTAACGCTAACTAAAAACATTTGATTATCAACATATTTTATTTTCTAGTGGATTTTCACGATGAATGTTTTTAAATTAAATGGCTGTGTCGTGGCACAATCAAATTCATCGATACACACGCTTTACATTGATGGGGTATTTCAAATCTCCTCAGAATGGCCAACGAAGCTTTCTTCTGGCTGTACTGCGCAGGCGTTGTCAAATGCGCATGCGCACTTGATTTAAGATGGTTGGTTTAGAGATTTGATTGGTTCTCCTTCGCCGAACATCTCAGGCAGAGCGAATGAAGTATAGATGAGTTGAACTTTAGCAGAACAGCTCGCGCCGATGAGATGTAAATCTTGTGATTGGCTTAGAGAATGTCATGTGACCACGTTTCTGTTATGCGCTTATTTTTCGTCGAACGTTTGAATCCACAGAAAGTAGAAAAGGACTCACCATGCATGCTACGTTTTTCGTCATCTTATTATTATTTGGGAGAAATTATCATCCCATTTATTAGCATTACCTGTTACTAAAACAGAGAATCAGACGACATTCGTTATTTTATATTTTCTGCCTATTTGGTTTAAGGTGGGAGTGTAGGGAACACGAAAAAAGTTAAGTGTTTTTGCAGTTTTTATATCAAAACTTGTTTTGGTCGAATTAAATCAAATATTGCTCTAGTACAAACATAGAGATTAATTTTATTCATATATTGACCTCAACAGTTCTTGAATATCTGTCAATTGTGTATTGGAATTTAATGACAACTTTTTTTTCTTTACCCCAAAATTTCTTTTTTAATGCCATTATGCTTTTGACAGATATTCCACAACTGTTGATATCACTATGTGAAGAAAATTAAGCTATGTTTCTATTGAAGCAATAGGCCTATTTTATTTATTTCGACCAACAAAGTTTTGCTATAAAAACTGCAAAAACACTGACCTTTTCTCACGTCCCCTACAATCTGAGAAGGAAAGAAGTAGTTCTGTGCACATTTTATATTAACAAGGAGTTGACACGAGTTACTCAAGAGGAAAGCACCTTTGTTTTATTTTATCAGATATTTAGCTAGATGCTATACCGATGGTAAAACTTTTTATCCATCAATGTTTTAATGTCTGCTGCAGTGGTAGAATTGCCAAAAAGTAACTCTCGAAATAGTCTGGACTTCTGATGATGGTGATCCCGGAGTTTGAATCCCAGTAGGGTGCATCAAGGATGTTTTGCCTAAATGATTTTAAAATTTCCCTCAACGGAAATTCTTTTACACTTCTTCTGAATTCAATCATCTTCATCCCTTGCATCTTGGGGCTATTATATTAGTTCATATTCATACAGCCCGAGCGGGTAGTGAGACACCATGTAAAATAATATTTATTTTAATCTAAAACTTTAACACCATTAAGAATAAAAAAACTAAAGCTATTACTATGTATGCTTTTAGTGAGGATTTACTCCATCTAGATATCATATTCTGAAAATTGAAAAATGATACCTGGTACCGGGTTAGATTCCCGTGTCCAGGTGTCATTTTTCAATTTTTAGAATTTAACACCGATGTTATTAATAGGCTCATTTAAATTGTAGGTAGCCCACTTTGGTAGCCGCGTATTTTAACGCGCTAATCTCGCAGTAAACTAGACAGACGATGACGTGGGGATCGAGGTTCAAATCTCGGTCCGGTGTACTTAGTTTTTTCCTAAATGGTTTTCCACTCTCCCTCCAGACAAATTCTGGTACAGTTCCTCTAATTATAACCTTCCAAATTTCTAGCTTAATTAATACTTAAGTGTATAACCCGAACGGATATTAAGATGCGGTGAAAAAATTTTTTAGTTAGGTATGAAGTAGACAAATTTGCGGAATTGTACCTGCACTCGCTTGAGAGAAATTCCCAGTGAAAAATTACACTTGGCAGTCTTTTTCTGAATGTACTCAGCTGGGTTTATAACCTCAATATATCCAGTATATTGCGATATTGACACGTTAGGACCACCATATGACTATCAGAATAGTTGTTCGAGCAATCTAGATTCTAGATACTCAACGGTGTGGTAATAAATAGTCACTGAATGTTTTTTCTCTCTTGTATGAGAACCATAAAATTAAATAGATATGTACCCAAATTATTGGATGTGTATAAAATGTTTTTCCTTAATTGGAATAATAAACTATTCAATTAAATTAATATGTAATCAAGAAACTATTGAAAATGTACAACAAATTTAATTAAGAAATTATAAAAACTATATATATTATTTAGTAGTGTAAATGTTGTCATTAAATTAGTGTTAGTTAAAATAAATATTTATGGGTAAGCTTTTACTCCAAAAATGTCTGGTTATTTTTATATTTAGTAACCATATTTACTGTATTTTTGTCTTGTTTTAATTTTGAGTATTTAACTAACATATTATAAATGCAGGGATTATTTTCACACATTATAATTACAAGCTCACCTAACTTAAAATAGCTCACTTTAACGCCTCTAGTGTTTAGTTGGTAAGAGGATCGATTTACTACTAATAATAAAAATAACATACATTACAAAGGATCGAAATAGGCTAATTTAAGCCTAGATCTGGATACCCTAACCAGTTAGCCACAAGGTCCTTTTAAGAAGCGGCATAAAGTAAAGTCAAGAAGGACGACCACCCCTTGCGCACTTGAAGCATATTGTTCCTAGGGAGAGTAATTAGCCTCGCGTTTTCTTTACAACTTGAGGGAGGAGGGGGAAGAGGTGACTGGGGGGAGTGTAACAGCTCCCTCATGTATTCACCCCTATTAACCCACCCATCCCTCTTTTTGGAACAGCTCCTACGACCACGAGTAGAATATTAACTAGTGCATCACTCCTGTTACGACACTGACCGCTGCCAATGGAAAAAGGAATCGACGTATTTGCCTGGATCTTTATTATAATTTTCTTAAATATTTGGCATATGTTTATAACGTCCATGGTCGACCTCGGGGGTCTTGGATTAAAGTGCTCGCCTCAAGACCTGATATTTGTGGTTTCAAACCTAACCGAGGTCGACGGAATTTTCTTGAGCGATAAAAATCCGTAGCACAGAGGGGAAGTAAAGCCGTCGGTCTCATCTTTATTGTGGTGTGTAAAAAAAACCTGATGGGTATCTGAAAATACCTTTCCCGGGAAAATTGGTAGGTCCTTTAACTTTCGCTCATAGAGGTAAAGAGAAATAAATAAATTAAAACATAATATTTTATTAGGATGTAAGTCTTACATACTTTTAGAAGAGTAAGTTACATTTACACTTAGTTTACTCTGAAAGGTAGCAAGCTTACCTTGATTTTTTCCACTATGACGTATGTTATAAGCTAGGTCCATAATGTAATACATCCATGATCCAGGTATGACTTCTAACTTTCAGAATAAATATAGTGTACACATTTATATATCTCAGCTATGATGGAAAAATGGTTTTATTCTTATACAAGTCCAACCCATCTATCGCCAAAGGATGGTACAATTTATTTTCATCTATGTGTTTGCTTTTATTTTTAGTTCAGTTTCAGCGTTCAATTTATCCGTTTATGTACTAATTACGCTAATTGTTTGAGGAATTTGAAAGGCTATATTGTTAGGAAGTGTACCCGCATTTGCGTTCAAACCATCCCCAGTACATCCGATGGAGATTCGAACTTCAATTTTCCAGTCATCGGCAACCTAGTCTAACGCTAGGATTAGCGCCTTAGACAACGCGGCCACCGAAGCGGGTGTTTAGTTGTAAAAAGAATGAGTGAGTGAGGAGGGGTTGTAGAGTGGAAGGGAAAGAGTTCTAAGAAGAAACAAAAGTTGTAAGTGCGGTTTGAAGAAGCTGCAACCAGCCTGTCGGACTTATTAAATCACAGCGCTAATGTGGCATGAGACAAGCTCAACTAAGTGAATAATTTTATTGCCCGGGTCCCAAGGAGCTAAACTTTTGCTCGAGCAGTGTGTTCTCGGAGATCTTGTGCGGCGAGGCGGGGGGGGGGGGAGGGGAGGGTCTGGAAGAAGGGATACTTACTCCGAATATCAAGTACCACTCAGATCCAGCCCCCACCCCTTTCCCCCTTTATCCTAGTTTGTACTCCCTCAACATATAGTGATGAGGGCGAGACTCTCCTTCAGACGTAGCTCATCTTTATTGGAGTTTTTTTTTGTAGTGAATTGCATCTTACTACCCGTCCAAGATATCCGAGCATTTTGATTTAACTGCCCAAGTGAGGTGAGGTTCTGTTTTAACTTGATAATTTTGAAATTTTGTTAGTCTGTCCTGATATTTGTTCAATTATAGCTTTCAAGTGTGTTGACAAATTTTAACAAAATTTGGCTGGGACATTCTTTAAGCTAGAATGAGCCACTTATACAAAAAAAAATTCTCAATCTGTTCATTCGTTTGAAGATTGTTGTAACTCAAAATTATTTATGTCTGTTTATTACGTGAATGCTAAATAGGCTACGTGGATCAATTTTAACTAAATTTAGCAGAGACAACATTATTTAATCCTAGAATGAGCGATAAGCTTACATAGTTTTTCAATCCGATTATCTCTTTAAATATGTCAACCACTCAAAAGGCGTTTCGTTTAATAGCTCGTCTCAAGTAATTTGAATTTACAGCTATTCTAAGCAATCAATCAAATACAAGAGAATTTTTTTAAACGACATTTATTGGGAGACTGACGTCTTAAACCCCGTTAACAAAGTTTATTATCTAAGAAAAAATGTAATATTGAATATAGTTTTCGTTGGTTTTCTGTCTAACCTGAACACAAAAGGAAATATATCAGTTTAAAATCCAAGAATAAGTTATAGGAGATATTTCAAATTGAAATACAAATATAAATCTGTACTAACGATTAGAACATAGATGAAGCAAGGTTTATTGTTCACAATACTATTTTTAGGTTAAGGACAAGGAATATATAATTTTAGAGGAAATTCACTCAAATTTGCGCAAAGAGAAAGTAGGAGAAAACACCCTCAATACGCCCAGCTGGTAATCATAATAAAACTACCCTCTCACCAGCAAACATTATTCCACGTGACACAATGCGTGCTAAAACTCACCTCTATTAGAATTTTCTGTTGTGTAGTAACCAAACTCACAAGTAGGAGTCCGAAATGCTCTCCGTGCGTCCAAACCGGTCATCTGTTAGGAAATGTGCTGATTAGAACATTTAATTTGATATGGAAATGAGGTGGATTAAATACATTTTCTTTGTATAGTACATTTTAAATAATGAATATCAACGCTCAAGTTGTAAATCATTGCATTTACGATAATGTCCATCTGGGAAAGACCAATTATTTTTTCAGCACCGCGCTTAAAAACCGTTCAGGTTATATACTTATGTAATAATACCGTTAATGGTTTTTGGGATTAGGAAAATTATATTTAGAGGAAGTGTACCCAAATTTTCGTGGAGGAAGAGTGTAAAACTATTTTAGAAAAAAACCTCAGTACACCTGAGATTCGAACCAGCATCAGTCTAGTACTAGTGCGAGAGTAGTGCGTTAGACCACGAAACTACCAAAGCGGGTGAAACCACAATTAAATTAATTTGAATTAGTTGAGAAAAATGACACCTGGATAAGGAAATCGAGCCCATGGCCTTTGACTTAACGCACCAATACCCAACAACCGATATATCTAGGATTCATCCTGTGCTCCTTTTTCATTTTAAATAATTGAATTGTGGTCTCCTCCGTGGAATCAATTATTGGTAACTCATAATTGGTAGCCGATCATTTCCACACGTCCATCACAGAATCTGCCTTTAAAACCATGAGTGAATAATGCCCCTGAGTTCGGGACGAATCCTGGATTGCTCAGTAGTAGAACATTGGCAAGCTACGCCAAAGGTCCCGCGTTCGATTCTTGTATCTAGGAGTATTTTTCTTTAACTAATTTAAATTAACATTTCACATTGTTAATTAAGAAAATCTATGATATGCGGGAATAATATATGTTTAAAATACGAAAATATATTTCGTATACACCGTAGATATCAAATACCTTTCGGGAAAGTTTCCTAATTTGTTACTAGTTTTTAATGTGTTTTTACTCTCACAAAATACTATATTTATTATAACTACCTTGTATCAAAGGGATAGTCTTAAAAAGTAATAGCTATTATTATTTTAGTGATTAATAATCAATAGGGCTAATTAATAAAATTAAGGGTTGTGTAGAATAAAAAATGGAATAATTTATTATTAGCCACATATCTAGAGTGAATGAATGTTCAATTAAGAGAAAAATGGAAACGTGTACGCGGAAATCGAACCAGGGAAATCATGTGGAACCTGTGGACAAACATTCTATATCATTTTATGATACACGTGAATTAAAAAGTATTTGCCTTTATCATAATGATTTAAAATTTAACCATAAAATTGTTTCTTGGTGTAACAGTAAATTTGATCTTACGATTCAAAAAACATTGGAACATGGAAAAAAAGGGGCAATCACTTCTTAATTCGTATTTTAGTTGCTTGAAAGGTTAACAAACTACTTTAAATTTAACATCTTGAAGGTAAAAAACAAGGAGCTTAAAACTTATTTGCCAGCAAATGAAAAAGAGAGAGGTGTTTCATTTACTTTCCGGTAAAAGAAAATACACAGTTCTATTTACCAGAGGTCAGATGCGTAGCTTGAACTACGAAGAAGGCCGGCCCACTTAATAAACAGAAAACCTTTCTTCATTATTAAAAACTCTTGCTCGCTCTTTTCCTGTCCCCTCCTCCCTCCCTTTCCCGCTTCACCCTCGTGACAACACAACAACCTAATGGTAGCCTCTTGGGTTGAACTCTGAGATGAAAGACCTTGGTTCAATTCTGACTTAATTTATTGGATATGTTTATTCGAATTTTCATCTCAACACATTAATTTCAGTTTATTAGATTAGAATAGGAGTGTAGGGGACGTGAGGAAAAAAAATCACTGTTTTTGCAGTTTTTATAGCAATTATTTTGCTAAAATTAATAAAATATTGCTCCAGTAGAAACTGAGTTTAATTTTTTGCACATGGTGACCTCAACAGTTTTTAAATAATTGTCAAGAGCATAGTGCCATTAAATGAGAAACTTTTAAAAGAAGAAAAAAAGTTGTTATTAAATTCCAGGACACTCTTGACGAATATTCAAGAATTGTTAATATCACCATATGAAGAAAATTAAATTATGTTTCTGCTTGAGAATTATTTGATTTTTTGAAGTTATAAAAAGGGCAAAAACACCTTCCTTTTTTTTTTTTTCGCGTTCCGTACACTCTCACCTTAATCAACTTTAGTACACGCTTACTCCACTGACCTTTTTCTTCACAATTTAGTTTTGTATTATCTTTCCAGGCGAATAATTTTGCAATTCATTAACATTTACCCACCTAATTGTATGACCTAAGGTTATATATAGTCTAGGTCAAAACATTTATTTTTAAGTTTATAATATTTATACCCGGTTTACCTAATTGTGCCATTATATTCAATATATTCATGGGGTAAGAATGAGAAATAGAATATACTGTAATTGAAACGTACCCGTATTTTTGGTGAAGGGAGAGCAGATGAAAAATTTAGGAAATAACACAATTACTGTACATCCACTAGGGTTTTGAATTCAAATCTACACGTCACCAAAAAACCTGAGTAAACAAGTGAAATAGTTATTATGGTAAAGTACAGGATGTTATAGGTACAGTGATCATGGTAAAGTACAGGGTGTTATAGGTACATTTATTATGGTAAAGTACAGGGTGTTATAGGTACATCTATCATGGTAAAGTACAGGGTGCTATAGGTACATTTATTATGGTAAAGTACAGGATGTTATAGGTACATTTACTATGGTAAAGTACAGGGTGTTATAGGTACATTTATCATGGTAAAGTACAGGGTGCTATAGGTACATTTATTATGGTAAAGTACAGGGTGCTATAGGTACATTTACTATGGTAAAGTACAGACTATTTAAGATATGTAGTGATTATGATACAGTATATTTAAATTGTCATAAGTCTTTTATATTGTATAAAACGTAAATTTAAATAAGCCTATATTAATAAAAGGTCAGTAAATTGTTCTTAAATTGGTCAAAATTAACACAACATATTTAAATTAAAAGCTGAATTATACGTAGTTTGAAGAGTGGATCGACGAAAGTATGTTTAAAGATCTATTTGAATTATCATAAAGGTTATTATTATTACTAATACGATTAGACTTTGTTGATTGAAAAAAAATTAGGTTCTCTATTAAATTAAATTTAGCATCGATTACTAAAAACCCGCCTCGGTGGAGTAGTTGGCTAACGCGCCAGTTTCGTGTCTAGCTAAACTTCCGAGGACGGTGAGATCCAGGTTTGAATCTCGGTCAGGTGAACTGGGGGTGGTTTATCCTACATGGCTTTTCACTCTCCCTCCCCGCAAGTACGGGTTCACTTCCTCTAAACTCAACCCTCCCAATTCCTAATCCATTAGTGTAATTAGTACTTAAGCGTATAACCCGAACGGTTAGTAAGACGCGATGCTAAATAAAAAATAATAATTACCAATATATAGAGCTACTGCAGTTTATATTAACTACAATAACTGCCCGTACGGGTGGATACACGGGTTAGACGTCAAGCCGATATAGTCTTGTTTGACACCAATAGAAAGGTCAGAGTTCAAATCTTGGTCGGGTGTGCTCAGGATGTATTTTTCCATAGATGGTTTCCCATTCTGCCTCCACGCAAACGTGGGTAAATTTAATCTTAAACTCTATCTTCCTCATTCCTACCCCATTGGTTTAATTAATTGTGGATAAACCCGCTTCTATGATAGAATGGTTTAAGGCAATGGCTACCAACCTTTTCCATATCGCGGACCCCTAAAGCCAATGACAATTCACCACGGCTCCCTTAATCTCCCCCGCCACACGAGGTGGAATTAAAAACCTACGTACACATTTCTAGTAATCTATGCAATCCATTTCATATTAATAAGAGAACAAAATATGTTTAGTCTGACAATAACGGAATAAAACAGATGTTTAAGCCGATTGTGAATAGTGGCTATTACTTATATGATGTGAAAATACAAATTAAGAATCTAGATTTCATTCACGGACTCATAGAGTACTGTTAGTGAACTCCAGTTTGGGATCCTCTGGTCTAGGGGATCACACTCTTAATAGATTGGTCTGTAGATAGCGGGAAGATCGGGATTCGAATAATTCCAGCCAGATGAAATTTGGAGCTAGTTGTCTATCTTATACTTGGATATATAATTAGTGTTCATATTTGTAGTAGGAAATAACAACAAGGCAGTTTTTACTAAGTGGTTTTACACTCTCCCTTAAAGCAAATTTTGGCACTTCCTCTAAATTCAACCTTCCTCTTCCTTAACGCATCAACGTGATTAGTAAATAAGCGTTTAACCCGAACAGGTAGTATGGCGCAGCACAACTAATCTATTTCTAACAATGTATCACTCTCGTGTTAGACTGGCTTGCTGAAGATTTGAATATTGGGGCTAAAATCCAAGTCAAGTCTACTGAGGGTGGTTTTTCCTTAATGGATTCCCACTTTCCTTCCACGCAAATTTGTGTAGATCATCTCTAAAATATTTCCTTCCTCACTCCCACCACATTAGAGTTATTATCATATAGGTATGCTTTAAACTGAAAAGGTAGTAAGACGCGGTGATAATTAAAACAAGAATTAATTTTTTGTAAGTAGATTTTTGAGGTTGCTCTATCCAGACATTCTCTATCTAACCGCTTTTTATGGAGCCTGGAATTGTGGCACATGCTCTATCTCACCCAGTGGTCATCAATCAAGCGGTAAAGTCCGCAGACAAGCGCAATCATTCTGCAGCCAACCCCGACCCCATATACAACACAACACTCAACAAAACTTTCGACTTTTTAAACGCTCTCTGTAGATATTCAAGTCCCCTCTTTCCCTATTCCCATTTCGTTTTTTTTTAGTTCTACACCCTCCCTTCCCCTCTCTTTAAGAAAAAAAAATCTTTGCATTAATAAACATAGATTTAAATGTTTATTTTTGAAGCATTGTGAGTCCCTCATTATGAAAAGGACTGGCACGTTTCAAATACAATATGAAGCCCACACACATTATTTATATCTGCGTTAGTAACAAGACATCTGCAGAAGTTTCTTTATGAATTTGCTTCCTGGATTAAAAATAACTAGTTAATAATTAAACTGTTTTTAAATGTATTCATACATAGCTACATAAGTAAAATATAATTTATGATGGTTGGTACAATATTAAAATTAATAGTAGTAAGCATCACAAATTCTAAAAGATGAATATTCTAACACACCAAATAAATATGATAATAATAAGGTATAAAACCAATAAATAAAATTAGCTAAATAAAACAAATCCATAACAAATTAAATTTCAGTAACAATAATATAAAATATAAACGCATTCATTTTTCTATCATGATTTAGAGAGTCATGATTTAGATGAATTAAAAATATATATTTTTCTACAGTTATAATATTTTTACTCTAAGATTTGACTAAAATAATTTTATAAAATAAACTTGAAAGTTTAGTTGATTAAGTATTTGAGTTATATTTATTTTTCTATAGTTATGTTACCCCTGCTTTTTTTTTTGCTAGAGGCAAAAAAGCAAGGGTAACGATTATTATTAGTTTTGTAGGGTTGTTTAAAATTATTTATTAATAAGATTTTAATTATAATGTTATATAAATGATTAAATTTCATTATGGTTGATTTGTAATATAGGTGTATTTAAATGTTTCATATTTTTGTATGTATTAATTAAGGTTTTATTCTTGCTTAATAGATTTATTTAATGAATATTTTATATGTTAATTTTTGTGTGATAGGTTGTAATTTTTTGGAAATATCCCTTTTTCAATTAGGGTGGGGATAAATTATTTAGGCCTCTATGCATTTTAATTTAGTGATGAAATACCATCCTATGGCTGTGATAAATTAAAAATAATAATACCATGTTCATGTTTATTTCTTAAACATATAATATGGAGTCAGTGTTGGCTTCTACACCATTTTAAAATTTTATTTTTAGCACAGCGTCTTACTAAAAGTTCGGGTTATGCGCTTTTATACTAACTACGCTAGTAATTTTAGGGATTAGGGAGGTTATATTTATGATCTCCTCGTCGTCGGCAGTCTGGTCTACAACGAAAGTAGCACCTTAAATCACGCGGCCATTGAAGCGGGTACTAGAATTATTATTGTCCACAAGGAATAAGTCGTTTGTATCATCTAGATTAGTTGGTGATAGAAAGGTCGAGGTTTGAATCCCAGCCGAGTGTACTTTTTTTTTTGTCTAAACTATCTTCCACTCTTCCTTCAAAGTAATACAGATACACTACTTCTAAATTATATCTTCCTCGTCCTTATAACTTTAGTATTAATATGCGAATAGCCCGGATGGATAGCAAAACGTGTTGCAACAAAAATAAAACCCAACCAAAAGAACTTTGATTAGAGAAGGCAAACAAAAACAATAAAACCGTTAGAGCATGAAATCCACCCTCCCAGGTAAGTCAGGCGTGCTAACCATATGCCTAGCTGTGGTGGTTAGACGAATGTTTTTCGTGTTAAGTAGAGCCTTAGATAAACATATTAAGTAAACAGGAAAACGTCTGTGGTCCATGGAAAAGCGGTCTGGTCCACTGCGCATGAATTGTTTTGTGCTCCTCAGTTAATGGAGCGAGCGGATCATAACAGATCTGAAGGTATTGAAGCATGTGTTGACAAAGATCTGAACCTTGATGGGTTCGATAAACATAGGTCGTTGAGTGTATAGCTATACCGGGAGTTTTAGGAGCTCTTGAGCACGGTCTTAGCTTGAGAAAAAATTTAAAGGATTTCCTGACATGGGGCTCCTGTCTCGGTAGACCACCAGCTTGGCTCGGATGAGCTTAGGATGGTCTAACAAGATTGTGACAGGGGATTCTCTTAACATTGGTATTTAGATTTTCTGATTGTTTCCAATACTGTATTGTTAATCTAACTACAAGTTAAGGTAGGTTTGTAAGGAACACGAGTGAAGGTCAGTGTCTTCGCAGTTTGTATAGAAAAAATTTTTGGTCCAAATAAATAAAATAATGCTACTATAAAAACATAACATTAAATTTTCTTCATATAATCATATTGACACTGGTTGAATATCTGTCATAAACATAGTAGCATTACATGATAAACTTTTTAAATGAAGAGAAAAAGCTACCCACTTCAGTGGCTGTATGGTCTAGGGCTTCACTCTTCATGTTAGACTGACCTGCTGATGACGGGGAGATCGGGGATATAATCCAGGTCAGGTCTAATGAGGGTGGATTTTTTCCTAAATGGTTTCCAACACTCCTTCCATGCAAATGCTCGTAGATATTTTCTAAAATATTTACTCTAATGGAGTATGGATGAGTAAGTAACTATCATATATGCGTACAAGCTGAACAGGTTAAAATTCGCGATGATAAAAAAAGAAAAGATGATAAAAAAATTTGTCATGAAATTTCAGGAAAACATTGAAAGATATTAAAGAACTGTTGAGGTCGCCATGTGAATAAAATTGTACTCTTATGTTTCCAATATAGAAACATTTGGACCAAAATAATTTTTTGATATAAAAACTGCAAAATCATTTACAAATCATTTACCTAAATCGTATACCCTACACGACTCCTGACGTATGAGGGCTTATGTAAAATTTTATTGTGAGAATAATATACTTTACAAATTTTGGCATTGATGGATTTATAAGGTGCAGCCTGACGTAATAGTGTGTTTAAATAAGCCACGTTAGATACCAAAATCCAATAAAGACAGCCGTAGGCCATTAAAATAATTATTCTATAGCAACTTTCAATTTAACATCTACAAATACAAAATGTTAGTTTTTTACCATATATATTTATAGGCCTATAGGTTATTTAAATTCTGATAATTGAGCTGCTATTTAAAAAGGCTGTATTTTTTAATTTATGATTAGGATTATTACAATATGCTAAATTTATCGTAAAAGCAATTTTTTTACTGTGCCCTATTTTACAATAAACTGAGAAGTTCCTGACGCATTACACTGTAATAGGTTAAGTGGTAAATAAATTACATTATATATTTGTGTTTTTGTTCATTGACACTATTATTTTCCCAACATATTATTATATTATTATTATTATTATTATTATTTATTATTATTATTGTTGTTAGCAGCACCGCGTATTACTAACCGTTCGGGTTGTGCGCACTTACGCTAATGTGTAATAGTAGGGTGATTGTGAGATGAAATGTAGGACCTACAGTTTAACGTGGGATCCGAACCACGGTGGAGGTCCTGGATTCCACACATTCACAAGCTGTGAAATACACGTTTTGTCAGAGGTTAAGGAAGGGTTTGGAATCATTCCGAACTATAGAAATCATCTAATTAAGCAACAATTTATTTTTACTCTTCATTATTTGCTTGAATTTAAATCAATATATATATATATATCTTCTTAAGTCAACAACCCAAAGGTTGGTTTAATGTGCTTTCTATACATCGGGAAGCTAGTCATTACTCAGCCCTTTCGTCTGGTTATTGCTGCCCACCATCTGGTAGAAATCCTATGTACTGTGAAAGTTCAGAAAATGTGGTGGTTATCTATTGAATTCTAGGCCTACATTGAATTTCTATGAGCGAGCGCAAAAGGTGCTTATTAATTTTGCCATAAAGGTATTCTAACAAACCTTCCAGGGTTCTTTTACACGCCAATATCGACTGAGGATTTACTTCTCCTCCAAAGGAAGCTGTGCTACGGATTTTTATCTCTAAAAAAATGCGTTGGCCTCAACTGGGCTTCAACCAACGAACATCGGGTTCAGAGGAAAGCACCTTACCCTAAGACCACCGAGGTCATCATATATATATATATATATATAAAATAATATATAAAATAAAATATATATAAAATAAATATAAAAAAATATATATAAAAATAATATAAAAAATAATATATATAAAATAAATATATATAAAAATAAATATATATAAAAAATATATAAAATAATATATAAAAAATAAATATATATAAAATAAATATAAAATAATATATATAAAATAAATATATATATAAATAAATATATATATAATAAAATATATAATAAATAATATAAATAAATAAATATATATAAAAATAAATATATATAAATAATATAAAAATAAATATATATAAAATAATATATAATATACAAGTATATATAAAAATAAATATATATATACAAAATATATAAAAATATATATAAATATATATAAAAATAAATATATATAAAAATATATATAAATATATATATATGTATATGCCCATATATATGCCTATATATATATAATATAAGGCAAAATGTATAGTAGAATATAGAAGTGATAAAAATGTAACTATCAGAAAATTCAGTGAATATATGATCTCCTCAGCCAGGAAAACAATTTTGCGCGCATGAGAATGAAGAATTGGACTGGAACGCCAAGATCATGACGGATCACCAAAAGTCTCCCCTGCCCCAGCTGTCAAGGATCACATTATGGGTCATAATACAGAAATAAAATGGGGGGACATGGCCTTTATGGCATATTATAACGTTTCATTCGCCTTCCTGAAGTGAATACTGCATTTTAAACACTTACAAGGCAGAGGGGAAGTATAATTTTTTTTTCTCGATAGAAAACATAAATATATGAATGGAAATTTGGAATGCGTGTTTATGGAGACCGCTGAAAATTTAAATTTATTCAAACGCTATATATTTGGTTATATTTGTTTTTATTTGTATGCAGTGACAAGTGATTCAATCTGAATCTGAATTTTGTTTGTACTCACGGGCCATTCAATACGCATCAAATACTAATTATTATTTATTAGAAACTAATCAAAAAATAATTTTTTTTGCAAAAAAATCTGTATATTGCCCTCCTTAAGTTGAGTATGTGGGGTACGCGAGAAAAGGTAGTGTTTTTGCAGTTTTTATCGCAAAACTTTTTTTGAGGTCAAAATAAATTTAAAATTTCTCCATCACAAACATCAGAGTTAATTTTCCTCACATGGTGATCTCAAAAGTTCTTGAATATAATTATGTCAAGGATGTTCTGGAATTTAATGACAACTTTTTATCTTCATGGTCTTTTCATAGTCACTTGATACTAGAGATAAGAATCTAGAGTATTTGATTACTTGATTCTGTAGTTGGGATAATATTCTAAGTTTGAAATAATTGTATCATAGATGCTGTGATTTAAATTACCACTTCATGCGGTTTGTAATACCATTTATATAGATTTGTATTATTGATAAAGCAAATTCCATTCAGCTTTTAATTTAAAAATAAATTTAAAAGAGTCACAAAACTAATAGAAAAGGATATCAAATAATTAATTATTCACACTCTCATCAGTGGTCGCGTGGTCTAAGGCGTCATTATCGCAATATAATGGATTGCTAGTGATGGGAAGATCGGGATCGGAATGCCGGTCCAATACATTATTCCAATTTGGATATATTTCCCAATTATCCTAAATTTCTTATCCTACCATTAGGGTACATGCGATAAATCCAAAAAGGTGTAAAATTCAGGCACAGAAAAAAAATAGCTCAATAAAAATTGTCTTGTTTTTGTATTTATAGTTTAGTAAATATGATAAAAAAAAAGATAAATCAAAAGTCAGTATTGTGAATATGTGATCAAGATTTTTTTAGGGAAAAGTGCTAACTATCAAAGAAAAGTTATATAGTAAAATATGTATACAGTATTTTTTAAATTACAATATTTTATTTGGAATGTATATTCTAAATAACGCTATATTTGAATTCGAGCAAAATAAAATCAAAAATTCTTTACCTTATATTGTTTCTGGTGCAATAATATTAAAAAAAAATTGATATAATGAAGACATCAATAATTATATTTCAAAAATGTATGAATGATAAATATTTAAACTGGGAATCTTTAACTTTCCCAATTTGATAGTTTTTCAGCCACACCAGGAGATGAACCTAGACTCCTTTACTAATAAGATATAATATTGCTGAGGAGTTTGGACTAAAATAATGTTCTTATTAGTTTATGGATTATATGGAATCTACTAGCTATATTTTATTAGTAAATTATCCCTATCAAGCATTACACCGAGGGTTGCCGTCTATTGCAAAGATAGTACCAACTTCCGTGGAAGGAGGGCTTCATATTTCAGAACAATAAGCCCTCCAGCCGTTAATATAAGTTTTCTACACCGGATTTGACACTTTTATATTTAAGTATCCCCTTATTTGTCTTCAGAGACTGATTTGATCCGTTCCAGATTTACTGCTTCACAGAAAATCTGAAAGTGCCAGGGAACGAACCCACGAACTCTGGATTTGAAGCCAGGAGCTTTGACCACTAGACCACATTAACAACTTTAGTAATTGTGGCTATTAAAATAGTAAAGTGGTTCAGTTAAACGGTATTCTAACGTTTCTTTGTTAGAGAAGATGCCCTATAATTCGTTTTTTCCCCTGAAAACTTCAAATCAGTAAGGAGCGTCTTCATCCCCTAGGAACTGACTTGTCTTTTACTCTTCTCCTTTCCAAGGCTGTCTGGATTGGATAGTGACCCCCTCTATTCACTCTTAGAGCTCACCTCATGGGGGCAGTAGCCCTTCACCTCAATAGTGCCTTTACAATCCTCTATACCAAACCAGACTCTATCAGACCCTCGGCCTACTCTGATCGACAGCCATCAAGTTAACAGCCCACTGATAACAACTCACACTGTCCGTTTGTGGATATAAGACTTTAGGTGAGAGGAAATGCGAGTTAAGGTCCATATTATTACAGTTTTTATAGCATAAAACTTTTTTTTAATAAATACACAATATAATGTTTTTAATAGATACGGAGAAGAGTATAAAATATATTTTGGGCATACAGGGTCACAAATGAAGAAATTTTCGACCAAGGGAATTAAAAGAGAAAAATGTGGAACTTAATTAAAATGAGAAGAAAAATATGGATTAGACATATATTTATAAATAAAGAGTCTTTGGTCAATATCTTGGAAAGAAAAGTGGAAAGATAGAGGATAAATAGACGACCGAAATTTGAATATATGAAGAAGATTATGATGATATTGATGCAAGAAGCTACGGGAAAATGAAGACTAATGATAAAGTAGAAAAGAATAGAAGAGAAGAGTGGGAGCAAGATTGAATCTATGAAAAAGAAGTAGATAAAAATTAAATCTAATTTTCTACATACCTTATCTCAACGGTTCTTAAATATTTTTCAAGGTTATCATGCAATTTGAAATTAATTTTACTATTCATTTTATAAGTTATTAATTTTCTTAATATGGCGATAATAGTTCTGCAGTATTTGTAATGGTTATAGTAGTATTAGACGATAAACTTTTTGAATGAAAGAAAAAGTTGTCATTAAATTTAGTCACCCATGAAAGATATTCAAGAATGGTTGAGGTCAGCATGTGAAAAAAGAAACTCTTTGTTTCTACTGAATACTGATTAAGATTTATTTTTACTAAAAAAAGTTTTGATATAAAAACTGCATGTTCCTTAGACCCCTCCACCTTGGAAATACGTACACACATATGTTCACTAATATTGACACCAACAGTAGCAGTTGAAATGGCTCCAAATACTTGGAATTTAATATTATTATTATTATTATTATTTATTTTATTATTAGCAACGCTTCTTACTACCCATTCGGGTTATACGCACTTAGGCTAATGAGTAATGGTAGCGTGAATGTGAGATGAAATGAAGGACCTAAAGTTTAACGTGGAATCCGAACCAGGTGGAGGCCTGGCACTCCACACATTCACAAGATGTGATTAATACACGTCTTGTCAGAGGTGAAGGAAGGGTTTGGCAATCAGATAAATCTGTGCCGGGACCGAGGATTGAACCCCGGACCCTCAGCAAAGAAGTCCGACACCTTACCCCTAAACCACCAAGTCACCGACTGGAATGTTAAAACAAATCATTAATACGTATGTGATCAAACACGCAGTAAGTTGACAGATTATAACAATTTGATATTGATCCATAGAATATTGGCAGGAAGTGTCCAAATCAATGTAGCATATTTAGTCTACATTCATTTCCCTAGAAGAGCTATTATAAATGTCTCCAACATTTTAATCCTCTTATTAGTCAATCATATATATTTAACATTCTAATGCTATTACAGATTTTTCCAAGCCAAGCGGATATTTATAATATATATTTGGATTCAAATATTTATGAATACTTAAGATATCTTTTCTGCTAATAGTTTTTAATTAAATAGATTAAAGTAACTATAAGTTTTTTGAAATTTTTTGGACTCTTCGACTCTCCGGCAGGCCATAATTTGTTATTATAGTTATCTATTATGATTATTATTATGTTTATTGCATTTATCAAGACAATAACTTATTTATTAAAGTTTTTACTTTTTTCATCAAAAGAAAGTATTGTAATAGCGAAAAATGTTGACTTAGATATTATAATGAATCTTTATATGCTAGTAATAAAAAAAAAATATACCATTCTGTTTGTCCACATGTTTGTATATATGCCCGTCTGTCTGTGTATTTATCCCTGGCCAAAGATACAAAAGATTTGATGGATGTTAGCTTAAACTTAATATCTAGATTTTATACGGAAATACCTTATAACACACATATATATAACACCCCAATAGGGAAACAGCCCATTTTATCAAACTAGTTTCTTGGTTTGACCATTTCATGAACTGGGGAAAAATTGCACTAGCTCTTGCCCATTTCATGAAATGGAACTTACTCTACTATCTTCTACAAGCTTAAATGAAATTCATTTTCAGATGTCATATTAAACCAACCCAACCTAATTTAACCTAACTCTCCTTTCTAAAAGATGATAAAAAAAATAATTTCAAGATCAAACCTCTTCTTTGCTTGTACATTTCACGGACCGGGCAAAAACTAGTTTAAGAAATGTGCAGTACAAGTGCTATAAGGAATTTTTTTGCCCAGTTCGTGAAATGTGCAGCACAAGTGCTACAAGGAATATTTTTGCCCAGTTCGTGAAATGTGCAGCACAAGTGCTACAAGGAATATTTTTGCCCAGTTCGTGAAATGTGCAGCACAAGTGCTACAAGGAATATTTTTTGCCCAGTTCGTGAAATGTGCAGCACAAGTGCTACAAGGAATATTTTTGACCAGTTCGTGAAATGTGCAGCACAAGTGCTACAAGGAATATTTTTGCCCAGTTCGTGAAATGTGCAAAATGTGCAGCACAAGTGCTACAAAGACTACTTTTGTCCCATTTCGTGAAATGGTTAGGAAGAGAGTCCAGTTCACGGAATGGGAAGAAATTGCACTATTCATAAACTGGGAAAATTCACGAATGAAGTGTAATATACATGTATATATATGTTTGTGTGTGTGTATGTGTAAATCATGGAGACGGTTTTGGCCATTTTTGGCTCTTACCTGCGGGCCAAAGTTTAAACTTTAGAGCCTCCCCCTCCCCATCCTGTACCTTCAAACATCAGCTAGCCTGCAATGCACCCCTGACAGGACTGGCGGCACTTCCTGGAAGAGAACAACTGTGTTGTACCCCCAAGTAGACGGCTGATAGCTGATCAATACATTAGCTCGATGATTTCATCCTCCTCGCAACGCCCACCATCCCACGTCAAGGGGTGATGAAACGGTCTTACGCATGCGAGGTACCTCGTGAATTTATATAAAATAGGACTCGACAGTTCCTGACTAAATTTTTTTTCATCTAAAACTATGTTTAAGAATAAAATAATGGGCTGAGAAATAAATGAAAGATCACAGAATTACTTTGCTTGATGCGGAGTAGTCATAATTCTAAATCCAAAAATAACACTCGTTAAAATAAGTATGATTGAAACGGTATTATCAATGGTAAATTATGAGGAAGGTGGTATTAATAAAACGTGTCCCCACTCTCATTTGCGTTGAGGTAAAGTAGGTGTAAGGCAATGGATCCCTCTCGGTTCTTGTCAGGACGCTCACAAAGACGACTAAATATTGAGTACATTTTGATGGTGTTTTTTTAACGTGTGAAAGACACTACAAAGCTACTCTACTATAATAATAATAATAATAATAAATAATAATAATAATAATAATAATAATAATAATAATAATAATAGTAATAATAATAATAATACCTAGAACCGCGTCTTACTACCCGTTTGGGTTATACGCTTAAGTACTAATTACGCTAATAGATTAGGAAATGGGAGGGTTGAATTTAGAGGAAGTGAACCCGCATTTGCGTGGAGGGAGAGTGGAGAACCATTTAGGAAAAACCACCCCAATTCACCGACCGAGATTCGAACCTCGATCTCCCCGTCCTCGGCGGTCGAGCTCAACACGACTAGCGCGTTAGCCAACTACGCCACCGAGGCGGGTTACTCTACTATACAACCACCATGAAACACGTGTTTATATCACAGGGAGTCACTAGGAGCCAAATGAAGGTAACCCACGGGGACAAGATGAGACGAGCCCGGCCTTAAGGAATCGCGTTCGTATCTTTGTTTGTCATTAGGCCCACACACATCAGATAATTCCGTCGTAATTCAGAGGTATCTAGAATGTTCTCGTATCTCACAAGAAGGGGTTATATTCTCTTACCTTCTGGCCAAGCAGTTAAGTCCTCTGAGAAGCGATATATGTTGCTGTTCAGCGGTTCCCATACTATAGGGGGACTGAAGGAAGTGATGTGTTCAGATAGGGATCCGCTTTGGTTGCCACGTGATCTAACGCACTACTTTCGTGTTAGACTAAATCGCTGAAGATGGGGATATTGGGGTTCGATCCTGGTCGGGTGCACTGAGGGTGTTTTTCCCTACATGGTTTTTCCACTATCCCTCCATGCCAATGCGAGTGCATTTACTCTCCATTGATCCTTCCCAATCATCAACCCATTAGTGTAACTAGCACATAGGCGTATAAACAGAACGTGTACTAAGATATGGTGCTAAAAAAAAATCAGCTTATCGACATTCTTTCCCATCATGATTTTATTTGTGTTAAGTACACTTAATATTAAATAAAATGTAAGTCAAGATAGAATATATGGAACAACACGTTGAGAGCGTTACATAGCAAACCATTTAGGATAAAACATCTTAGTAAAACCAGGTCTTGGATTGGATTGACAGATATACGAAACTCCTCATAGGTTCAAGAACTGAATAGATTCTACAAGCTAAGAATCCCCGGCGAAATCTATAAACACTAATAATACATTGGTCACCCCTCGAAACTATCGCCGCCACAACGCCGCGGACAAATTTCCCATGATGCTGCCCTTCCTATGGGACAGCTGTTTTGAGTATCTACCGTTCGACGAAATGATGGAATAGTGTGTAAGCGAGCTATTCACGTTCACTGACATAGGTATGATGTATCGGTGGCAATTTCTCCACACCTTTTCTTCAGCTTGTGTGCACGGAAAAAGAATACCGCGCGATCACTCAGTTAGAGCAACAAGCACGCACTGGGTCACGTGTGACTGGGACACCGAGGTCACACCAGCATGCAACCTTTTTTCTTAGTATTATATTTAACCAAACACTTTTTTAGGAATGGTTATTACCTCCGGTTTCTAAGCACGACATACGATTCACAAACCTAGACATAGCTTAACTCTAAACACCGAATCTTAGTACACAAATTTGTAATATTTGTGTAGTTATAGAGGTGACCTGGTGGCCTAGGAGTAAGGTGTAAAACTTCTGTGCTGGAGGTCCGGGGTTTAATCCTTGGTCCCGGCACAGATGTATCTGATTGCCAAACCCTTCCTTCACCTCTGACAAGACGTTTATTAATCACAACTTGTGAATATGAGGAATGCCAGACCTCCACCGTGGTTCGGATCCCACGTTAAACTGTAGGTCCTCCATTTCATCTCACAATCACCCTACCATTACACATTAGCGTAAGTGCGTGTAGCCCGAACGGGTAGTAAGACTCGGTGCTAATAATAATAGTGTCATACATAATAAGAATTTATAAAAGGCCTCGTGTGTTGTCAAACCATTATTTCTAACATATGTAGTAGATCTAATTAATCACTAGTTTAAGTGGATGGGCAACTAGTTTAATAATCTTAATATAACTATATCGGTGTCTGTCTTGAACGAGGGTAAAAAATGCATTATTTGAAAAATAAATCTCAGTTGAGTAGATCAGTATTGAAACTTTGCCTTCCTAAGAGACCGACAAACAATTCGTGAGACTAGCTCTAGTGGCAGCACTCAACAACTTTGTAGGATAATAATAGTAATAATAATAATAATAATAATAATAATAATAATAATAATAATAATAATAATAATGGCGTGATCCATCTGTAGCTCAGTTTGTGGAAAGTTTAGCCAGTACTAATGTACTAATCGTACATCCTTTCGGTGGAGGCTTTTTCCGTGTCCCAATAAGAAGGAATGTTGTTAGTGAATACAAGAGTGTGGAGCCAACTAAAATCTTAACCTAACTTAAGCCTAATTAGCCCGACCCTGGTGACCTTGGGAATGATTTTCCTTTCGAGAAATTTCCCCCTGAGGCAGTCGGTAATCCAACCCGGGATCTATAGATAATCAGCCAGAAGTTCTGACCACTATACTACGAGGCCGGTTACTCTGTAAAATGGGAGACTGATGACAGACCGTTTGGCTGTGTTTTTTTTTATGTTTGCAGATGAGAATTTAAATAACTTGCAAAAAATATAAACATTTAAATAATATGGAATGAAACTAACAGAATTGGTTGTCCACTTGTGTTATTAATCGGAAAAGAGTGGTGGTTGCAAAATAGTTCAACAAAAACTAAGTAATACATATTAAAATAAAATTGGTTTTTTCGCCATGTTTTAGTACTCGTTCGTCTTATACGCAAATGAACAGCTAATTCCACAAATGTGTAAGGGTTTAGGAAGGAAGGTAAATTTAAAGGAAGTGAAATCACAGTCGCGTAGCAGGAGAGTGGAAAACAATTTAATAAAAACATTGCTCACTATATTTAACTAGGATTCAAACTCCGATCCCTCCTCATCGTCAGCATTCCTGTCTAATGGACGAGTGACTCCATAGAACTATTGACCTCCGAAGCGGGTAGGATAATTTTATTCATAATTTTATTCTGAAACTATATTTTTATTAAACGATGTTGACTTATATCATCCAGGATTTTTAAAAATAACAAGATATTACACAAAATAAAATATTTTCTTAAAAAACCTCAATTGTCTATAGATATTGTATTTAAATTAAACAATTTTGATGGTTTTCTATAGATTATACTTTTAGTAACAATTATATGTAACCAATTTTCCATATTTTATTTAAATAACCAAATAATATATCAATTAATATTAAAATTCGTACATGGGAGCTTAAACGACTCCTTAAGCTGACAACTGAAACACTGGAATGCGTTGCAGACATTTAGAAATCCCTTGTTATTTATGAAGTGCACTTGGATTGCTATTTTAAGAGATTTCTCAAACTAAAATGGGGGCATGGAATTAAAAACCATATTTTTTTAGTATTTAATAAAAAAAAGCATTAAGGCATGAAATTATTTAATCTTCAACGTCTTTTTACGCAAAAATGGCGAGGTTCTAAGATTGAAGTAAATGTTTGGAACTATAAATCTAGCCTTCCTCAAACCTTTGATAAATAGTTATTTTCTAACAGGGTCCCATAACAAAAATTCAAAGATAATTGAGCGAGTGGGTTTGAAGATTTAGAGCTGCCATTCTCATAAGAGACTCCACAGAATGCGGATTTGTTCCCGCGACTTATTCTAATCAAATTCATTTCAAACGTATTGTATTCGATAGTAATTTAAATAAGGTTGGCGCTGTGAGAAAAGGTAGGAGTTTTTGCAGTTTTTATACAAAAAATATTTTTAATCAAAAATAAATAAATAATCTCTCCATTAGAAACATAGAGTTTAATTTTCTTCACGTGGTGACCTAAAAATTGTTTGAATATCTTTCAAATGTATCCTGAAATTAAATGACCACTTTTTATATTCATTTAAAAAGTTTGTCATTATGCCGCTATGCTCATGAAAGATATTCAACAACTGTTTATATCAACATGTGAAGAAAACTAAACTATGTACCGAAAAAATATTTTATTTACTTAGGCCAAGAAAAGTTTTGCTATACAAATTTGAAAAAACAAAAAAAAAACGGGCATTTCTCATTTTCTCTACATCCGCACCTAAGGAAAGAAACTTATACACAGAAAAAATAAAAACATATATTAGGATCACCCAGAATGAAGCAAATTAATACGCTATTACAACAAAATAAGGATCTAAGAGAAGAGTAGTACTAAAGATCTTGAGTTTATACACCTTTATTTCTTGGCAGTTAAAAAGGTAAAGTGCTTGCCTCAGGACCCGATGTTCATGGGTTCAAACCCAGACGAGGTCAACGGATTTTTTTGGGGCAGCAAAAATTCGTAGCACAATTTCCTTCGGAGGGGGAGTAAAGCCGTTGGTTCCATGTCAATTGTGGCATGTAAAATAACTCTGTAAGGTATGTGAGAATACGCTACCGGCAAAATGGGTAGACCTTTTATTGCTCACTCATAGAAATTCTAATGTGCTTATATAATCAGTTGGTACAGAAAGTGCACGTTAAATACCCCTGATAAAAAAAAGATAGGGTAAAGGAGGATTGCATTGAAAAGACGATCACATAAAATAAGCCGGTAAAATACTTTGTTTAGTCACTTAGCGCCTTATGTTGAAATCGTCAGATCAGCGATCACACACAAATAGAGTTGGATTTCCTTCGGGCAGCGCCATCGCATGACTGGTGAGCATTAGTCGAACTAAACTTTGTGACGTCATGAGAACAAGACCTACCATTATCTCGTATCGACACGACAACTCTACATTTTCCCTTTGACGACAAAAATTGTCTTGAACTTTTTTTTTTATCATGGACGTGTTGGAGAAAAATAGAAGCTTGAGAAAAAAATAAGTACCCCTGAAGAAAGAAAAAAAAAA
Source organism: Timema podura (assembly GCA_033556935.1). Classification (NCBI taxonomy): domain Eukaryota; kingdom Metazoa; phylum Arthropoda; class Insecta; order Phasmatodea; family Timematidae; genus Timema; species Timema podura. The sequence continues at coordinate 35,921,691 of JAVRXN010000001.1, forward strand.
GATGAAAAAAAAGTACAACAATTTTTGAAGGGAATGGATAGGTTAAATTATAGACTTGACTCTTGAAGTTTGATGTGAGACGGAACATAGATAGGCGTTCTCTGAACTTTTTTTTTTTTTAAAGCTTAAGTTCTTGTTCTATTTTTGTTAGTGTAGTTCTTCATATACAAAGAGCTGAAGGTTTTTTTGACAACTTGGTGACATTGAAAGTTCTAAGGTCACCAAATAATCCATCAAGTGCCATAGACCTAGATTTTCTCGAAATAAAAAAAAAATTCAATAAATAAGTAAAACATGAGCGTTTCAGAAAAAAAAAATACAGTGGGGGTTAACCAGAATTTCACTATATAAAAGAAATACGTTAAAACTGTTATTGGAATAAAGAGCTTGATATTTATATCTCATGTAGTCATAGTATATTACTAAAAAAAAACTGTATTATATGTCAGAGAAAAATACTTACTCTATAGCACTAAAAAATAGGCAATTTATTTCTATCTTGAGACCCGCCTCGTGGCGTAGTTGGCTAACGCGCCAGTCGTGTTGAGCTCTACCACCGAGGACGGGGAGATCGAGGTTCGAATCTCGGTCGGGTGAACTGGGGTGGTTTTTCCTAAATGGTTTTCCACTCTCCCTCCACGCAAATGCGGGTTCACTTCCTCTAAATTCAACCTTCCCAATTCCTAATCCATTAGCATAATTAGTACTTAGGCGTATAACCGAACGGGTAGTAAGACGCGGTGCTAAATATTATATTATTATTATCTATCTAGAGCTAGTTATATCCAGTCTACCTCATTACACTCATTCATGTTCATTATAACGTTATCCTCCCATCTGAATCTAGGTCTTTTCAATGGTCTCTTCCCATTAGGTTTGTCAGTCGATACTTTGAACAAGGTTATATTATTGATTCATCCTAAACTGAGACCTGATATAAACAAAGCCACGTGGAAGTCTATGCTTTGATTTGATACTGAACGGACTTTCAGTGGTATCATTTCTCTAAAATAGTCCCTTCTATATGTTGTATTAAACTTGTTTTAAAAAAAACATTAGAAAATTATTACTACTAAAATCATCCGTTCATTTGATTTAGAGATAATACTTTAAGCTTTACAAGAGCTATTCGAATACCAACAAACTCCTGACTCGGCGTTTAGGGACCCCGGTACAGTCCCTATCACATGTTAACGTCAAGTCAGCAACTATCAGTCGACAGTTCATCTCGGCAGTGTTAAGTGACGGTTGTGAGTGTTGAGTGCTTCCTGTCTATTTAGGGCGTTTGCTGAGTCTGGAATGAGTTTTGTTAAACATAAGACAGGAAATTAAAAAAAACATTTTAAAAAATACAAAAATTCGTAATGACTTAATTTGCTATGGTACCGACTGTACATGGTTACGCCTGTTTAAAATATTGCACTGGTGTTCCACCAATCATGTAGCTCCATCGCATAGTGATATGGAAATATTTGTCTACTTCAGGTTTCAGGTTAGGATGAATCAATAATAGATTCTCCCATTCGCACTGTATGTCCTGTCAACCCGTAATCTATAGTACAAAACTTGATTATCCTAACAAAGTATTTTGATGAGTACAGGGTATGTAACTCATAATGATGTAACCTCCTCAACTTTTCAGTAGCCTTATCCGTTTTTGGAAAAAATATATTCCCAAGCACCTCATTTTTGAACATCCTAATTTTATTTTTCCGGTATGCAAGTTAAGATACCATGTTTCACACCCCAAAAAGAACACAATTTATATTTCATTAAGCTAGGATTAAAAATAATAAATCTAACTAGGTGTAATATTCATAATTATTTAAATTGATTCGGTGACCTGGTGGTCAAGGGGTAAGATTTCAGACTTCTGTGCTGAGGGTCTGGGCTTCAATCCTCGGTCCCGGCACGGACTTATCTGATTGCCAAACCCTTCCTTCACCTCTGACAAGACATGTATTAATCACAACTTGTGAATGTGAGGAATGCCAGGCCTCCACCGTGGTTCGGATTCCACTTTAAACTGTAGGTCCTCCATTTTCATCTCACAATCACCCTACCATTACACATTAGCGTAAGTGCGTAGCCTATAACCCGAATGGTTAGTAAGACGTGGTGCTAATAATAATAATACATTGATTCCCTATATTTGTTGTTTATGTACCATTTAATCCTATGTACACAACATGGAGGACCTACGTATATTATTCACAACATTTTCTTTAAATTGAACAACATTTTTACACTTCAAAACCATTTACTCGTAGATTACACTATTTAAAACAATTTATGCCTAGTCAATTTTCCTTATTTCATTATAAATAAAATTAATTTAAATTATTTACGACAACTTGTTAACGCTAAAACCAAAAAATGTTAAAGCTGTGCTCGACCACGCCACTGTAAACAACGCCCGCCAAGTTTCAGAGGGATAGTACAGTACATACACTTCACTTAGCACACCAAACCTTTCAGAGGAACCTTCCACGCATGTACTTGTTCAGCACACATATATCTACGCCCACATACACACACGTTTGTTGACTTTTGGCGTCATTCTGCACACAGCCGACATCAAAAGCTGTTGAAAATAGCGGTTAAAACGTTTATTGGTTGTTCATCAATGTTGACCGAAGCAAAGTTGTCGACAAAGTCAAATAGCATCGGATGACCGACCGTACAGGGTAGGCGGTAGAAGAGCGCTACTGGAAACACAAACGAGCTCGCGCGTACACTCGAATCGAAGATCGTGTAAGGCCGCGATTCCCAAACTGTGGTACGTGTACCCCCAAGGGTACGTGAAGTATTTCTGAGGAGGAACAACTACATTTTATTGGCTTTGAAATATTTTTTGATAAAAGTAATTCTTGTAAACAATTTCATACTTATTTTTAGAACCACGTCTTACTACCTAATCAGCTTATACGCACACATACTAATTACAGTAATGAGCTAAGGCTAAATTTAGAGAAAATATACCCACATTTGCGTGGAGGTAGTGTAGAGATTTTTGAGATAAAAAAAAACACCTTCAGTACATATGATTGGGATTTTAACCTCGAACTTTCCTTACATTGGTAGTCTAGTATATTGCAAGAGTAACATCTTATACCATGGAGCCAATGACGCAAGTTCTCAAGCCATTTGTTATAGCGCTTTTAAATCGAAATAATTAAATTATGAAGATTTTAGTTTCCATTTCATCTTATCCATAAACACATAAACAATCAAATAAATAAATTAATTAATTAATAAATACCACACGCCCGTAATTAAGGTTTATAGCTTGCTATGAATCCCCTACGTATATAGAATGGTGTGACAAACTAATTAACCAAAGTGAGCATTAACGGGAATTTTAAAAAGACAACATAGTTTACAGTTAAAAATAAGCATGAGTGGTTTTAATACGCGTTTCTAATATGCAAGTGTAGCTACAGATAAAGGTCCGTTTACACTATGTAACAAAAAATATTGTAAAACAATGTTATTTTGTAACTTGTTACACTTGAGTGTTAAATTAAAACATTAACAAAAATTAGTCATGACTCAAAACTGTCTAACAAATTATAACGTGTTTTATCTAGTATGTATCATGGCGACGAAGGATTTTCTTCTTCGACTACGTTTTGTGTAGTGCTGTGCAAAAAGAGGGCCAAAAGAGGGTCTTGGGTTCGAACATCTCTACTCACGATAGCTAAATATTGTGCGAGTGACATTTTGACTGATCTTTAACGTGATGATCAAAATTGTTGTCTGCGAAAGTCAGAACTTATGGAAGTGACTTTTTTCGGATGACACCTCAATGCAGACCTATTGAGTGGTTAATTAACTTGATTTGTAATCGAATAGAGAAAGAAAACGCATATTTTAGGGATACTATTTCAGTCAAAGAACAGTTTAGTCAATTTGTTACATAATGTAAACAGTCCTGTAACAGGTGCAATATATTAGAAAACAGAAATTATAAATTTTTCTTTGATTACCCGCCTCGGGGGCCTAGTTAGCTAACGCGCTGGTCTTATGTTGAGCTAGACTGCCGAAGACGGGGAGCTCGAGGTTCGATTCTCGGTCGGGTGAACTGGGGGTGAGTTTTACTAAATGGGTTTACACTCTTCCTCCACGCAAAGGCGAGTTCAACCTTCCTAATTTCTAACCCATAAGCGTAATTAGTACTTGAGCGTACCCGAAAGGTTAGTAAGATGGGGTGCAAGTGTTTTCTTTGATCTTTACCGACACTGGATGGGAAAAGTTTAACGTGTTATAAAACATGATAAATGTTTTAAAAAACTTTTCATTTGATTTGCCAACAAGTCTTAAAATATAGTTTATTTATTTGAGTTATTTAACGTGAACTTTTTGAAACGATTGATTCTATCAGCACATGACTTATAAACAAACCTAAATTCTAAACAGACACAGCAACCAGCCCCTCCCGTTAGTTCATCTTTGTGAAATATTTCACCAAAGATAATTTTTTTGACAATGCAGGGAATCAAACCTGTGACCCTTAGATCAGTAGACAGACACGCTACCGACTGAGTTTAGGTGTTGGACGTAAAACATAGAAAAGAAACATGAATTTTTAAGATTGGTTACATAGTGTAAACGGACCTTGAGAATTGGTTGACAGACCTACAGGAACAAGCTCGCGGATCACCAGTTGGCAAACAATGCTCTGGATAACTTGAATTATGTAAAGTTTGTTTCACGTCAATCTAGTACAACTTGTTCAACTTAAATTCACTTAAAATTGAATTTTATTTTTCTAAATATATGAAAAGTAAGCAAAAAGTCATTTTCCTAGAAAAAAATAATTATCGCGTCATTTGGTTTGTAGTTTTAAATTGTGCTTAGGTACAAATTTGTATCAAAGTGGTTAGAGCCAATGTCAAGAATATCAACTTTTTCTCTTTTGGGTCTGAAGTAAATTACCCTTAGTTTTAGGGTTAAATAAAAAATTACAAAAAAAAAAACCTCGGGGGAACCTTATACAAGTCATAGATATCATGCTTAAGCTCGATTTGCAAAATAGTTTCGGTTATATATTGCGATACAAATACACACACCAGACAAACTTTTAAAAATATATATATATATATTTTGTTTAATTATCGAAATCAATTATGCCACCCAAACGAAAAGCCAACGCTCGGGCAGGACAACGTCTGTCGGGTCCGCTAGCGGACCCGAAAGACGTTGTCCTGCCCGAAAGTTGGCCTTTCGTTTGGGTGGAATAATTGATTTCGATAGTAAAAATAATACTATATGATCATCACAATTACAAATTAACAATGAACTCCAATTAGTGAGTAATACAAATGTTACAATTTCAGTCTATGTCAAGACAACATACCAAATAAAACATCTTTTTATTTTTTGCCTTTCCCCCACAACTCCACAAATATCAGCTGTATCGAAAAACAAACATATTTATGAATTATTCTCAGAAGTTCAATTATTCATGAACTTTTCAGAAGGTTTTAACGGTCAATTATTAATATTATATTAACTATTATAAATATTGAGGGGTGGTGGTGGGAGGGTGAAATTTTGAGGTTACATGTTCTGATATGCAAAAAATCTAAAAAAAACTCCCCCACAAAAAAAAACCCTATAAAACAAAAAAAATCCTAGAATCCGTTTGCAGCGCCACCTACTGGGTCCAATTATGAATCTAAACTATCCACGGACCCACTCAAACACACACAAAAAATTTCATCAAAATTGGTCCAGCCGTTTAGGAGGAGTTCAGTGACATACACACGTACAGAAGAATTATATATATTAAGACTAGCGGACCCGACAGACGTTGTCCTGCCCGAACGTTGGCTTTTCGTTTGGGTGGCATAGTTGATTTCGATAGTAAAACAAATACTATGTGCTCATCACAATTACAAATTCACAATGAACTCCAATTAGGGAGCTACAAAAATATTACAAATTCAGTGTTTGTCAAGACAACATACAAAATAAAACAACTTTTCATTTTTGGAATTTTGCCCACAACTCCACAAATATCAGCTGTATCGAAAAAAGTTGCGAATCTTGCTTACAAATTTGTATGCCGGGTACAGCTAATTTTATTTTATTGATCCCCCCCAAAAAACCCCAAAAAATCCCTAAAAAATAAAAAATCATAGAACCCGATTGCAGTGCCACCTACTGGGTCCAATTGTGAATCTAAACTATCCACGGACCCACTCAAACACACACAAAAAATTTCATCAAAATCGGTCCAGCCAATCCCCCCCAAAAAATCTCTAAAATATAAAAAAATCATAGAACCCGATTGCAGTGCCACCTACCGGGTCCAATTGTGAATCCAAACCATCCACGGACCCACTAAAACACACAAAAAAATTTCATCAAAATCGGTCCAGCCAACCCCCCCAAAAAATCCCTAAAAAGTCATAGAACCCGATTGCAGCGCCACCTACCGGGTCCAATTGTGAATCTAAACCATCCACGGACCCACTCAAACACGCACAAAAAAATTTCATCAAAATCGGTCCAGCCGTTTAGAAGGAGTTCAGTGACATACACACGTACAGAAGAATTATATATATTAAGAAGATATTTTTGCAGTTAACACAAATAACATTTACCATTACTATTATTATTTGTGTTATTTTGTATTTACAGTAGTGATATTATTGATCAAAAATGACTGCTACAGATTACATGAATTGATATATGAATATATGGAAATTATTTTTAGTAACTTTACAACTGTCAATCAATTAATACATCCATATCTAAATCGTACCGTACCTTTTAAAAAGAGTGTCCATTTCTACATCTTGAAGTTTTAAGTGGTAAAAAGGTCAGCAAGTGCTGTGTAGTACCTCATTGTTGATGAGCGTGTAGGGACGGATTGTTTACATCATCGTGCAGGTCAAAGGTCATCAATCAACAAGTGAAGAGGTCTACATGACTGTGTGTGTGTGTGTGTATGTGTGTGTAGAGGTCACTTCATAGTCTGAGGGAAGTGTGTGTGGATCGGGGGGAAGAGAAAGAGGGGGTATTACTCTTACAAGGTCACCTGTCGTCACGTTGAGTTGTTAGAAATCCACCTCACGTCGTCAACACATCATACTTGATGATGGTCGCCATTGCTCCTACCGGCAAGTCTAGGCAAGCGGTTAGCACACATGGCCTAAGTTTAAGAGGTCTGAAATCAATCGTGACACGTTCTACTAAGACTTTTATTTTATTTACTATATCCAAGAGAAAGCAGATGCAAGTTTTTTTTAAATATATATTTATAGCAATCGTTGTAAATGGTTTAAAATAAATGATAAGATGATTAGGACAGATTGAAGAAAATGCACCAACACTTTCGTGAAAAGATAATAGAAGGAAAAGTAGTGGAAATTCCATTTAAAAATATGATCCCTTATACAAGGCTGGGATTCAAACACTGGATTCCGAGTCCAAGGACAATTACATTGTAAGATAATTGCCCTAGACCACTAGAAAAAACAGCACTTACTAGTTATTTAAAACTCCCACTTGGCTTACTAATTTCTTTAATACTACATGTCACACCTCACATTAGGACTACCCATTAGGCCTATTAAAACCAGTATCCACCTGGAGAGAATAAGGAAAAGCATCAATAAAAAGTAATGTCACGATTGCACTTAGACCTCCTTGGTCACTAATGTTCATTCACTTTCCTTGGGTAGATACAGTATGATTTAGATAAAAAGGATCTGTTCAGACCATTATGAAAGTTACCATTTTCTTGTAATTATACATCAAGTCATGTGTTATTCAAGTGTATATTTTTGACGTGAATACGTCTTTAAATTTGATACCATACGGGGTCAATCCAAAAAACCTAGTGATAACAAAATCGGGGGATACAGTTTGGTGTTGTATTTTCGAATCTTTCCTCTACATCCAAAATTAAATTATACCACTGGATAGCTAAAGGATCAAAAAATTCATTACGATAAGCAAGAACAGTGACGCATCGCGCGCGATTTTGAGATTATTTTGCTGCGTATCGAGATTTACAATTAGTATAACTTTTGACTCGGAGAAGCTACGATGTTGGTTTAAGTTTTAATCGTCAGCTGTTACATAAACGTATTCACGTACAACACACGGCCGTGTCCATGACACAGACACACCCCATTTTTTATAAATGGTTTTAGTACTCATAAAATATTAACATTGATAATGATATAGTAAAACCTGACCAATGTTAGTTACAAAAAAAATAATTCCAAAAGCTATTTCCTACCAAAATGTTATCATAGTTCAAGTCACTAATAGGCATACCATTATTATTATGATTATGTGTTTTGCATTATGACAGCTTCATTCCTTTTGTCAGTGAACTTGGACCACCAATGCATCCTGCTTTTTGCCCCCAGGCACGCTGGATACGACAAGACATTGTCTGAAAGTGTCTGAAGGTGTCTGATGCACTCTGTTCAATATGGATTTAAACGGAGGCCCTCACACTGGTTTCGACACTGTCTTGAGACGCCTTTCGACGTCGTTATACATTTTTTTGCTTGTCAGACGAAGGTCCCTTGTATTTCGACAAGACAACTTCCGACGAATTGAAATGTGCATGCACTGGCAGCAGAGATCATTCATCTGACTACCGCATGGTCCGTAAATGGCGGAAATTCTACTTTCGTTTGTAAATGGCGGGAATAGGACGAGATATTAAGATGTATAAATTATTATTATTATTATTATTATTAGCACCGCGTCTTATTACCCGTTCGGTTTATACGCACTTACGCTAATGTGTGATGGTAGGGTGATTGTGAGATGAAATGGAGGACCTACAGTTTAACGTGGAATCCGAACCAAGGTAGAGGCCTGGCATACCTCACATTCACAAGTTGTGATTAATACACGTCTTGAAGACGTATAAAGACAGGAAAATAGACCCCTCACACATAGCAGCCCACGAGACTCTACGTTAAGTCTTTAATCAAATATCGGATCCAGTGTGCGGCTAGCCTTAAGCAACCAAATTTTCTTCTTTCCTTCAAGTCATCCAATAAATTATTTGAATCCTCCTTCCTAAGCTCCTCTTTCCCTCAACCTTGTCTTCCATGACGTCATGCAGAAAACAGTCAAGGCAATTCAATTTGCTTTGTTCCGAAAAATCACATCCAAAATGGTTCTCATGTCATCCACAATTCTAAGAACTTCTTCATTTGTCACCATGTAAGTACACCTCATCTTCTAGTACCATATTAAATTAAAAATTAAAACATGTTTTTGGACGCATATTAGCTTAGTCGTATTTAGATTAAAAACCACTTTGGAATTATACCCCTGTGTAACGCAGATTTACCAACCTAATTATCCCCATTGGTGGATACGTGGACTAAGTGTCAGTCTTCTTTAGTCTGGTTTGTTGATGACAAAGAGGTTTGGGTTCAAATACTGTTAGGTTAACTGAAGAGGGCGTTTATCCTAAATATTTATCCATTCTACCTTCACGTAAATGATGGTACACTTCCTCTAAATTAAACCTCTCATACTCAACCCATTAGTGTAGTTGGTAGTCTACATATGCGTAGTAAGACAAGGTGATAAAAAATATTTTCTATCTTTAAGCCATTATCGTGATTAAATGTGGATATCTCGTAAAACGTGGTGTGAAAAAACAACTGATGGACTAACATGATTATAAACCCACTTCAGTGGCCGAATGGTCTGATGCGTCACTCTCGTGTCAGACTGGTATGCTAATGACGGGGTGGTGGGGGTTCAAATCCAAGTCGGGTTTACAGAGGGTGATTTTCTTAATTGGATTCCCAATCTCCTCCCACGCAAATGCGTGTGAATAACCTCTAAAATGTTTCCTACCCCATTATAGTAATTATCATATATGTGCATAACCTCAACAGGTAGTAAGACACGGTGATAAAAAAACATCATCAAAAGAAAATTTCTACTAATCTACTTACCTCTCTTCAATAGTCAGCTCTCATTACGACTAAGTTTATTCTAGTATAAATTAATTAATCTGGAATCCTAAATAATTCAGGATAGTCGGTATATTTCTAACAAATATTAATTCCCGTGTAATTATGCTACCACTATGTAAGGTAGATCCCACGTTGCACCAGTGAAACAAGGTTATGGTAAATAAGAAGCCCGCAATAATTTAGAACAAATCCTCAGATTCCAAGTTGCTAAGAAGTTTTCTTGGGATGTGATGAAGAAACCGCAGAAAGTTGTAAGACCCGGTGTCTTCAGGTGGGCTAATTGCCCTTGTTTCTTACCACTCCTCCCCCCTTCTGTTTCAATCTAGCTACTAGGGAGATTTACCCCCTTTCCCCTCCAACATACCACCCGCGGTTTCTTAATTATTCTCCGAGTGGAAGACCCCAGGGTCCCTAGTTAATATCTCAGCACGAGTCCGTGGTTTAACAAGTGTGCTTATTTTGCGAAATGTTTCACAGTTTGTTGACAACTTTACTATATAAGGCAAAGTTATTTTTTATGTGAGATTGAGTTACAGCTTTTCCATTCTATTTTTTCCTGGAAAATATTGTATTGGTTAAGTATTTAAGAGAGGTTTATCACTGCACCAAACTGTTGACTTTGATATTTCTTGACATTGTTTGTTATTTATTTATAATATAATAAAATAAAGCTAGCAGCCCAGCACTTTACATTTAAACGTACATAAATAGTGCAGCTTGGAAAATCGAAGTAATCGATCGATACTTAACGGCTATAGCCGTATAATCATAGTTGTAAATTTGAAAAATTGTTGTTTAACATATCAGATATTCCTCTTAAAGATAGCATTATCTTTAGCATCTATAGATTTACCAAATTAGAGATTTCTGAGGTATCGGGAAGTGGGTTAAAGAACCCTGAAAGTACACACACTACATGGATTTTATATAGGTCAATATTGATGAACATTGTTAGTTTTAGAAATAATTTTTAAAATAATTTTAATCAAATTAAATGTATAAATACCCTTAAGATGTATTAGAATTATCCCGTGGTACGCGTGCCCCATGATGAATACTAATGGTCTAAGGCATTATATTTGCAAAAAATAGCAACTAAAATAATTAGGCCTATTTCTTAGTAAATAAAATACTCTTGAGGTGTGCACTTTCGGGTTTTCTGAGATAAGTATTCAATACTTTAACTTTTTAGGTTTCTTGATTTTTGAGCTATCTGTACCTTTATTCAAGTAGACTAAGGCGTTAGAATTTGAATATATAATATAAAAGCAAAAATAATATACCTGAGGTACCTAACCTCAGGTATCTATAAGTAGCTATGTAAAGTTTCTTGTTCCAGAAACCATATATTTTAAAACATAAATATACATTTTAATTATATAGATATTATGTGTACCCTTTGCTACTCTGAAGCTTTAGAAGCCTTTTTTAAAATGGGTCTTGTCATATATTTGGCTGAATAGTTATTTATGTAAATAACAGATAAAATCAAATAATGATGTGGAGCATTCTATGTAAATAAACACATTTCACCTGTTAATGTGAATAAGAAACAACCAAACAAACTAGAACAACAGGTAGGTGCTTGTATATTATTTCATGTAATTTATTCTTGGATTTGAAGTTGATATTTTTATTTGGTGGTCATAAAACAAATTAACACTATAATTCAATAGTGCATTATATTAATAGAGTTGTTCACATGGTTTAATGCTTGAGACTGGCAAGAGATGTAAACATTGAAAAAAAAAAAGTCCAAAATACACAACCTTCAAGTTTCCCTAAATACGTATGTGAAGTTTCAGCTTTATAAGTTTATTTGTGTAGAAGTTCTAGAATCCACAGTCATAAAAAAACGAGAATTAATATTATTTTATTTCTATTGTGACAATGATGTCCCAAAAATAAGTTTATGGTATTTAATCAGGAAAAACGATGGTATTAATTGCTGGAATTACCTCCCTTCATCTTTTTACACTGAAGCCCTACGTAAAGAAAGTCTACTTTCAAGGCCGTAGCCAGCCAATCATTTCACGAGGGGTTTGGTGGGCACATCCTCCAATTGCCGGAGGCTAGAAAAAATTCTAAATGATAAACAGTTCTAGAATCTATCTGAAGTGTTTTTATATGGCAACATAACCCCCTAACTACCAGAGGCTAAGAAAAATCTATATATTTAATCACCTCTAGAAGCTCTCTGAAGTGCTATTTATGGTAACACAGTCCCTTAATTTGTATTTGTACCTTAATTTTGATATTGTTTGAACCATAAATAAAGCCATATATACTTTGTTTATAAAATTTCAGGGGGGGTTTGAACCCCCAAAACCCCCCCTTGACTACGGCCTTGTCTACTTTACAGGTATAGACTATTCTCTGGTGAGTTTAGTACCACCCACGGACAACCTCTCCACAAATAATGGAGCGACAGTAGCTGGAAGCAACGAAACTTATTCACCTACATGTGAAACATATTGCCTATATGTCTTCCCAAAGTTACCCTCCATCCCTTAAAACCGCAGAATTCTATATCTCAAGTGAAACCACCGAAGAATGTAATAAAATCGTGTTAGAGCCAAGTAGAACCGAGAGATGGGAAACTGCACCAACAAAAAAAGTAGTAATAGTAATGGAAGAGTGGTCAAGAGAGCTTCGGGAGTTTGCTTTAATTGCATTCCTATTAGCACACACACACACATACACACACACATTCAGTGTGTGGAAGTGCGGGCTTAGGGGAAACACTTTAGGCTAAGCAAAATTGACACAGTATATAACGCGCCGAGGAAAAGTGGCAGCGGGGGAGAGGGAGGAAGTAAAAACCGCGACAAACATTCTCCAGAAAGTAGCCGCAACAGCTTGCATGTATGGTCATTCTAGGTTATATTATGCTAAGACTTATAAAAAAAAAGAGGGGGGGGAGAAGGGATGGGGAAGATTAATGCTAGAGAAACAAGTGTCGCCAACAGTTTCCTGACTGTGGTCAAGTATGTGGTCAACTTGCTACGACCTCGCGGGAGAGACTTTTAATCCACCCTCCTCCTCCTCCTCCTCCCAAACAGTTGGTACAACTTGCAATGTGCATCCTCTTTTCTCTCTCTTTCTCGCTGTAAAGTTGTCAGCAATGTTTCTCCTTGACCTCCACGTGCGGGCGAGAAAATATTTGCTGCGTTATAGAAGTTGTTACTCCTTAGCATAAGGTGCATGGTCGTGATAGGGAAGGGGTGGTATTTTTTGTTGTAGTTTGTAGGTGTAGATAAAAACAGAAAAGCTTCCGACCTCAAACCCATTCTCCTATACTCGTTTGCGGTTTTCATCTTGGTTCTTGCAGCTTCTAAAGTTTTGAATTTTTTTTTTGTTTATACGAATGAAGGTTAATTAAAATAATAAATAAACAGGGTGGTTGTTTTTTTTTTGAATAAATGGCTTAGCACAGAAACTCGGCAAGAAATTTAGTAGGAGAAAAAAAGGGTATTGTACTAATTGAACCATTTAAATCATTATAATGCGTTTGATAATTATTACAAATTAATCGTATAAATAATAATTTCTTAGTAAATTATTATTTTAGTTGATTCTATGTGCACTTTAAAATCACTTATTTCTTATATTTTGTCACTTTGAGTTCTATCCGGGTATATGTCCATTAAATTCTAGATAGATCATAGATTTTCACATGGACACCTTAGACTATGGATGATTTTCGGTTAAACACGTTAAAGAATAGCTCATAGGCATCAACAAACAGGCATTCTTGCGATCGTCATTAAAAATTCGCTGTGACTAGGATTTCGTCCACAAATTTATGTTCTAGTGCAAAGGTGGTAAACATATTTTTCACTGTAGCCAAGATGTAGTGAATGAAAAATGAAATTCTCTACACTATGCGAAATTGAGAAAATAGGTTGCTCAATCGAACAGTCAAAACAACACGTTGTGTGAACAAGTTTATTTAAAGTAAGTACACTTTAACTACTCAGTTACAGTCTCAGACGCAAATTATGAAAATTGTTCAGATTGAAAATGTAGGACCACTAGTCCCAAATGCAAAATTTGACAATTCTTTTGTCTGAAAATTCACAGAAACATTAGCCAAATATCTTAACCCAATGCAAATATTAGCTTAACCTCTAAATTGATAACAAATTGAGATCTGTATTTTAATTTGTTGAATCCCATCGTAGATAACGTCGATTCACACACCAACGTTGATCCAAACATGCGCAATAATTTCATTATGATGGATTTAAAAGTTGGGACAGCGTTTTCAGTCAGAATAGATCTACACATATCTGTCACTGATGAATTCTGGTACATTTTCAAGTTTTTTAGACTATGAAGAGATCTCAAATCATATTCAGGCCCACACTTGTACAACGACAGAAGAGTGGAAATTTCTTTGCTTGAATTTGTAATATCAAAGTAGAAAGGATCACGCTATAGTTTAAATGCCAATTTGAAGTCATTGAAATCAGAAAATAGAAGGGGAGTATTGGAGGTACTGTTACACCAATGACTCCTTAAAAAAGCAGAATGACTTCAATTAAAAGCAGGAACTATCATGTTACAATCAGCAAACTCCATTAAGAAAAAGTTTAATTTACTGTGAGAAGTAGAAAACTCAAATTATCCATACTTCAATGGAAAATTCGTCAATTATGACGATTGATGATAAGGTTGCGAAATTTGCTTGGAAGGAGAGTGGTAAAAAATTTAGGAAAAACCACCCTCAGTAGATTTTTTCAGGATTCGAACTCCAAAATCTCTCCGTCACGAACAGGCCAGTCCAACAAGAGAGTGACGCCTTAGACCATTTGGCCACTGAAGCGGGTGAGAACAAATTAAAGCATGAATCGACACTATAGATCACACCATGATTTTAACCTATTTTAAGGTGATGGGTTGTCGCATTTCGTGAGGAAGGATTTAAAAATGATTAGTAAAAAGATTGTAGAAATCCAAATCTACAACAATTTCAAGAAATATTTATTACCGTCACGTTACTCTACGGAAAATTGGGTGCCTACTGTGGACCACTGATCATCACATGTTGCCTAACCAGAGCAAGGCCTTAGGACGTCTGTGGGACCCTTCTGGGTATATTACATAGCTCCCAAGCTCCTGGACTCGAAGATTGGCGGAACCAGGAAGTTTGTCCTAGAAGAACTTCGAAAGTTTCAAAGAAGCAGTCTTTGAAACTATGAATCTCCAAATCTCGATGCAGATTCTTATTGTACATTTAGACGTAAAAGGGTGCGTCTGCTAAGATTATAAGGCAACAATTCTGGCGATAGCAACTTTCTAGCAAACGTGGGTGACTTTGGGTCACCCGTGTAAACGTAGAGACGCTTGACGATCTGGCGTCCTGAGGACTACCAGCTTACAAGTATTGTGGTTACCTAATGGAACTCTAAAACTCATTTCAGACATTCAACTATCACTCAATTTTTAATTATTGGTTTGTTATTATTTTTAAAGTGTAGCTCACCACAAAATAAAGGCAAAATATATCAACAGAACTTCTTATACCATTATAAAACCTACATTTTTAGATACCTATACTAAGTTATGAACAAATTAGCTAATTTTAAACGATGTTTACCTCAATTTGTGGCAATTACTGAGATTAAGAGGGCTGTATTATATGGTAGACTACGGATACGCGTTGCAGACGTTTAGAAATCCCGCATTATGTAAAAAGTTGTTTGTTTATTTTAAATATTTTTCACAAAAAAGTTTAGGTGAAAATTATCCGCAGGTTTCTGACAAGCTAAATATTTTAAATTTTATATTAAAAATTTAAAAAATCAGTGGCGATTTATGCGAAAATTTGTACTTCTATGATTAAAGCAAAAGGTTAGACTTATAGACACCTAGAGCTAACTTTCCTCTATCAAATAGTAATGTTATGATAAGGTCAGAACAGATCATTTTAAGATAACTTAATGTGGGATTGTATTGTATGACTTTATGTAAATTACCCGCCTCGGTGGCGTAGTTGGCTAACGCGCTAGTCGTGTTGAGCTCGACCGCCGAGGACGGGGAGATCGAGGTTCGAATCTCGGTCGGGTGAACTGGGGGTGGTTTTTCCTAAATGGTTTTCCACTCTACCACCACGCAAATGCGGGTTCACTTCCTCTAAATTCAACCCTCCCAATTCCTAATCCATTAGAGTAATTAGTACTTAAGCGTATAACCCGAACGGGTAGTAAGACGCGGTGCTAGATATTATTATTATTATTATTTATGTAAATTATATTATTTTAAAGTAATTTGAACTTAAAAATATGAACTTTTTAACTGGTCATATAACCTTCACCTACATTTTTGGTGAAAGCAATAAAAAAGTCAACCCTCTTCATAAATAATCCGGGATTTCTAAACGTCTGTAACATTTCTCAGTGCTATACCATGCAGCCCTCTTATGGAAAACATGGACTGATGGCTTTTACTTCCCCTCCAAAGGAAGTTGTGCTACGGATTTTTATCCCTCAATAAATATCAGTGGATCTCAGCTGGGTTATAGTTTTTGAACATCGGGTCCTGAGGCTAACACTTTACCCCAAGATCACCGAGTGAACTAGTAGCTTTTATTATGTTACAAAAGCTCCTTCCTATATAATCAGACTATAAATAGGCTGGTGACACTAATAAAATTTTTAGGCAAGCACTTAGGATTTTTTTTTTAAGTTTAGGGAAGGTCTTTAAATATTTGAAAACAATTTTGTTCTAATAAGCTACCTACGTTTATTTGAAAATATAAATTAAGTAAAACCCACACTCACCAATAAATAGAATACACAGCAATACCTGAATAAACACAACTAAGGCAATTGCTTTTTCAACTATCTACATTGGTTCATAATAGTGGTCAACGATTTAACAAGCTTTGTTTGCACTTATGTTGGTGTATGTCAATTAGAACTTCAAACAATTGACTCCTCTTCACCTCACTCGTAACCACTAACAGTTAGAACACGTGCACTACAAGAGAACCTAAGCGTCCACAACTCACTAATAACGAGTCATGGAAGAACTAATTGGGATGGGATCGTCGGGGGATTCAGGAATTGGAAGTGGGGAGCAAAGTTTTTAATACTCACACTAGACTTTGATCAATTGTTTGGAAAAATTTAATTGTTTAAGCACTTTACTTAAAACAAAAGCCATGAATTACTCTATGTATATTAATTGCCTGGTATTTAAGGTAGAGTTAAATCTGACTACGCCTGTAATATTAATATATTTTTATATATATTAATAAAAGGGTATTTATTTTACAATTAATTTGAAAAATTGGAAAGCCAAAGATTTATATATATATTATGAAAAAAATATGTTCAGACATGAATCTTAATTCAAACCATTGGCTTAAATATTTGAAAAAATACTCGGCTACAGTTGATTGAAAAGTGAACGCGTTATTTTTTGTGTATACGCTGCATAATTATTACCCGTCCATCCATCTACATATTGAATTAAAGATGAAATGTTTGGACGACCTATTAACAAAAGCACTCCTCATTTCTTACTTCTTGATTGAAAGTGAAATATCTCCAAAGATGAGTTCCCACGAGGAAACTTTTGCGACTGCCCACAACCTCTTTCATATTTTCCCTCAACTCAACTTAATGTACCACGGTGATGTCTAACCTCCAAGAAGTCAACCACAAAATGTGGAACCTGCCTAGTTTTGTGGGTGTCGTGCGTCGCTGTCTTTACATCCAACCCCTCCACCCCACCACCCGCCTTTCCTGAAGAACAACATCTGCTGCGTCGCACCGCGCAGGCAGCCGCCAAGAGATGGCTACTATCATCGTTCTTCGGAGAAATGCTTAATTAAACCACCACTACCCTACCCCCTTTACTAACCAAACACCCCTTCCTCGCCTTACCCTAACTCTTCCCATTTCTAGGGGATGTTAACTATACCAAGTTGCTACCGTCCTCTCTGCTTTGGCAAAAGGGTTGAGGGCTGGTGAATATAGGAAATGAAAGATAAGGGGAGGAAGGAAAAGGGGTGAGGGAGTTTTTGGGGTGGAAAGGGGAAGAGGGGTCAAAAAGTTTCACTTTAGTTATCAACTCCCTTTTTTACAAGTAAAAATAATATAATAAAGGAAGAGACCACATCCATGCAAAGTGGACACTGTTGGGTGCAGGATTTAAGATAATTAATTGGATGTATTACTAGCGTGTAGCTTCCACGTTTGGTAGCTATGTGAAAGTGTTTTAAATAAATTGTATGGTGCACGACATCTTATCTTAAAATATACATGATAATATTATACTAAAATCTCTTAAGATTTGTGAAACGGTATAATAGGACTATACATTGTTGTAGAAACACTACACCAAAGATCATGAAATAATTTACGCTGTTTCTTACGCTATGGCATTTGGAACTGGAAATACAGTTACAGAAAAATTGAGCAAAAAGTAACATCTGTGTCCATCAAAGAGTTTGAGAATTAAATTAATTTTTAAAGACCTGAATTAAAAAGTATATATATTTGATTATAGTTAGGAAACTATTGGTTCTATAAAAATATATTTCAAATAAAAGATTTGTATCTTTAATAGAACCCCAATTTTATTTAGGATCTCAAGTATTTGTGAAGAAATGATGAAAATTAAAAAATTTCCCATATATAGGGTACCATCAAAGTCATTTTAGTGAGAAAATGAGAATTGCCATATTGTTTATAGTGATAAACAGTTTCAAGATATAAATTTAATTAAAATCGCTCAGACAAATTTTGAGAAAATTGATTTTTTTCTCTCTTTTTGTCCTTCTGTAAACTACCCTTAATTTTAGGGTAGGACATCTAATTCCAAAAACGCCTCGAGGGGACCTTATGAAAGCCCCAGAGACCAGGTTTTAGCCCAATCATTAAAACAGTTTCGACTTTAGCCCAAGGTACAGACAGACAGATAGATAGACAGCATTGCGAAAGACAATTTTTTTTCAGGGGGTCATGAAACGTCGATATTTATCAAAATCGCGAGTTTGAATTTTTTGTTGATCACAATACTTTCTCTTTGAGGTGTCAAGAGAAAGTAAAAATTTACACATTATTAATATTTTGAAGCAGATGATAGGAAGACGCTGAATAATATTGTTTTGATACGATTTGCTGCGAAATAGGCATTTTACCATTTAAGGTTCTTCTTAACTGACGGTTCGAGTGATATAAGTTTAAGTGGTGGGGACAACACAAAGAACTGTGTTAAGTAGATTTGGGTTTTTAAAAAAAGCCCATTCATTCGATCAATACACTTGAAAGGTACAAGGGGAAAATGGGGAATGTACACTTTTCACTAAAATTAATTGGTGTTTCCATCTGTTAAACAATCATGATACCTTTCTAATGCACGTAAGGTTATGTTTTTAAGAGGTAAAGATGTTTAAAAGAAGTTTTAATTGAGATAGATGGGTTAGTATAAGGGTACGAAATGATCTTCATGAACTGAATTTTATTTTGATATAGGATTCATTCCTCCAACACCAATAGTTTACACAGTTTGATGTGGTTAGCTACGAGCTCTTCACGCGCGACAGGTTTTCGATAAACTGAAGATTGTTAGATAGACCGGTCCGTCACTTCGTTCGGTCACTGAGTGACTATTGTGTTTGAAGGGAAGCCGGACATTATAGTAGTGATTTAATAATGTAGGTAATAATTGGTTTGTCTAATATAACACACTACACAAGGCCGTAGCCAGGGGGGGTTTTTGGGGGTTTAAACCCTCCCCTCCTCTGAAATTTTATGAACAAAATATATACGGCTTTATTTATGGCTCAAACAATATTAAAATTAAGATACAAGTACAATTTAGGCCGCTTTGTTACCATAAAAAGCATTTCAGATAACTTCTAGAGGTGTTTAATATTTGGAAATTTTCCTATTCTTCGGTAGCTAGGGGGATATGTTGCCATAAAAACACTTCAAATATCTTATAAAACTCTTTATCATATAGAATTTTTTTCTAGCTTCCGGCAATTGGGGGATGTGCCCACCAAACCCCCCCTGAAATTATTGGCTGGCCACGGCCTTGACACTACATCTCTTTCAACTTTTTTAGATATTTTTTTTACTGAGGATATTTAATGTGCACTTTCTGAAAACACTTGTGATATCAGCACACGGCTTATAAAATACAGTACTATGAAATTCTCTACATCCAGTTCGTAGGCTGACAATTCACCAAAGATTAAATATAAGCATGTCGGGAATCGAACCCGGGACCCTTAACACAGAAGGTAGACGTATTAATGACCGAGCTGAATTATTGTCGGACAAGGTGGACACCAATTATAAATTTAAGATTTATCTATTCACTAATTTACAAGAAAGGTAGAATATATTATAAATAAAGTGTACAACCAAAAGTGATCTAAAGTATTTATCATATGAATAATTGTTGTAAAGCTATTAATAGTATATCAGGAAAAATAAAATATGTAAGAACGGAATGGCAATCTTCAGTTTATCGAAAACCTGGCGCGCGTGGAGAGCTCGTAACTAAACACATCAAACTGTAAAAAGTATTTGTGTTGGAGGAATGAATCCTATATCAAAATAAAATTCAGTTCGTGAAGATCATTTCGTACACTTACACTACCTATCTATTTCAATTAGGAAAAACTTTGCTTTAAAAAAAATGGTTTTCTAATGAAACTAATTGGAATATGGGAATTTTAATAATATCCTCATGTCTTTTAAGGTTTTTATAATGAATTCTGAAAAAAACTACTATGATTGTCCAAGTATTTTACGAGAAACGGTGAGTTATGTTTTAGTATTTTCGAGTATTTGATCGCAGTAAACATGATGCCTCCCGGATTTACCCTACAAGAACTTAAAAATGTGGCCGTCTTGCGCGCTGGTGTCGTGAATTCAAACATCGTCTGCACTTTGCAAGGTGCCTATAGCCAACCAAAATATATACAAATAGAATGAATGAACTATGGGTGATTGCGGGGACCTCTGATTAGTCTCTAAGTCTATCTGTACCCAAAAAATGTTGCCAAACCTTGACCTACACTTTTGTTCACACGGTCTAAGAAATTATGCTTGCTCTAAACTGGATTTATGATGATGGGGATATAGAGGTTAGAATTTCAGCCTGATGAACTGAGGGTAGTTTGGTAGGCAGAATATCTCTCCATACTAGATTTACTTTAAGTTACTCTAAGCTACCTACCCTTCCAATCTCATTCTCTTAGAAAAAATGGCTTTAGTAACTTTTAACCCACTTTGATAGCCGCTTGGTCTGAGTCGCTACTCTCGCAGTAGACTAGACTGCTGATGACAGGGTTATTGAGGTTCGAGTCTCGGTTGTGTTTACTACTTTTTTTTTTTGCAAAATGGTTTTCTACTCTCTCTTTCTCTACGTAATTGGGGTATACATCCTTTATAAATAACCTGTCATCCCTACAACGATTAGCGTTATTTGTAAGTATACATTCAACCCGAACGTGTAGTAAGACGCAATGCTAAAAACTAGTAGCTTTGGTACATTTTTAAGCACTGCGTCCTACCATCCGTTTGGGTTGTATGCCTATGTAATAATTGCATAATGGTTTTAAGCGATGAAGAAGGTTATATTAGAGGAAGTGTGCCCGCATTGGCATAGAGGGAGAGTACAAAACAATTTTGGAAAAACTACCCTCAGTATCCCACAAAGTTTCGAACCATGATATCCACGTCATTGGCAGTTTTCTATTACGAGAGTAGCGCCTTAAAACCATGAGGTCATTGAAGCGGTTAGTTCTTGTTTTGGGCGTACAAAATAAAAATAAATTATATTCTTATTGATTGGTTAATTTAATGAATGAGTGGTCAAGTGAATAAAGAAAATAGGATTGTTTTTAAAAAAGGTTATCTTAATGATGTGTTGTATATTTTACAAAATAAGAAAATAATTAAATACAATTCCTTAGAACTTTTAGAATGCTGTATTTTTCGTCTAAAGAAAAAATATTCTTTTCACACAGAAAAAATAAAATAAAAAACCACACACAAATAGAGAGAGAGAGAGATCTACACAGCAAGAAAGTTATGTACGGACGCCCCCTTGTATAAGGGTGGTTTTAGAGGGTGCAATCTCCATGATAAAGGCGCATCATATGGAGCAAGAAGGGGAGGCAAAAAAATGAAGTGGCATGAGGGGTGGAAGTTTCTGAAATGGGGTGGGATTTTAGGCTCGGGAATGCCGGGACTTTTCATCTCTAGAGTGATTGACAGATCATCCTTTCAACGCTCCCTCCCGGTTTCACGAATAATATTCGCGTTGAAATTTAAACAAAAATGGCGTCCGTGTTTAAGGGGGGGTTCGGGGATAGGAGGGGGAAGCGGTGGTATAAGAAATAAGTCAATACTAAAAAGTGGTGGTTCTTGGGGGTGGGGGGGGATGAAACCAATGCCTAAATAAATTTTAGATAACATTCTAAAATAATGATTAAATAAGGAGCATTACAATGCAAAATAATAAGACTTGAAAATTGATATACTAATATTATTTTAAAGTAATCGATGGATAAAATCAGTAAAAATTCATAAACAATTGTGACAAAATTTTTGCAAAAAAATATATTAAAGTTAATAAAAGATTGACTAAAGATATTGGTCAATCTTTTATTAACCTTAATCTATTTTTTTGCAAACTCTTTTCATAATTTCTAATTAATATTCATTGATTTTATCTATTGATTACTTAAAAATAATATTGTTTTTTTAAAATTATTCAGCGATCATCAGCTTATTTTTACTATCTTCCACTTGTTTGATATCATAGTTTTACTTTAAGATTTTTTATAAACTTTTCTAAGGAATCACGGGTCGTTATTAAATAAAATAACTTGTAATATTTTTTCTAAAACTTCTGAATATTTAAGGCTCAACTTTAAAACATGGAATTTTATGTAGGTATTCCCCACTATAAAAAAAAAATCCTCCAAGGAGATGGGTGATATTTTAAAGGGGAAGCGGGGTGTTCTAAAGGTCCATATATACGTATTTCTCGTAATGGCAAAAATCGGTTCTTTGCGACGGGAAGTGAAACGTTAAGGAACAAAAGGAAAAGAGGAGGCCCAAAACAGATCTACTAATAGAAAACTTGATGTTGACGATGTCTGTCTACCAATGAAACAGTCTACAGCTGCTGCTCTTGGGCTGACTAGCTTTGGCTTCAAGATTAAAATATGCATAGGAACGATATGTCAAAGTCTAGGGGGGGAAGAGGGTTTAGGGGGGGGTATAGTTGGGTTCCCCATCGATTGCATGAAATGAGCAAGGACGGAGTTTAAGGGGGTGAAGGAATCGAGGGAAGGGAACGCATTTATTACGGACAAGACTCTTTTAAAGATAAAGTGAGATTTCTCAGTTCTATTTTTTTTTTCCCCCTCTCTCGTCAATTTTTTTTTCTTTCTTTCTATCGTTGGTGTTCATTTCATTTCCCTTCATAATTAATCTGGTTTACGTCACAGCTTTGTGTGTTTGAAACTATTATTGTTAGGATGAATAATAATGGGAATTTATAATTATATAATATAAACCTTTGCTTGTGATTTGGCTAGACATGGATTCATATTAAACTTATTTAAGTAATTCAAACATCTTACTTGGTATATAGACACGCTAACGACTGAACTGAGAGTCCTGGGTTCGATTTCTGACATGACTGAAAAAATTGTTATATTTGGGTTTCCGATTCACAGTGATGAATCAACGGGTGGATGCTGGATGTTGTGTTTGTTATAGATTTAAGTTAGTAAGTCGTGTACTGACACAAGCAGTTGGTTCAGAAAGTACAAGTTAAATACCTCAACTAAATGAAAATAAAATACTATTAGTAATAAAAAATTATACAATCAGATTAATATTATTTGCTTTATATGTTTAACAGGCTTATTTTTTTCAAACACACAGTTTCATCAATCTTACTCCTAGGAAAATATTACCTGTGACAGACTTAATCACGCAAACTTAGTACCAAATAAACCTTGATTTTGAACAGTGAGGTACTATGAAATTACAAGAATACAAAACTATATAGAGCATCTACCGGGGCATCCAAAAACTAGTCAACTACATTATAGGCCTTTACACATTTACGCTCCCCCCTCCTCCTTATGTTCAACGTCTCACTACCCGTGTGAGATATCGGCATGCTTATATTAAATGTCTAGCGATTCTATAGGTAGAATTAAGAGGTATATTTGCATACGTTGGAAGGGGTGTTACCCAGCTGGGATTCAATCCCCAATCCCTTCATCACCGGCAAACCAGACAAGACAAGTCTGACGCTTTAATCCGTGCATCTAAAGTAGCGGGTTACGTTAATACTTAGGTCTATATCAGTGACTACCATGGTGTGCCTAGCACTTACTTATACAGTACAATTTATATTTCAACATTTGGATTAATATATATACATAAAATACACCTGAACTGGGGAATCAAACCTGGGATCTTTATCTTAACGCACTGATATTTTACACCACTGAGATGAAGAGGTTAGTCCTGGTCATAAAATCACGTATCACTCACTATTTTAAAGAGGAAACAATGAAATATCATATTGTAATAAAATGAAATACCACACACCTTTGATAAGCTAGAAAATATCTCCGTTAGTTCACTTTAATTTAACACTGCGTAGACGAATATAGACCTGTTGCAGAGGTATTCGGCGTGTAACTGCGTGCGGCCTAGTAGTCAGAAAGGTTATTGTATCATTAGGAGGGTTGCTGGCCTACCTTGGTTGGTCTATAATCCACCAAGCATTAAAAAAAAACCTCACGGCAAGTTAATGGTTAGTGACATTAAAAAGAAAACACTTCCATTTCTGGGCCTTTATCCTCACCTCAACACTTTCTCGAAATCAATCAAAAAGATTTTTAATTTACTGAAACTGTGATATTTTGGTGAAGGGGGTGCGATTATTGTAACCTCGACTTCCCCTTGTGTAGTGCATATTTAACGTCATAAACCTCTCGACCACCGTGCAATCACACAAGATTAAGCCATGGTTCCAGCTTTTGGCCTGACGCATTCAGGTTGATTTTTGTATGTGTTTTTTATTCTCGGTTTTCTCTCCATTCTCTCTCCTAATGTATCTATACTTCCTAAGCACTTATGTTCTTAACTCTAAACCTGTGTGTAGCAAGTTTGGCTTGAATCGATAGTAATTATTTATTTCTTTTAAGCTGTGTATGCATGTTTGTTTAAATATGTCCACGATTTTATTCTAAGTTAAGCACTTAGTTTAATGTGCCATGGCACTAAAAAAATTCATCTATTGTTTGATTATTTAATATAATATTAGTATTATAAATAATATTAAACTTTTTAAAATCTTATTATAAAAAAATTAGGACCTTTAACTTGATCAATGTGTACGGCAGAAACCAAATTATAATCGATTAATTCTGCCCTATTTCAAATCTTATGGTGTGCCCTAGATTTTTAAAATAATAAAATAATTTTTTTTTCCATAATGAATTTTTTCGTTGTTTGTTTCAGTATTTAATCAATAGAATGGTTATTTTTTCATCACTGCGTCTTACTACCTGATAAGGTTATACGCATTTATGATCCTTATTCTAGTGGGGGGGATGAGGAAGGAAGTGTTTTAGAGGTAAACTACCCCAGTTTGCGTGGAAGGAGGGTGGGAAACCGTTTAGGGAAAATCACCCTCAATAGACCCAACTTGGATTCTAAGGGCCAGTTTCATAGTCAGATTTAGTACGACTCAAGTGTGGCGCTATACTAAATACAAGACGTCACCTACCTGAAATTGAATGGAATGGGCCAGTTTCATATGCGAAACTGGCCCATTTCATTTTGGTCTAGGTAGGTGTCGTCCTGTATTTAGTATCGACTCGCACTTTAGGCGTACTAAATCTGACTATGAAACTGGCCCTAAGACCGATTTCTCCATCATTAGCAGGCCAGTCTAACACGAGAGTGACGCAATAGTCTAATCAGCCACTGAAGACTTTCTCAATAGTCTGGGCTACTAATGACGGGGGAGGGGGTGTCAGGGTTCAATTCCCGGTCAGGTGTAGTGAGAGAGATTTTCCCTAAGTGGTTTCCCAATCTCCTCCCACACAAATCCAGGTGTACTCTCTCTTAAATTCAACCTTCCTCATCAACAACTCACTAGCATACTTAGTATTAGTCTATAATATTATAATCAGTACATAGTACATAGTATTAGTACTAGTAGATAATATTATTATCAGTACATAGTACATAATTAGTATATATACCTCAACGGAACGCACCGACCAAAAAAACGTATACTACCTTTATTTTAACTAAAGATATAAAACACATTTTCATTGAATCCTAGTTCAACTCAGGCTTTCCACGTTATAGTCAACTGATAAAAACTTAGAGCAAAGAAAATCCCTACTGCACAATTGGCCTCTTATTTTTTTCACTTAATTTAAAAAATACAATTTACTGTTTATTTTGTGTCTATGCGCAAATCAAACAAACTAATCCAAAAATAAGGAAGGTGAAATTTGAATAATCTCTTTAAAATTTGCGTCAAAAGAGGATAATTAACAGAAAAATGTTCTAATAACTCCTCAATTGTATCTGGTCAGAATTGAAATCAAACCCTCCTGTGTCAATATTAAAGAGTGAAAGCATCTATCTACGCATTCACATTAATGTATTTATATTTATTTTAAATTACTCCATTAATAATTTAAGATTTATTATCTGACTGTTATAAAAATCTATATAAAGGAATAATTTAAATAATTAATTTGAACTTGCGTGTTAACATTAATAAAAAACGTCTTTATGCAATGACAAGGGAATAATTTAAATAATTGAACTAAGTCAAGGATAATTCATTTACCAAATATTTTACAACTACAAAACTCAGGTAAATCGGTGCCCATGATTTCTCAATTATTTTGGTAAAGCCTAGGTAATCAAGATCTTGGTTTAACTATTTTTTTCTTCAACTCAATTTTAACTTTTAGCCAAATAATTTGGTCAACTCCTAGGCCATGTGTTTAAAGCCAATGTTCAAGCCAACTGATTCTCGAAATAATTTTTTGGTAAATGATCTAGGTAATGATTGTGAACTTAAGTAACGTTTTTCTTACTGGATATTACTTTTAGGCATAATAACTTTAGGTCAACTGCACGTTCTGTGTTTAAGCTTATTTCAACATTCAAACTTATTTTCAGTTAAATAATGTTATTTCTTGGTACTTATTGTTAGTTATATTAAGTGCGCCAAAATGTATATTGTATTATGTAGACTTAAAACAAAATAACAAGGAGGGGAGACAGTTAAGAGACAATGCACCAACATCTTTCTTAAGAGATCATGGAGATACCATCCTGAGAGTATCAATGTAGAAATAATCTATGTGATCCCAACCGGGATTCAAATCCCAACATCTTGCTTCTGGTCCAGGCAAAAAGCATGCTCATATCAATGGGGAAAGGATGGATAACGTATAATCTAAAGAAAATGTACCCGTATTGCAAGGAGAGTGATAAACCATTTAAAAAAACTCTTGAGTATACCCAGCTTGGATTCTAACACAGATTTATTGTGACCGTAAAACCAGACTATACGAGAATGATGCCTTAGTTGATGTGGCCACAGATGCAAGTATTTAATTTAAGTATATTATTATTATTATTATTATTATTAATAAAGACCCCATGGATTTAATAAACGTACTCGTTTTATTTTTTACGGTTTTCATTAAATAGATTAGAAAAATTCTGTTGGCCCCGACCGGTATAGTTTTGTGATTAATAAAATGTATTTTATAACCGTGTCCTACTACCCATTCGGGCTATGCTTATGTAATAAGCTGATGGTAATAAGGATTAGGAAGGTTATATTTAAAGGAAGTGTACCAAAATTTGCGGGAAAGGAGATTGAAAAACCATTTTGGAAAAACAACTCCTATTACACCTAGCTCAGATTCGATACTCGACATCTCCGTCATCGGCGGTCTAGCCTACTGTGAGAGTAGCACCTTAGACCATGCGTCCACCGAAGCGAGTTAGGTTTTTATGTGTGTCTGAAACTAAACGCCACCTTAATAGTGCCTTACTTATTCATCCCTTCATGTGCCCAAAAATATTTTTATATAGCTTATATAAACTTAAAAACATTAAATCAATGAATGAGTAAATTACTCCAGTTCCATGTTTTTTTAAAAATAAAAGAATCATTTTTTATACACACGTTTGTACGTTCTGCAGCGTGGACGGTAAATTTATTGCAGTGTGACGGCTCACTGAATAGGTAGCTCCATTTGTTTGCTATTCTTGCCCCATTTGTACTGACACGATTGCTGGATTTGCATTTGACTGCGTGTTCCCTCTGGTTTTGAAACACCGTTTGCAACACCTATATTTACACACATCTAGGTTTTTTTTTTGTATCAGGGAGTTTATGGCCGTTTTAATAGACTATTGTCGGAAGTAAATTAATCTTCCAGTATACGAGTAACATGAAGTTCAGGTCAAATGGGAGATTGGTTGACATCCAAATCTAGGCTATATATATGTATACCTAGGTTGTTCTTTTTTATAGACCAGTTTCTTAGGAAAAGCTAAAAGATCAAATGTAACATTCTCATACATCAGGTTATGATATCAATAACAATAAAATAATACGAATAATATAATAAAATACTATTAATGTTGGATGAAAATTGTTTGTATTTTATAATAGACTCTTCCGGTGAAAATCGAAATGAATGCACCCATATTTTATCAATATAGCTTGAAAACTTAACTTAGCCCAGGTCAGTTCTCGTGATAATACACACCAAGTCCTAATATTTAGGTGTTTACTAATTAGTGAGGCGAGACACTATGCTTTGTGTACAATTGGTTTAGAGTTGTCCT
This sequence comes from Timema podura, assembly GCA_033556935.1. Classification (NCBI taxonomy): domain Eukaryota; kingdom Metazoa; phylum Arthropoda; class Insecta; order Phasmatodea; family Timematidae; genus Timema; species Timema podura. The sequence goes on from JAVRXN010000001.1 coordinate 35,950,570, forward strand.
GACGGATAGATTCGGATTCGAGGCCGTCATCAAATGAGTAAATATCTAAGAGACAGGCTCAAGTGTGTTGTATTAGCAATAATGTACTTAGTTAAATAAGTTTGTAAGACATGTGCTAATTTAATCAATATGTTTAGAAAGTGCACATTAACTCTTTTAATTAAATTATAAATACCTTTGTCAACATTATCTGGTTTCGAACCAGTATTTTCTCTAGTCCTCTAATTGATCACTCAAAATACTCAGCCTTGCGTTTGGGCTTGTTTGGTTTATTTATCATGTTCATGTATACTATGTTTTTTTTAGAACCACGTCTTACTACCCGTTTGGGCTATACGCTTATGTACTAATTATGCTAAAGGTTTAAAAGATTAGGGAGAAGTTATTTATAGGAAGTGTATCCACATTTGAGGGAAGGGAAAGTGGAAAACCCTTTAGAAACACTACTCTCTCTGTACACCCAACCGAGATTCAAAACTCGATCTCCCCATCATCGGCAGTCTAGTCTACTGTGAGAGTTACGCTCTAGACCATGCAGCCACCAAAGTTTTTTTTTACTCATAAGATGGTAAAATTATTGATTTGTTTTTTAATGTGGCCTCATCGGACTTTTCAAATTTCAATGTGGTTTTTATGATCAAACGTTTTTGATTTGCCTGAGGTGGAGTGTGAATGGTTCGTATTTGAATACAAGTACGGTCCAAAGTTATAATAGCCTTATTTGCATTCAATTACTTTTTATAGGCTGATAACTTATGATAGAGCTTAGATCCCTATTGAAATCCTTGACAGTAATTATTGTTAGATAAAATTATTTGTATATTTCCTGCTTTCACACTGAGTTGAGATAAATTAACATTTTGACCTCATCAGGCTTCGAATCAAAATGTTCCACAAGTTGTTGGCTATTTTTTGAATGAGGTTATCACCCTACGGCCAACCATATTATGAACCCTCTCAATTAAAATAAAATATAACGCAAACATTTTGTCATCAACTTCGATAGTAATCGTTCTTAAATTAATTTTACTAGTTCAAATGTGACGTCATAAACAAGAGAATAATGACGTGGCTGTAAAAAAAAAGATTGTGTAGTTTCTGCTGAGAACAAGAGGGTTGAGAAAATATATAAAAAAAGAGGGGTGGCGAAATAAATTTATGGGGTAACGCCAGAGTAAGTCCAGTTGTCCCCCCCTCTTTCTGGGGTGGGCGGGGGAGAGACCCAACCCCAAGTTTGTAACCCTGAGGTCCAAATGGTGTGTTTACACAGACAATCGCCAGCTACTGAAGTATCACAAAGAAATAAGTTCATGACATTATTTTTGCTATTCGCACCGCGTCTTACTACCCGTCAGGACTATCAGTATATTTACTTTAATTGGGTATCCATGAAGAAGGTATAATATAGAGGGAATTTACCCGCATTTACGTGCAGGGAGACGGGATACATTATTTTGGGGAAAACATTGGAAAACCAGAAAAGATTAGGCTTGTGCCTTTATCCGCGTACCCATTAATGACGGTGGTCCCTACTGAATTAATATTTGGCCACGTGGTCTATGAGTTAGACTTCCAATCCACTTGCTCTCCATTGGCAAAGAATACGTAGTCTACAACCAATATCATTGCTAAGCGAACTGCAGGTCTTACGAAGAAAAGCTTTATCTTCGTTCGCTCTCAGTTAACTGTTGCCAAATCTTAGTTATGTCTGAAGGTGGTGTGCTGGGGTAAGATGGCGCTACTGGAAACCTTGACTAACCAGAGTTTCGAAACTTTTCTTATTTTGAAAGGAAATTGACCCTTCAAAAACGAGAAAATAAGCTGTTTCCCAATAGTAACCACGCAGGTCCTTCAGAGATTATATTCAGTGTAGTTTCCGATCAGAGTGATTGAGAATTAGTGTTTTCTCAAGTGTTATTTTAGTTTTAATTTTTCCATACCCACCTCCCTCTAATGATGGCTTGCTGATGACTTATTTTGGACCTGCAAGACATAAGAAGCATTTTGACCGCTGGGAATGCTTAGGTTGATTCTTCAATTTGAAAGCCACGTCGTATTCGCAGCTCGTATCGTCGTGATATGAAATTGTTTGCCTATAATGAAACGAATGAAATAAGGCTGTAATAAAACATAAATATATTTGTTGGAGCTCTGTGGTTAGTTAAGTTTGGTTAAAGTTGAGCAGGATTTAATTTTACTAGGATGTGAGTAGTTGGAGATTATCAAGTACGATGGCACTTTGCGGGTGATTTGTGAGGGTCGTTGTTTGGTCTAAGTCTGGGTAGGTTCATCTCAAGATATCTTTATTCCAAACTTATATATTAAGTCGGTGTCGTTCAACTCGTGATCCACGGTCTGTTTAGTCGCCCCCATCCTCCACCTCCTACCAATCCCTCTTTAGTATGAGAACCAGTGCTTTAAGTCACTTTATTCATAATTACTCTTTGGATGAAGACATCAATAACCCTTGTTACAAAAGTTTCACTTAAATAAAGTATTTAGAATATTCTCAAAATAGATATGTTTAAGTTAGACAAAAGCTATATTAAGATGAATAATGTTGAACCTTCTGGTATCGTAAACTTTTCGTAATAAGCAAACATCTTTTTGGAAATACCTTATAACTAACCTGAACTACCAGCTTTGCCTGGGGAAAATAGTTTAGGGTTAAAATGGTAAAAAGCACTATCAGGGTAGAAGTTAAATCAAACCATTTATATAATTTATTTTAAAAAAGGGCAATCAAAGAGTGGTGGAAAGGATTAAAAGGGTAACAAGATAAAAATGTATTATTTTATGGTTAAAAGCGAAAAACAGGTATGTTTGCAGAAATATCATGGATAAACATCATATTTCACCAAGGAGCGTAGGTTAAATAATATAGGTACTTTTTAACAGAAAAGGATTTAAAAAAATAAACATCATTGTTCACACAAGAGCATATTAACTCCATTCCTCCGAGCTCCATTAAAAATATATTTATTTTTTGTACAGCTCGGAAAACGTTGGTTTCACAAAATTATATTTTAAATAAATGTTATTTATTTATAAAAGTCCTATATTTATGCTTTTATAAGTTATTTCGTATTTCAAAGGGTGGCGGAGATCCCTCCACCTTCTGCCAAATTTCAGCTTTCTAGCTCATCTATCCCAATTTTTGTTTTTACAATCACAATGTCCAAATCTCAGTTTGGGGTTACATTTTTTGAAATCCCCATTATCGGATGCCTATGACACGAAAGGAATTTCCCTGCTGAATTTCAAGATTTCAGGTCAAGGGTTTCGGGAGATGTGGTGATGGTCAGTGAATCAGAGATTTCATATTTATATAATAGATTTAATACTTGTCCTTAATGAGGATTTTAATGATAGTGATAATTGGGGTCGTAGACACAGTGTTGTGTGCAACCTTGATTTGTATATTAGTGGAATTTATGATTATAAATCAATTCATTGTTAGTTTTATTTTCAAGGGAAAATGTTTCATGTTCATTTGATTTAGTTTATTTTTCTTCGACTGCTACACTAAATTATTTTTTTCCCCAAACCAGCTTCAGTGTGATGTATTGCAGTTCTTTTAGTGTATTAGTCAGCTACCGAACAAACCGAATAAATACACACAGAATTTGATCAATATTTAAATAATGAGCGAGTGATTACCATCTCTATGTTGATAAAAATTAACCTTCGGATTAGCACAAAAACAGTCAACATCAGACCTCAAATACAGATGTCAAAACGAAATGTTAAACGTAATAATTTGGGTGACGGGCCAATACATTGTGTTATGTTAGTATCGGGATCAAATACAATTAACATCAACACGGAAATGTAAAAGCGAAACACTTATCCAAAGATCAATGCTAATGACAAAATGAATTGACACTGCCCTATGCAGCAATAATTCATGGATGTACTGCCGTTTGAGGGTGAAAAGGGGGGGGAGGAGTGTGCTTTTATAAATAGGTTTTTCCCACGTCCCAAGTTGGCTATCCTGCTTTCTTTTGTCTCCTCAGATATTTTCGTCTAGACTCTTTTTATGACTTAAGAATTAAGTGAAAATGGTCTAGTTGAGCTTTATTGAAGACCGATTTGTATCGCTATCATGTTGGTAGGAGTCAAGGACATTGTTGGACAACCATCCAAAATATAATAAATACTAAAAACTACTACATTTCTCCCTCACTTCAAGCCCACCTTCCCCAAATAACTTTTTAGTACATATAATATCCTTACCCCCTTCCCCCAATCCCTATACTCTTTTCTCTTTAGTACTCCCCCTTCCCCTTCAACGCTCATCTCTCTTTGTCTCTCCCCCTCTATTTTACCATCAGAATATTCTTTGCGGCTCTCCTCTCCCCCTTCCTTTCCCCTCTTCAACTTGTTTCTCCGTCACTCCCTTCCCCTTCCATTACCCATTACCGCCCCTCCAGCGCTGGTAACCATGCTACATGGGACTGAACCCAAACTCTGAACTGTCTATCTCTTCAGGACACACACATGTGTCTGAGAAGAGAGGGTTGGCAACAATCCTCCTTCAGTTTTTAACCAAGCCTTGTCATTGGTTGACAGCTCACGGGTCACGTGACTATCACTAGTTTTTTTTTGTTGTTGTTTTTTTCGGGTATTCACTATCTCGTTCTTTTCTTTCTTCTTTCCTTCACCGAACAACCACAACAACAACAACCATAGAGAGAAATAATAAAAAAAGAAGACGAAGAGAAATAAAAAAAAAGATAGACCAACATACACGTCATAGGATATCACATCTACATACCACACGTTTAGATAGCTTTGCCGAGTTTGTATGCGTGTATTTGTGAGTGTGTGTTTTCGTATCTCGCGCGCGACTAGGGTTTGGATCTACTTCTCTCACTCATAAAAAAAAAAGGAGAGCCCGATGTTGTTTTTTTTCTTTCCTCGGTGGTGAAAGAAGCACTGTTTTTTGGGTTTTGTATCGTTTCTTCCTTGCTCGGTGGCGGTTGGAAGTTCCTACGGAGACGTCGGCGCCGCGGCGCGGATAACCCACGCAGACGTCATAGAACATTGCTACCTCTTTTTCGGAACACCTGTGCGCTACTAGTGGCGTCGTCCGAGAACACCTGTACTCAAGAGGGTTTGGAACAAGTGCAGAGTGAAGCTTTCTTAACCATCAACCATTGAGTGGTAGTTACGAGAGAAATCTTTTTTTGAATCCTCTTAAGCATGGTGAATTCGTGTGTTGAAGTAACGTCAAGAAGTAGTGTTCGTAATGGCATGTGTGAAAATGGAAGCTAGATATTGTATAAATTCCACTTATTAACTTCTAACTAGCTACTCAATAAAATAACTAGACCAGTATTTTATAGTGGTTATATGATGCTTGACTCGATGCTTACCAGTTCAAAACTATTAGATTTTAACAAATAAACGAAGGACTTTAAAATGTAGGCTCATAACGAAGTTTTTGTATAAATGTTTGTGGCTAAAAGAATTTCCGGAAGTTATTGAATTCTGAATAACCTATTTATTAGATCTGCTGATACATCTCCATCAAAACAGTTAAACAAAAAGTTGATAACGCTCTATTTTTATTTTTTCAGATTTATTTTAAGAGTCGTCATGTAAATTTAACAAATTTAATTGGAGATTCAAATATTTGTTGAACACGGCACTTTGTTGACAATGTGTAGTTTGTTTTATTGTGCGAATGTCACGAATAATATTTTTTGGAAGCGTTCTCAAAGTACATGTTGGGTATTATTTTAAGAAATTGTATTTGAAGCTTCTCCGTGTGTCCGGTGAAAGAGGGTGTGTTTTGGCGCGTGTGTTTCCGGGGGTTGAAGAGGAAATAAGATGTGACTACTTCACAGGGGGGTGCTGGCGGAACGATTAGCGATGCCTCGAGACATTGACAGATCGGCCTTTGCCGGCCCCATGACCCAACAACGCTAGGTGGCGAGTAGACAAAAAAAAAACACAGGAAAAAGTAACAGTTTTTTTTCCCCCCTCTAGGTCCCACAGAAAATATATCACCCCCCTTAACCCTACAGATGCGCGGCAAACAGCAACCAAGAGGACAGCACATCGCACCAGGCGTCGTCGTGGACTGACGTCGACGAGGAAGACTTCGTGTCCGTCAAGACGCGGCCCCCGACGCCGGTGCTGGATGGTGGAGGCGGTGGTCCAGGGGGTCCCGGCTTCTGGCTGGCGGCGGTCACAGCCGCCGGGGGCGGGACCCTACCGCCTCATGGTTGCCTCACCACGGCGGAGACCGGCTTCATCAACAGCCAGCCGTCCATGGCTGAGTTCATGACGGCATTGCCGCACCTCGCCGGAGAGATGCAGCCCCCTAGCCCACCCCCAGCGGGGTATCACGGCATGGGAGATGCTCATGGGCAGCCACCCCCAGGGGGACAACCGGGTGTCAACGTTCCTGAGTACCCCTGGATGAAGGAGAAGAAAACGACTAGGAAGAGCAATCAGCAAGGTAAGAAAACCTTCCTTAATGTTTCCCAGTCACCAATAAACTTAAACTGAAGTCCTCCACTAGGATCCTATTAATTAGCGAGCTTAAGGAAACCATCTACTTGAAGGGAAATTTCCCGGTTCATGGGAATGGCAGAAGGTCATTTCTAATAAGGAGGCAGCAGAATATTTTGAAGATATTCTGCTGCAACCCTATTAGAATGATCTCCTTGGTCTTAGGAAGGTTAGATGAATGTTTTTAACCTTGTACACTTTGATATCATACTCGCGGTATTTTGAGTATAGTGTCATTTAAAATAAGCTAATCTCATCTCTCCATGATAATTTTAAATTATAAAACTTGATGCATTGTTTTAAAGTTAAAAGTACACTTCCCCTCTATTTTGGCGTGAACAATATTTTGAAATAAAAAATCAATTTTTATGCAACGTGGGATTTCCGGATGTCTGTAATGCGTTTCGACGCTCCGGCAGGCTTCCCCCCATAAAATCGTAAGTTACTAATCTAACTCAATAACCACCATAGCTTTCAAACCTCGGTACTATTTTGGATTTTTGAAGTTCTTGAAGTCAAAGTTTCAAACTTCAGTTTTCTGACAAATATCTATGGTTCGGCGACAAATTTGACGCACCATATACGTGCTGCGAAAGAAATGGAAGCTAATTTAAAAAGTAAATTATTTGACTTCAATCATTCTCGATTATATTATAGGCTAGTTAATATTTAATGGTAAACTCATGAATAAAAATCAACATATTCTCACTCATCATTTTTAATTAAAAATAAGGGATTTTTTTTCTCTTACATGCATGACATTTTCTAGCAGGAATGTATATGTATCAAATGAAGTAAACAGATTTGACCTAAAGGACTTTAAATTAGCTTTTTACCTTAACCTTCAAAACCGATTATTGCGCACTTCCAAAATATATTATACTAGCCAAATTAATAATATTTGAATTAAATGATAAATTGCCTCATACTGATGCAAATTTATATCTTAACACATTTATAAAAAAAGTAATACTCAAATTCATTTAGAATTTATCATAGTATATAAGTCGAAAACTAAAAAAAGGTCCTCTTACATTTTAAGCTAGGTGAATACATTTTATATCGTGGTACAAATATTTGAGACCTTAATAGTTATTATAAATTATTGATTTTGTAATAATTAATGTTCTTGCAAATATATTATCATAACATTAGTATTAAATAAATTAATTGATAGTTTTATATTTAAGAATCCCTCAATTTATAAACATGAGTTGAAGAAAACAAAGCATACTTGAGTCAGTTAAAGAATAAAATTAATAAGGTATGCATATAAGTTTAAAAATGTTTATGCATTAGAGTTAACCAAATAACTAACTTATCAACTAATTGCATATAATGTTAATAGCATTAGTAAGTCAACTATCATCAATTATTATTAAAATTGATCGTTTATACAAAAGAATGTATCTAGAAATTTTATAGTTACTTAAATTTCATGTAGTCTAGCAGTTAATTTGATTTTCTGGATTGTACTAAGCTTTTAACACCATCTTATGTTATATTATGCTATTTATAATACAGTCCAAGCATTTATAAACAAGTTTGATATTTATTTTATTTAAATATCTTTTAGGGTGACTAAAAGCTTCATGTCATGAAAATTTGATTATTCTATATTTGATTGATATTACTATAAACTTCATGCAAACGTTTACAAAATAAAAAACTCAATAATACATATACATTAAATAAAATGAGTCTTTCTGCCTCCCCTCACATAGAAAATTTGTCCAGTAAGCTACTCTCAGTAAACTCAATATTCTTAAAATTTCGCATTTTATTTGGTCAAAAATAATAGAAACAACTTGGGAATACATTTTACATTAACTATTTAAATTATTCACAAATATCGATTCAAACAAAGTCATTTATATAATAGATTTTATTGTATTTTTCTCAAATGAATATTGGATATTTGAAATTACAGCAGCATTGCCACAAGGGCAGGCCAATATTTTCTAAAATAAATATATTTAATATATTAGATATTTATATAAATATAATGGTTTTGTATTTATAGATTTATAGGTCAAGGAATATATTATAGTAAAATAAATTGTATCTATCATGACCGCAAATTTATACATTAGAAAAATTTCTTGAAACTGCTGTATTTATTATGGGAAAGGCAGTTCTGAAGTTTCAAAACCACCAAATCAACCCTCGACTATGTTAAAATATAATGTTTTGACACTACTAAAAAATTAATATTTAGTTTAGTGAGGTTAGATAAAATATGACGCTTACCATTTACTTTTATCTCTGTACCTTAGCACTAAGGTAGAACATTGTTGAAAAAGGGCTATTTCTATCTTTTATACCATTTTTAAACCGTATAACCTAAAATAAAAGGTTATTAAACATATAGGGATATTTTTATATATGTATCCTATATTTTAGACTAATTCATATTTTAAAATAACAAAAGACTACTTAAAAAATTAGGGCTATCTGAGAGCATTAAATTCATCTTATCGTTTAGATAGGTGGCCCCTTGAGTTGAAATTCAAAGAAAACTCTTAGAGGTAAATATTTACGTATCTTAAGCTTTTAAATGCCCCACGAACACGTCATAGATCAAAAAACTTAAATTATTTAACTAAAATATTTTAACATTTGTTAATGTGTCAGTAGTGTTACAATATCTGCATATTTTTTTATGCATTTGAGGCTGTAAGCACCTTTTAAAACCTATTTATATATAAAAAAAGTATTAAAAATTTTCTCTAAACTTACCTAGGGCCTCAATAAAATTGTTTTAATTAAAATGTATAATTATAGAATCTTTTAACTTTATAGAACCTTATAGAACCTTTATAGTACGAATCTATATCATTATAATCATCAACATATCAAAAAAATTGCTGTAATATATATTATTGTTTGAAACATACACCATTTTTGTAGCCTATTCTTAAGGATATTATAAATACAGAAACAAAAATATATTTATAGATTAGAAAAATGTAGCTTGGACGTAAAATAATTTCTAAGTTTGGTACAGACAAAAAAATTAATAGTATGGTCAAATACTTTAGTTTTTTATATAATACATTTTGTGCAGTTAAAAAACTCAATAATTCCATATTTATTAATTTTAACATTTTTTTTGCACCACGTTTTAATATATTAATGGCAGTTGTTTAAAAATAGGAACTTTTGTTTGAACTTAAATTATTAATTTTATATTTGACTATTTATTTGTGTGAAATTTGATAGTACAAATAAAATTATTTGAAAGTAATAATTGATAAAAAAAATACCTACAGACATTAATAAAGATGAACGCATTTTAAGGTTTTATTTATTTTTATAAAAAAAACTGAACATAACAATTACTATTTAAACTGGCCTTGAGCTCATTTTTGTTCGGTTTCAAAAAATAAAGGTAATACATCTAGATTTTTAAGCCACTCCATAAATATAATTGCACCATAAAATAAGAATGATAAATAATAGGGATGGGCCCTCAAATTCCTAGGGATAATTGCGCTTTGAGTATTCGAGAAAATTTAAGATTCGAAACTCAGATCCAAGAAAAAAAATATATTGTCTTCAATTTTTCAAGTGAAATTTGTTTTATAGCTCTAATCTTGCTTAATGGTGGTTCAGAACCAATTATAACTATAGTATGAACCTACCAACCAGGCTCCAGCCCAGTAATTTAACACTTAACTAAATGTATGAATGTTATAATGAATGGATTATAGAAAGAACGTTAATATTTAATTATTATTTGTGTTTTCTATTATTCTAATATATTTAAATTTCCGAAAATGTTCATAGATATTCCAAGATTCGTATTCGGATTAGAAACTCGGAATTCAAAGATAAATAGGATGTTCAGATTTGAGATTCGAATTCTTTAAATAGTGGATTCAACCCGACTTTAATAAATATAAATTTAAATAATATTTCATGGAATAAATATATTTAACAAGTGGTTTGTGAAGTGATTCCGAAGGTATTCTTACTAAATAATGAAATTAATAGAATATATTGGGCCTATGTGAATATTGGTGTTATTTTTTTTTTGGTCGATTTACATACCTAAAAACTAACAAATAATCTTGAAGCAGGTGATTATTATTTTATTTTCATCTATTAGTTTTTGTTTGTTTTAGCGGATGTTTTGTAAAATATTCAGTTATAATATTTCATTGTATAAACTATTTGAACTTGCAAGTTACTTACTAGACGTACAATATCTAAAGAGCAACTACGTAAGTTATATTACACAAATTTGAATACTTAGTGCTTTAAATTGAGTAGGCCTGTCAATTAGCATACTTTTATTGAAGCAAATGTTGTATAAGGAGATCTAATTTTTTTTAACTTAATTTTATTTTGGGGATTATTTCAAATTTGTGGGATAAGGGTGAGAAAAAACAAGTTGCTAGTGCTTACTATAAACATTGATTTAGTATGTAGGTTTGTACACAGTAGGCCTGCACACTATCTACAGATAGATATATTAATATTTATAGTAAAAATATATCCTAACTACTCGTAATATAAATTTAGTTTCCAAACTTATCTCTGTTCAAAAGTATCAAATATTAACCAACATCAATTTTAAGGCAGATTTTAAAAAATTGTTGGGGACATTTAGATATATATATAAATATATATAATATATATAATAAATATATATATAAATATAATATAAATATAATATATATATAATAATATATATATATAAATAATAAAATACTTTATTATATAAATAATAAAACACTTTATTATATATATAATAAAATACTTTATTAATATATAATAAAATAATTATATATATAATAAAATATTTTATATTTAACTACGTTGAACGTGAAAACAATAAAAATATTACAGTTACTATAATATATATTTTACTGAACCAGAGTGTATTTTATTTCCTTGGATTGAAGCACTTTGTTTATGTAATTTATTGTTATAGTAGTTTACATTAAACTAGCACAATTCCAAAATATTTCCCGTATTCAATTTTTATCATTTAATTTAAAATAACAAACTATATTTTTAAATACGGTTAATTTTCCCGCTGGCGGTGATACGGACTCATAAATCTAATATACTTCGTTCGTTTTTAGGAAATGTTTAGGCTCACCTTCACAAATATTATCATACATACAAATAAAATACACACACTTAGAGTATGTAATCTAACAAAACAATAATTCTAATAGAAATGGTGACATTTAGTGAACTTTACCTTTAAATACATTATCAAACAAAAGTTTATTTTTCTAACTCATATATTTTAACAAAGTTTTACGTTTTACGTTACTATCCATTGTATGTATTTATAGGTCTAGGTCATAGCATATTATTTTTGGCAAAAATACTATTTAAAAATCTTTATGTGACAACTTTATCACAAATATATCTACGATTAAACTAAGATTTTATGATATTGAATATATAGTCAAAATATTTTAAACTTAAATAAGTATCTCGGAAATGATAAGAGGGGTCGAAAATCTGTCTTAATATCCTAATTTTAATGATGGGGATTATCTGAAAGTGAATAATATTTTTGAAAAATTGTTTGCCAAGTTAATGCATCAGTAAACTAACTCGAAATCTTTAACATTCATTTTTTGTTTATTTATTACTTTCTCTCTATCTTACAGGTAGAGAAAGTATTGTGATCGTCAAAAAAATCGAACTCGAGATTTTGATGAATTTTGACGTTTCATGACTTCCTGAATCCGAAAAAGTGGTTTTTGAATTTCCGTCTGTCTGTCTGTCTGTCTGTCTGTCTGTCTGTCTGTCTGTCTGTCTGTCTGTCTGTACCTCCAACTAGAGCCTAAACTATTTTACCGATTGAGCTGAAACTTGATATCTAGGGTTTTCATAGGGTTGCCCCGAGGAGTTTTTGGAATTGGATATCTACCCCTAAAATTAAGGGTAGTTTACTGAAGGGCAAAAAGAGAAAAAGTCGATTTTCTCAAAATCGGCTCTAACGATTTTGATTAAATTTCATTTATGAACATAAATAAATATTCCAAACAAAATGGCTACTCTCAATATTTCGGCAAAATCGTTTTAAGGGCTCCGGTCTGATGCGTAAATTAACATTTTTTATAATAGCTCCGAAACTATTTGAGATATGAAATTACTTAGCATTACAAATATGTATATATATTTATAATACAAATATTTTATTCGAAACATATTTTTATAAAATCAATAACTTTCAATATATACGCAATTATATATATATTTTTAACTTTTTGGGCATTAAAGCTTAAGTATTGCGACCGTAAGAAAAACTAACCTGAAATGTTGATGGATGTCGACGTCTCATGACCCCCCGAACCCTTAAAAATAGTCTTTGCAATGCCGTCTGTCTGTGTGTCTATTAAAACTTAAAATTAAGGGTAGTTTACTGAAGGGCAAAAAGAGAAAAAGTCGATTTTCTCAAAATCGGCTCTAACGATTTTGATTAAATTTCATTTATGAACATAAATAAATATTCCAAATAAAATGGCTACTCTCAATATTTCGGCAAAATGGCTTTAAGGGCTCCGGTCTGATGCGTAAATTAACATTTTTTATAATAGCTCCGAAACTATTTGAGATATGAAATTACTTAGCATTACAAATATGTATATATATTTATAATACAAATATTTTATTCGAAACATATTTTTATAAAATCAATAACTTTCAATATATACACAATTATATATATATTTTTTAACTTTTTGGGCATTAAAGCTTAAGTATTGCGATCGTAAGAAAAACTAACCTGAAATGTTGATGGATGTCGACGTCTCATGACCCCCCGAACCCTTAAAAATAGTCTTTTTAATGCCGTCTGTCTGTGTGTCTATTAAAACTTAAAATTAAGGGTAGTTTACTGAATGGCAAAAAGAGAAAAAGTCGATTTTCTCAAAATCGGCTCCAACGATTTTGATTAAATTTCATTTATAAACATTAATAAGTATTCCAAACAAAATGGCTACCCTCAATATTTCGGCAAAATGGCTTTAAGGGCTCCGGTCTGATGCGTAAATTAACATTTTTTTAAATAGCTCCGAAACTATTTGAGATATGAAATTACTTAGCATTACAAATATGTATATATATTTATAATACAGATATTTTATTCGAAACATATTTTTATAAAATCAATAACTTTCAATATATACGCAATTATATGAATTTTTTTAACTTTTTGGACATTAAAGTTTAAGTATTGCGACCGTAAAAAAAAACTAACCTGAAATGTTGATGGATGTCGACGTCTCATGACCCCCCGAACCCTAAAAAATAGTCTTTGCAATGCCGTCTCTCTGTGTGTCTATAAAAACTTAAAATTAAGGGTAGTTTACTGAAGGACGAAAAGAGAAAAATTTGGTTTTCTCAAAATCTGCTTAAACGATTTTGATTAAAATTCGTATCTAGGCGTTGATTAAGATTATAAATAAACTGGCTATTTTCATTTTCCTATGAAAATGATTTTTAGGGTACATTACAGAAGCGTTAATTTCCGTATCTCCACAACTATTGGAGAAACTAAACAACTTATCATTGCAAAATTGTAGGACTATTAGAAATAAAAAACTTTTATTTGACATATATTTTTATAAAAACAGCAGTTTCTGAGATATTTGCAAATATATTAATACAATTTTGTGAGCTTTAGTTGTAAACATATACTACTTAAGTCTTAACGCAATAATACTCCAATGCCATAGAGTAATTAAATATAAGTAAGTATCTAAAAAAAGTATGTTATTTTTCCTTAAATCTCTTAGGAGAAATGTTTGCATAGCAATGATCTATCTCCATTTTAGACTCAATAGTCAATATTTACATTTTTTATTAGTCAAAATGTATAAATGAATAATTAAATATCAATGCGATGACTTGAAGATCTGCAACACCTTTTAAAATGTTAAAATTTTAACCAGAAATCGAAATTTTAATACGAAGTGTTGACCCTTGTGGAAGACATTAAACTGTTTGAAATGTTCTTAGGTGGACAAAGATGCGCCTCTTTTCTCATTGATTCTATATCATTGTATATTATTTTATGCGTGTTCTTATGTGTAGTGGTGATGATACAATGTACATTATTCCGTTCAGAAATCTTACGAGTTTATAGAAAGAGAGAGAAAGTCTGTGCGGTGTGCCGTACCATTTATTTTTCCAGGCAACCATTGAAGGCAAAATGATTACCTAACCTAACAAGACTACTCATTTAGGTTTGAGTGAATTCACCCGATAATTAAATCATACTCATGAAATCATAATTTATTACGTTTTCATGGTAAATTGAAATTATTATATCTAACGTTGTTTAAAATCAAATTAATTTTTTATAAGAAGAGTATTTTCCCCCTTAATATTATAACATTTTACTATTGTTCATCGTAGTTAATGCTAGAATTCGATTATAGGTATGTAAACTTAAACACATATATTATAACCGACATTTATATAAAATTGGACGAATATAGTTTCAATTTGTTTTTTATTTTCGCACTGTACTAACACATTAAAACAAATAGTTTTGTTTTGATATCATATAGATATAAACCATTGTTTATTTATTTCTAACTCAAGAATATCTGCATTAAATAGCTAAACGTATTCATGAACCAAAAAGAACATTACTGTTGGTGCCAATACTAAAGTGTTTTAAAAATTAAGCTTTGTCGTTTTCAAGTATGGCTTTCCAACAAATTAAATATGATCTTCATAATCAAGGTTTTAAAAGTTATTTTATCAGTTTTGTGTCACTTTGTATGTAAGGCTGTTACTCTTATTGAAAAGTATTGTTTCTCCTTTAAGGTCTTCATCGTAATCGTTTTCACTAGAGTGAGGTGTACTATTTCTACCTTTGATTCCAATGTGTTTTAGATGCAAGTATCTAACAAACACAATTCCCAAGGAAATAATTTAAAGAATATTTACTTGAATTGGTGAGGGGGTGGGGTGGCGGGGTTGGGGAGTGGAACACCATTGAGGAAAAACAATCCTTGTGGGATTCAAAACCTAAAATCTCGGTCAATCAAAAAAAATCTTCATGTTATTTGTTTAAGCACTGTAATACAATATAAAGATTAAAAAGATCACATTATAAATTAAACATTAATTCTACATAAAACCTGACTACATACTTAATAGATCTACAATTTGAGACTTAATGTAGATCTATGCACGATATTTACTTTCTCTCTATCTTACAGGTAGAGAAAGTATTGTGATCGTCAAAAAAATCGAACTCGAGATTTTGATGAATTTTGACGTTTCATGACTTCCTGAATCCGAAAAAGTGGTTTTTGAATTTCCGTCTGTCTGTCTGTCTGTCTGTCTGTCTGTCTGTCTGTACCTCCAACTAGAGCCTAAACTATTTTACCGATTGAGCTGAAACTTGATATCTAGAGTTTTCATAGGGTTGCCCCGAGGGGTTTTTGGAATTGGATATCTACCCCTAAAATTAAGGGTAGTTTACTGAAGGGCAAAAAGAGAAAAAGTCGATTTTCTCAAAATCGGCTCTAACGATTTTGATTAAATTTCATTTATGAACATAAATAAATATTCCAAACAAAATGGCTACTCTCAATATTTCGGCAAAATCGTTTTAAGGGCTCCGGTCTGATGCGTAAATTAACATTTTTTATAATAGCTCCGAAACTATTTGAGATATGAAATTACTTAGCATTACAAATATGTATATATATTTATAATACAAATATTTTATTCGAAACATATTTTTATAAAATCAATAACTTTCAATATATACGCAATTATATATATATTTTTAACTTTTTGGGCATTAAAGCTTAAGTATTGCGACCGTAAGAAAAACTAACCTGAAATGTTGATGGATGTCGACGTCTCATGACCTCCCGAACCCTTAAAAATAGTCTTTGCAATGCCGTCTGTCTGTGTGTCTATAAAAACTTAAAATTAAGGGTAGTTTACTGAAGGGCAAAAAGAGAAAAAGTCGATTTTCTCAAAATCGGCTCTAACGATTTTGATTAAATTTCATTTATGAACATAAATAAATATTCCAAACAAAATGGCTACTCTCAATATTTCGGCAAAATCGTTTTAAGGGCTCCGGTCTGATGCGTAAATTAACATTTTTTATAATAGCTCCGAAACTATTTGAGATATGAAATTACTTAGCATTACAAATATGTATATATATTTATAATACAAATATTTTATTCGAAACATATTTTTATAAAATCAATAACATTCAATATATACGCAATTATATATATATTTTTAACTTTTTGGGCATTAAAGCTTAAGTATTGCGACCGTAAGAAAAACTAACCTGAAATGTTGATGGATGTCGACGTCTCATGACCCCCGAACCCTTAAAAATAGTCTTTGCAATGCCGTCTGTCTGTGTGTCTATTAAAACTTAAAATTAAGGGTTGTTTACTGAATAGCAAAAAGAGAAAAAGTCGATTTTCTCAAAATCGGCTCCAACGATTTTGATTAAATTTCATTTATAAACATTAATAAATATTCCAAACAAAATGGCTACCCTCAATATTTCGGCAAAATGGCTTTAAGGGCTCCGGTCTGATGCGTAAATTAACATTTTTTTAAATAGCTCCAAAACTATTTGAGATATGAAATTACTTAGCATTACAAATATGTATATATATTTATAATACAGATATTTTATTCGAAACATATTTTTATAAAATCAATAACATTCAATATATACGCAATTATATGAATTTTTTAACTTTTTGGACATTAAAGTTTAAGTATTGCGACCGTAAAAAAAAAAACTAACCTGAAATTTTGATGGATGTCGACGTCTCATGACCCCCCGAACCCTAAAAATTAGTCTTTGCAATGCCGTCTGTCTGTGTGTCTATAAAAACTTAAAATTAAGGGTAGTTTACTGAAGGACGAAAAGAGAAAAATTTGGTTTTCTCAAAATCTGCTTAAACGATTTTGATTAAAATTCGTATCTAGGCGTTGATTAAGATTATAAATAAACTGGCTATTTTCATTTTCCTATGAAAATGATTTTTAGGGTACATTACAGAAGCGTTAATTTCCGTATCTCCACAACTATTGGAGAAACTAAACAACTTATCATTGCAAAATTGTAGGACTATTAGAAATAAAAAACTTTTATTTGACATATATTTTTATAAAAACAGCAGTTTCTGAGATATTTGCAAATATATTAATACAATTTTGTGAGCTTTAGTTGTAAACATATACTACTTAAGTCTTAACGCAATAATACTCCAATGCCATAGAGTAATTAAATATAAGTATCTAAAAAAAGTATTTTATTTTTCCTTAAATCTCTTAGGAGAAATGTTTGCATAGCAATGATCTATCTCCATTTTAGACTCAATAGTCAATATTTACATTTTTTATTGGTCAAAATGTATAAATGAATAATTAAATATCAATGCGATGACTTGAAGATCTGCAACACCTTTTAAAATGTTAAAATTTTAACCAGAAATCGAAATTTTAATACGAAGTGTTGACCCTTGTGGAAGACATTAAACTGTTTGAAATGTTCTTAGGTGGACAAAGATGCGCCTCTTTTCTCATTGATTCTATATCATTGTATATTATTTTATGCATGTTCTTATGTGGAGTGGTGATGATACAATGTACATTATTCCGTTCAGAAATCTTAGGAGTTTATAGAAAGAGAGAGAAAGTCTGTGCGGTGTGCCGTACCATTTATTTTTTAAACAAATCATTTCTGAAAATAAGTATTTTCATTAATATTGATATATTATAGGTGTTTCAGTTAGTAGCATTATACATGTCCCATTTATAATAAATAAAATAAAAATATTGAAATTATTAATAATAATGAATAATATAATATATAATTATATTATATCTAAACATTTAAGGCTAGTGTAAACTTAATATTACTAATATTTACTAATTTATTTTTATTTAACACTATATCAGGTTGTAATTTGAAATATAAATACAATTAATACATTCTTTTATATTAATAACACATTTTATCAAATCCTATTAGCAATTTTTATGAGTATCTCAGTATATAGTAAACTAGTATCAGTAATTCAAATTATATGAACACAAGGTGATAGGTTATCTACTATATTTTATCATACATCCATAAGTAATATTCGAACTAATTAGATGTGTTTATTTAATTATATTATATCAAGCCTAAACAACTATCGTACGAGCCACTTATGGAGCTGAATAGTCTAAGGCATCACTCTTGCAATAGACTAGACTGCTGATGGTGACGAGAACCGTGTTAGATCCCAGTTGGGTGTACTAAGGGTGTTTTTCTCTCAATGGTTTTCTCCTCTCATCCACGTAAATGTAGGTACACTTCCTCTAAATGAAACTATCCTGATTATTAACTCAGTGTAATTACTATATATATATATATATATATATATTTGTCTACGTATTGACGCATTATATATATATATGTCTACGTATTAACGTTATATATATATATATATAAAATATGTACACAAATTAAGCCTCAAAAGAGTACTATGGGTATATCAAGGTTAAATTGCATATGATGAAATCAATTTTCTATTGCCAAATTTGCCGTACATTTACAAATAATTTTGATCCGTTATCAAATGTTATTTTTATAGGGCCAACTCTAAATAATGTATAGGTATATTGATTAATTATGCTAATGCTATATGTTTTTAAAAGCAAAATATGCTCAAAAATATCGTATTGTTTAAACATTGGACAACACTCACCCGAAAATTGTAGTTTAAAGTAAAATAAAAAATCACAGATTTAATCACCCATTTGTTTTCATATTTATTGAGAAAGAAACTTATAACAATTTTATAATAATAATAATAATTATTATTTTTATAGAACTTAATTATTATTATAAGTTCTATAAAAAGTGTAGGCCTACAATAAGTGAAACTTTATTCTTAGTTTTTTTGTGTATTATTCTCATAGGCTTAATAATTAAGCCTATGAGCGTGGGTATTTATTTAAACATTGAATTTGTAATAGCGTTTTAATTTAATAGCAGTTTGTTGAATTTTATAGCGTGAGTATCAAGATTTGTCAGTAAATTAAACAAATCTCACAAATAAAACATTACAAATAAAAAAATAATACCTCAAACCAAAGAAGGAGAATTTGTCATTAGGTTAATATAAATATTAATGTTTGGGGATATTTCTTAAAACTAAATCCAACATATTTTTCCAATTGAAAGTGAGTAGGACGTGTTTGACCATTATAACACTTTTAGATAAAATAAGATTCAAGAGTATTCTAATAAGATAATTTCTGCACATTTTCTGGCCCTACAGTCTAATTTCCATAGGAATACTGCTATTTGAAAACTGGAGATTCATGCTGACACAATTATGGTTGTAAAAATATTAAAATTGTATTTATATTACTAGTCCATTTAATCAATGATTTAAAGATAAATTACGGAGTAATTAATAAACAATTGTAATTGGAAGGTTTTGAAAATTGTTTTAAATAATATTTAAAAATAAATAGTTATTTATTGTCAAATTTTATCGACTTTCAATCAATGTTGATGGTCAAAAGTGCGATTAATAAAAAAAAAAGATTTACTATACTGTTTTACACAGCGCCAATTTAGAGCCCCCCTATGTATACAAGACTATGTATTTTGAGGTTTACCTATTGAATAAATTCCTATCACCAACCGTTATAAATAAAGGATAAAGCTATTTCGGAACATATATTAAGATTATCTACTTTTAAAATAAAAACAATATTTTACTAATTAATCCCACTTTTTTAGAAGACCCACACATCGTTGAGTACATGTACAAAGGCGATAGTCTCATCTGCCTAGTTTACCAGTCCCAAACAGGTTTTTCCACTGGCCTTGGACGCAATTGCGGATACATATTTTTTTCTTTATTTTATTAATGCACATTTCCGGAAATTTTAATGGGTATTAAACAAGATGCTACCCACATTAATGGTGATCGTGGAATAAACGAATTCTATAGTATGGTTGGCTAGGGACAGGGAGGTCGGCGATTCAAATCCCTACAGGATATTATGAGAGTAATGTTTATTAAATGTTTTCCTAATCTCCTTTCACGTAGATATGGGTACATTTTATATTAACCATACCTTCCTCCTCCTTATACAATATGTGTAAAATATGTTAATAGTATGGACGAACAGTAATACGTGGTACAAAAAAAAAGTAATACAAACAAAGAAAAACAAAACAATCTAATGTAAATTTCTAAGACTTGTAATGATCCTGCTTTGTTGCATAGCTTTTGGTGTAATTAAATTAAGTTTGTGTCAAATCTATTTGTCGCACTGTACTGTTGTGTATTCATTTCCGTACACGTGCGAGCAGGCTACGGGTTAGGAACATTTGGTTTGCTTGTTTCTAGCTCTAGTAATTATTAAAGAAAAAAACCTCGCAGTGTGAGTGCGAGAAAGAGAGCAATATTTTTCATTTGCAAACTGTATTTGTTTTGATTTCTTTTTAAAAGGTAATTTTGCTTGTGCTCGCAAGAGTTCAGCAGCTCTCAGTATCAAAATTAATGTTATAGCCATGAAACTGGTGGGGGGTATGAATAATTTGCAGCACTTGTTAACGAGGTGTTCTGAGAGAAAGACACGATGAAGAAACGCGAGTGTTATTGGGGCAATTTCTTGAATGTAGCATCTTAATATGTGCAAATAAAACTTGTAATATGTATTAATATATACATTATTTAATTAACAACATCATCAGGAGGTTCGCGTGGAAGGAGAATCGCGACAAATGGCTTTCCCAATCGCGGGGCACGATAAAAAACACTCACGGTAAACTCGGGAATTTAAGAGGTGCTCACCGACGGCTTGATAAAATACTCACGGTAAACTCGGTATTTTAAGAGGTGCTCACCGACGGCTTGATAAAAAACACTCACGGTAAACTCGGGAATTTAAAAGGTGCTCACCGACGGCTTGATAAAATACTCGCGGAGAACACGGGGAATTAATAGGTGCTACCAACCAATTCAAGGGCAGATGCAGCAATGGAGCAGCTGTGACACACAAAGGCGTTCCTGTAGGTACTTCATCAACAATGCAGAATAGCAACAGAGCATCGAAGTAACCGATCAACGGATGTTGGGGAATCACCGAGGGACAGGTCGACTGAATAGCGTAGATATGTTTTGCTACATGGTATTATTTCATTATTTAATCAATTAATGTTGTTGATAACAGCAGTGAGGCAACAGAGCAGCGGATGCTGGACCATCGCCGTGGAACAGATCAACAGAATAGGAGGCGATGAATAAAATGTTTGTGTCACATTTCAGTATTTTAATTAATTAATGTCA
The DNA here is from genome assembly GCA_033556935.1 of Timema podura. Classification (NCBI taxonomy): domain Eukaryota; kingdom Metazoa; phylum Arthropoda; class Insecta; order Phasmatodea; family Timematidae; genus Timema; species Timema podura. Next base: position 35,972,430 of record JAVRXN010000001.1, read on the forward strand.
TTGTGGATAGCAGCGAAGTATTTCATCAACGGATGCTGGACAATCACCGAGGGACAGATCAACAGAAGAGCAGTAGTTATATATATTTTGTTTGTTACATTTAATTATATTAATTAATTGATTGATGGGTTCATTGTAGTAAGGGAATTCTTTATAACATTTAATGAAGTAAGTAGAACTTAAAAGGTGTTTAAACTTAGAAATTAATATATTTAAGAAATTCAACAACTCTTTTAGTTGATGATGTTAGAATCAGAAGAGGATTTAATTGGGGAAGAGTGTAGTAGTGGGATAGGTCAGTTTCCATTTTGTTCGGAAGATAAAGACATCATGAACAGACCATATAACCAAGAAGGATTAGAGGAGAGTGAGGAGGATTGGGAAAATGAAATGTATGAGAGTAGATTAAACAAACTAAAGGTGGGAAATGCAAACAGTAGAAACTTACATAAAGGGTGCATTGCTGTGACAGAACAGGTAGAAGAAGGGGAGTCAGGAAATAATAGTGAGGATCAGATATTAGATGAAAATAGCTCAAAGGGACATTCAAAATTAAAGGATGGGGGTGATGAAATTTCGATATTCAAAAAAACTACTGTAGACATAGAGGATAGTAAAAGAGATTCTGAACCAGCTCAGGTAGAAAAGAATTTAATAGGGGAAGGGAACAAAAAAATTGAACAACTTATCATGACTATAATGAGTCAGATGGAAGATAATAATAAAAAATTGGGAACCCAAATAGAAAATAATAATAAAGAAATAAAAAACAATATTAAAGAATTAGGAATAAAATTAGAGTGTAAACTAGATAACCTGGAAATATCGCACCAGGCACTTAATGTTAAGGTAATGGATCTAGATAAGAGTTTGATCACTGTAAAACAAAATCAAAACGAGTTGGAACAAAAACAAGATAATTTAAGAAAAATTCATTTTGATTTAATTGGGGGAGTTGACAAAGTGAATGAAAAAATAGAAGGGCTAGAAAAGAAATTTATAGAGACAGTCAAAAGCACAGAAAATAAGGTAAAAGGTATTGAGTTCAAAATTGTTCAAATAAAAAATAATGTCAAAATAGTTCAGTCTAACTTGGAAAGAGAAGTCAGTAAGGTTAGGTTAGAATTGGAGGGTCAACTGGATGTGAACAGGGATTATATTACGTCTCAAGTAGAAGATGTACTAACTCAAAAAGGCGAAAGCATAGAGGAAAAGGTCAAAAAGTTAAAAAATAGCTATATGAAAAATCTTGAGAAATTACAAAACAAAGTGGAGGATTTAGAATGCAAATTTAACGAAGTCAAAAAGAAAGAGAAAGTTGATAGTCATGTTTGTCATAATAGTGTCTTGTTTAGAGGAATGAATGAGGAGATGTTATCTTCAATTCCCAAATTCAAGGGGCAGAAAGGAAATATTTCGGCAATCCAATATATTCGAAAAGTGGAGCGTACTTTGGAAGGAGAACGATTTAGTGAAGCAAATAAGATTGCTATTTTGTTATCAGGATTAAGAGAGGAAGCTAGGTCCTGGGCAAATTCTGTAGAAGGAGAATGGGATACATTTGTGCAAGCAAAGAGTGCTTTGTTGGGAAAATTTTGGTCACAGGTAAAACAAGATAGTTTTTTGCAGCAGATTTTCAATGGTAAATACAGTGTTCGAGCAGGAACTATGTGTGAATATCTTCACAAATATAAGGTACAAGCAAAGTATTTGAAATACCCGATAGAGGAAGATAGGCTCATGGGGCATTTAATATATCATTTTCCTCAAAATGTACAGGATGCTCTTATTGGCGCGAATTTACAGGACCTTCAAGACATGGAGCGGGTGTTAAATGCATTTGATGATAGATGTCAAAGAACTAGAGAGTGGGAATATTTAGGGGATGTGCAGGAACATGATTCAACACAAAATGGGCACGTACCTTCAAATTTAGAAAGAAGTGAAGGGAGAGAAAGTAAACCAAATTGGTCAGGTTTCCAGAAATTTAAGGGTCAATACCATCCACAGGGACAAGGTAGAACAAATGATCAGTATCAGAGAGTAAGCAGAACACCACCTCCATCACAACACTGGGAGAGAGGGCAAGGAGATAGGAGCAGGGGAAACCAAGATAGTGGTCCACGATTCAACCAGGGACAGTATAGGCAATATGATCACAATCGGGGACCAAAGGGATATAATCAGTATTATCACCCACCAAGGTACAGAGAACAAAGAGACATGGGAACCCAAAATACTAATCAGGGACAGAGGCAAGATGATGGACGAGGTCGAGCGAGAACTGTAATGGCAGAGGTGTATCAGCCTAAACATTTGGATGAAATTAAACCTTATTTTGAGAAAGTGACAAAGATAGAGGGAAAGTAGGGAAGTATGGCTGGAGCAGGAATAGGTTTTGTGTCCTCATAATGATAAAGCTTTTATTAGGATTTTACTATGAGCTTAGTAAATTGTGTTTTAAACCTAGTGTGTATATGAGAAATCTTTAAGATCCTCTTGTAATGTGAATTTAACTTAGGGTATAATTCTACCCAAATATGGATAGTGTATATTTTGAATGTTATTCAAGAGACCTACCAATTTAGTCTGAAATGTCAGAAATATTATATTTTGTGTTTTGTCAAGAGTTTCATTCTAATTATGTGCAGTGCAATGTGTATGTTTTTTTATGTTGTTTATTATATTATATTATCATATGAGAATAGTGTACATGTAAGAAGGCTAGCTAAACTCTAAATAATAACTCTCTTTAATATCACTAGTCTATTGTGTTTTATCAATTAAAGTGAGACGCTAAAACCTTTCTGCCATAGAACATTAAAATCAGAAAAGGAAATGGCAAAGCAAGATGAACATTATTAGGACTGTTAAGTGAGAAATTTTGAAGTAAACGACAAACATTTTAAATTATATCAGATGAGTGATGAACACTACGCACCTTAGCTTGCTGCTACTCTATGTAACCAATGCATAGGTTTTCTAATTTTTGTTGAATATATAAGATTTAGTGGTGTCATAATAATGTGCAAAGGGCTCAATGTAAAAACAAGCTGACCGAATTACTTCCTGACTCATTTTTCTTCTAAAAATAACTCAGAAAGTAGGGGAGTACTGTAATGATCCTGCTTTGTTGCATAGCTTTTGGTGTAATTAAATTAAGTTTGTGTCAAATCTATTTGTCGCACTGTACTGTTGTGTATTCATTTCCGTACACGTGCGAGCAGGCTACGGGTTAGGAACATTTGGTTTGCTTGTTTCTAGCTCTAGTAATTATTAAAGAAAAAAACCTCGCAGTGTGAGTGCGAGAAAGAGAGCAATATTTTTCATTTGCAAACTGTATTTGTTTTGATTTCTTTTTAAAAGGTAATTTTGCTTGTGCTCGCAAGAGTTCAGCAGCTCTCAGTATCAAAATTAATGTTATAGCCATGAAACTGGTGGGGGGTATGAATAATTTGCAGCACTTGTTAACGAGGTGTTCTGAGAGAAAGACACGATGAAGAAACGCGAGTGTTATTGGGGCAATTTCTTGAATGTAGCATCTTAATATGTGCAAATAAAACTTGTAATATGTATTAATATATACATTATTTAATTAACAACATCATCAGGAGGTTCGCGTGGGAAGGAGAATCACGACAGACTTCATTTTTACTTTTCTTAAATTAACAATGGCTTTCTTTCACTTTTACGACAGTATTCATAAACCTCGTGAGGCTATAAAACTAAACATATTTACAGGTTTTGAGACAGTAATAAAAAAACAACCATTCATAGCATTTACGCTTTATTTATTCACGGGCTCGTTGACCTTGAAAGACAATACCGCGTTATGATCTCAGAAATAGGTTGTGTATACATTAAAGATGTCAGTAAGTCTCCATATCAGTAGGTGACATATTGAATGAGCGAATATGACCTTTTATATCAACGCTTTGTAAAAAAAAGCCTTATCATTATGACATTTTTTACTGGACGATGGCGATAGAAATTATTACTCGGGATGTATAAAAAAAATAACAATCTTATCAGGATTGAATCATATGAAAAGGACATTTGAGTATTTAGCTTTTACAAAATACTCATATGGATGTTGTATACAGGATTATTATTATAATCTTGATGATAATTAAGATATGTATCAACAAAACATGCAACAATAACGTATATGCAGTAAAGATTCACGTAGGCCCTTTAGGCCTATATATTCTGGTTTGTAAAGGCTGTAACTAACCGTTACAAAAACTACTAAAACAACTATAATATATATTTAGTAGTTTAGTCATATGATCTTCAGATGTCACTTTTGATCAAATAGTGTCAATATCTATAGATAAATACCAATGATATAGAAAAATATTATCAATGTATAAAGGAAAATAATTTTTTTCGAAAGGTCATTCCAACCAGAATCTCATCATAGTTTATGTTTGAAAGCTTCAATTTTGTATAATAGTTTTTTTTTAATCTTTTTAACGTTTTATTTCAAAATTTTATTCATAAGACCCTTAAAAATTGAATTATTAGCATTTATGACCTTCTCTATTTAAATCTCCTAATCTTATATATCTATTAGTGATCTAATCTAAAAATACGAGAAATGTATAGTTGAGTAACAACCCTTTGAAGATCTAGGCCCAAGATAGTATCAAAATTAATAAAACATATAATCCTTTATATTTCATTTTTAAAAGAGAGTTATGGCAATTGTATTACTAAAATAGTTTATCATTCAGAGAGCTAAAATTTAGATCAGTTTATTGATAATCTTAGGGCCAGTTTCATAGTCAGATTTAGTACGCTTAAAGTGCGAGTCGATACTAAATACAGGACGACACCTACCTAGACCAAAATGGAACGGGCCAGTTTCGCATATGAAACTGGCCCATTCCATTCAATTTCAGGTAGGTGACGTCTTGTATTTAGTATAGTACTTGAGGCGTACTAAATATAACTATGAAACTGGCCCTTAATCTCAGTAATATGTTAAAGCTCATTGGACCATTTTTTGGCACTTTTTAAATTTCCTCAACTATCTATCAAATTGATTTTGACGATGTGATCCAATTTCGATACACGTTGTTGAATATTTATTTAAATATAATTAGACTTGATTACACTAGTGAACACATGTACAAAGGTGTCAATCTTGATTAACTTATTTATTTGGTGACTACGGGGTCAGGATTCAAATCCTGATTGGGTGTGTGGAGTTGTTTATTTCCCTAAAGAGTTTTCCAGTTTCCGTCCACATAAATATGGGTACATTTATCTAAATCTTATCTCCCTATTCTCTAAGCCAAGTAGGGTAAATATCTGGATAGCCCAGATGGGCTGTACTCCACATTATTGTATGTAGTTTGCCTAGCCCAATCAAGAATAAAGAGATTTATGACTTGGTGGAACATTATGTACAATATTAAAGTGAGCGTGTTGGGAACGCTAGTTAAAGGTAGTGTTTTTGCAATTTTTTATAGCAAACAATTTTTTTAACCAAAATAAATAAAATACTTCTCCAGTATAAATATAGAGTTTAATTTTCTTCACAAGGTGATATCAACACTTCTTGAATATCTCTCACGAGTATAGCGGCATTAGATAAGAACCTATTTAAATAAAGAGTAAAAGTTGTCATTAAATTCCAGGACACTTGTGAAAAAATATTCAAGAAATGTTGATGTCACCATGTGAAGAAAATTAAACTCTATATTTATACTGGAGAATTATTTTATTTCTTTTTACCAGAAAAAATGTTTTTAAATAAAAACTGCAAAAATACTGCCCTTAACACGAGTTCCCTACACTTCCACCTTAACACTCTCAGCTGTGCCTAAGCTTAGTACAAGGGATATAAACATATGTAAACTCTTCAACGAGTAGTACACTTAAACCGCTCCCTCATAGGGCCCCAACACGATAAGTCTGACTGTCAGTATGCATCAGTATTTACAACGAGACCGTACATGGTCAGTCTTCGTCTCATTATTTTCATCAGTTTCATCTCCTGCATGCATCGTGCAACAACACGGATGATAAGAAAAGGTCGTGTAGTCTATGTTTGGTACTGAGACAAGGAAATACTGACTAGCGCGAGCACACGGTCAGTCCTACTGTCAGTATTACTGTGAGTCTCTCCCACCACTTGCAAGACTGATGGACTGAGACTGATGTGATCAGAAAATTCGTATCACATCAGTATTTTAGTCAATCTGGCCGTCAGTCTATCAGTACTGCCCCTACATGATCAGTTGGACTGTCAGTATTAATTATCCCTTTATTAATACTGACAGTCTGACTGATTGTGTAGGGGCCCTATTAGGTTATACTTCTCACACCAGTCCTGTCCATGTTATAGTGGTTTCATTGGCTGGTTCGATGGATGTTAGAGATAGTGTATTAATATGGCTCTTACTATACTTTATACTATTTCGGGTAGTTTCTTAAATAGTGTTTTCATACACAGGATAAATAGTAGCTCTGCTATCTGACAGTAATTAGCGGAACTACTTAAATAGTTACAAGTAACGTTACTCAAAACAATAACAATATTTTATTTTAAAAAATTAGCGGAATTAGCTCAAAAACCGTAAATGGTGAGATTACTTTGAGGCAGTAGAGGATGGAGATAATTAAGGACAGTAAGTGGTGAAATTAATTTAAGGCTGATACTATTAAAATGATTTTAGAACAGTAACTAAACCCACCTTGGTGGCGTAGTTGGGTAACGCCATAGTTGTGTGTTATCTAGACTGCCGAGGACGTGGAGATCAAGGTTCAAATCTGTGTCGGGTGAAATTGGGCCGATTTTTCCTAAACTGTTTTTTACTATATCTCCACGCAAATGCGGGTTCACTTCTTCTAAACACAACCTTCCCAATTCCCAATCCATTAGCGTTATTAGTACTCAAGCGTATAACCCTAACGGGTAGTAAGACATGATACTAAATAAAAATAAATAAAATAGTAACTAACGAAGCCACAAAAATACACGAATCAGTGGAATTATTTAATTTATGTATATTTACTTCTTTTTTTTTTTTTGTTAAGTGGTTTAGTATTTCCTCTTTGCACGAGAATATATATATATAGAGCCCATTTCTATAAGAAAATCATCTGGTATTGTGGAATGAAAATGTTGGCAAATTATTATAAATATTTTCTAAAATACGTAGAAAGTTAACAAAGTTCTTAAAATTGAAACGTTAGCATAACTGTTTGGTTAAGGTTCATTGTATTTATAGTTATTACATGTGTAGAAATATTAAAATGTCAAATGTAACCACCACAATACTTTATGATAAACCCATAGCTGGGGCTGGGACTTTAGTAAACTAATTTTTTTCAAAGCGTCTTACTCTGCATCCGGATAGTACGCGTTGAGTTAGGATATTGATGTAGGATGAGGATGGTAGAATATAGAACTAATGTGCCCGTATTTCCGTGGAGGGAGTGTGGAAACCACCTTAAGTGAAAACCACAATATGTTCATCCAGTCGATATTTGAACCATAACTTCCCTGTTCATTGGTAAACCAGACTAAATTTCCATCACATTTAGGGCCAGTTTCATAGTCAGATTTATTACGCCTCAAGTGCGGCGCTATACTAAATACAAGACGTCACCTACCTGAAATTGAATGGAATGGGCCAGTTTCATATGCGAAACTGGCCCATTCCATTTTAGTCTAGGTAGGTGTCGTCCTGTATTTAGTATCGACTCGCACTTAGGCTCACTAGTCTGACTATAAAACTGGCCCTTAGTCTATTTCCCACCGATATTGGTAGTGAACTCTTAGTTTTCTCCGATAGACTATAGTGATTTTGATTTCCATTACATTTGGAAGCTATGCAATATTAGATTGGAAGTAACTATTTGGGCGTTCATAAAGGCTAAAAAAAAAGTATAGGTCAAGCCATGTAACCTACAGCTAACACATTTTATATCAATTAATATCAATAGGCCTACATATCCAAATAATATTAAAGACCAGTTGCACAAAACAATAATAAAAGATTAAATGTAAATTTACTTCTAATCAGTGTCTAAAACTTTATTTTCAGTTGCATCCTTAACAATTAGGATGTGATTGTCGATCAAATCTCTGGTAAAGCTAACCTATCAATTCTCTCCCATCAAATGTTTGCTTCTCCGATTATCTTATTGATGGAAAAACATAACCTATAAGTTTTAGTTACTGAATTAATTTTTTCATCCTTATTTAACTAATGAATAGAGGTAAGGTTTGTGTTTTATTTATTTATTTATTTGAGTATAAATTATTATTTTTTAAAGATAGTAGTGTCAATTAGGGCATCTTCAGATACAAATGTTCAACTATACAATGACGTTATAGAGAATGGCTGAGATCCAAAGTAGATACAGGAAGTAAAATTTGAGATGAGGTCTGCACTGAGTATGTAAATATAAAAATACCAGACAACCCTTGCTAAATTTTCGCACATTCAGCCTTTTACTCCCCCCCAAAAAATTATTTAGTCTTTTGTTGGGTTGTTGAAATTAAATACTCAACGAAATGTATAATAAAATAGCAAAGAGAGTTGTTTTTCGGTACCAGATACAAAAATATTGTTAGATTTTTCTTTCAACTTAAATTTTAAACAATGTGATTTAACTTAAACTGAGTATGCTATGTCAGAAGTCGGTAAAAATTCCTATCCATTGATACCTTATTCATCGTTGTAGGCTTTTTATTAGTTGAGAAAAAGGGATGTTGACAACAGATTTAATATATAGGATCAGGCAGCCTAAGCTACAAAAGACAGGGTTTGTACATACATCAAACAAATTATGTTTTAATTCAGGTCATTTCACAATCATATTTTCCAAATAGAGTGCAATTTATAGTGTTGCCTTATTCTATTGGATAATATGATCAAATTTATAGTCAGATTATCGGAGATTTTTGATTCCTAGTTAACATTGTTGCAATCCAAACTTTTCTTGACTTAGGGTAAAGATGAATGGCAATCCGATGATTGAAAAACTAATACGATATTTGTGCAACCGGCCCTAGGAATATAAAATAATATGAAATTGTAAATTAAAAGAAAATGTTTTTTCTAAAAATATCTTTTTACTACACTCCTACTATAATTATGAATGTGAACAGAATAAATAAATCTTACAAGTACTGACTAAGCAGAAAGATAATCTTGATATTTTTGGGGTTCTTCTCAAAATAAAATATTGGCTATTTCTAACACAAAAGGTTTGAAATTATTTCTAAACGATTGAAAAATGGCGTAAACTTTTATCACTTTGTAACAATATATTTGTGACAAAATTAATCGTCTTTGTTTAGTAAACAAAACCATTACTTTTTGATGAGAGCCTTTTACTCTAGTTTAGATATTTCCCCATTGTAACAAAGCTAAACATTTATTCCCAGTGAAGAATTATATTTTGCCGAAATTTTAATATTCTGATTAAAATATTTTCAATTAATTATAAACCGGTTCAGTAACAAATAATCTAAAAAAATTCTACCGGGAAACACCGGTTACTCCAGATAGTTTTAGGTAAATCATTCAAATCATTCAATCATTTTTAAATCTGGCTTTTCTATTAATTATGTATTTGGTTTTTATCTCAGCTATTCAAGTATTCAACCTATTAAGAAAAATACAATCTCATTTAAGAGTTTGATTCTTAATGAAGGAAAACTTGTATCGGTGGGAACACAGACTAAACGTAAAGCTAATCTAGGTTAATTTGTTGGTTATGGGTAGGGACGTGAAAAAATTTTCGATAATTTATTAATATCGATATTTTCCTTTCTATACTAATTTTTTTACTCGATACCTTTTTTCCGATACTTTTACTATATTAGAACTCACACTCCAGTATCGAAAGAAATAACTTTTTTGTTATCTTCACTCATGCTTGGATTAAATGTTTAGTATGGTTAAAGAATAAATAAACAATAGATTGAAAAAATAAATTACTAATCATATTTAACTATTAAATAAATTTCCAATCGATAAATTTAAATAGACATTTTGAAAGCTGGTATGGTAAATCTTTTATAATATACATACTATCTCTATCATACCTTCCAAGTTCCAACACATAACATGATGAAATAGACCTAAATATTCTCTAATGTGGTTAAATCATTATAATTTCAGTGTTTAGATAAATATGAAAATACTATATTATTATTATTATATATAATCAACAGTTGAAATAATTATTTTGATGGAAAAAATATTTTCCTGGATTAAAATTTCGATACCGATACCTACTGTTATCGATACTAGTATGGAATCGATATTTTTCTTCCGATCTTGAAATTAGTACAGTATGATACTTTTCTTTCGATACCACATCCTAGTTATGGGAGTTGGGGTTCTAATCCCATCTGGGTGTCTTGAGGGTGGTTTTCCCTAAACGGTTTATCACTATCTCTCTCTCTCTCTCTCTACTCAAAGGTTGGTACATTTCCCATGATACTTTCATCATCCCTGGACCATTGGCAAAGTTAATTTGTACAGCATAGACGGGTAGTAAGACTCATTGAAAAAATATAAATATAAAGAATAAAACGTTGGTTTAATTTAAATGTCAGAAAACGTTTCAAATATACTTTTGATGTAGCAAAGTTAGATATCTTCCTTCACAATGGCAACTCCTATTAAAAGAAGTATTGTCGTCGACTCGTCGTAAAAATACGACATTGTAAAGCATTGTGTGAGCCGTTGTGACTTGTTTTACGAGTTCGACTTCTATCAACACCCCACCTGTCCCCCCCCCCTTCATCACCCCCCTTCATTGTTTAATCTCTTTTAAAATCCTAACTATGTATACTTAAATACTGAATGTGTAGCATTAATACTTTAAATGTTTCTAAATTTTTATTGGATTTCCAGTCAGTCTGACAGTTTAAATCCATGTTTTAAATAACTAGTCAGGATATAATAAGCTTTTACAATACATTTGTATAACCCGAACGGGTAGTAAGACGCGGTGCTAATAATAATATACAATACATTATTTGTATAGAAAATAAAAATAAATAATTATATTATACATCTGTGGTCACATAGCTTAAGGTGACATTCTCACAATAGAATATATTGCTGATGACTTGAAGGCCACTGTTTGAAATTCCGGTGGTAATATTGAGGAATTTTTCCTAAATTGTTTCTCCCTCTTCACAAATGTGGGCTTATTTCCTCTCTCTTTTTCCTTCCTCGCTGCTAGCCTATTGGTGTAGGGTTATTATTATTATTATTATTATTATTATTATTATTATTATTATTATACACCGCGTCTTACTAGCCGTTCGGATTGTACGCATGTAGGGGTAAGATTCTAGCGGGTTTTAAGAGGCGATATATATGAATCATCCTATTCAAATGCTATTTCCCCCTGTCTTCCAAATGTTCGTTATTTAGAATTAAATAGTCTCGTTCGTGAACAATAATTACTGATTTTTTAATTTATCACCCATCGAAAGTTTGAGTGTGAAGATTTTCAAACTAGAGGTCATAATTAATTGTTACGTTTTATGTGTCTCCAAACCCAAAAATTTCTGACCTCATGTCGTGCAGTCCGACCTCATGTCTGTCTGTCTGTCTAAACTTGACCACGTATCCAAAACGGTTGGATGGATTTTGTTCATACCTAATATATAGATTTAATAGGGTTATACACTGGGAATTTATTTTTGATTTGGTCCATAGTCTTCCAATTAAGAGTAGTTTACTGATAAATGACTTTTTTTTTTTTGTAATTTTCTTTTTTCAAAAATTGTCCTAGCTATTTTGTTTAAAATGAATATCAAGGGAGTGATTGATCCCCCAAATAGCACTTTATACTTAGTTGTTGGGTAACAATTCGCTAAAGGGTAGTTTACTGTCGGATTATTTTATTTAAAATGTATATCTTAGGAGTGTTTGACATAACAAACAAAACTGTAAACTTGTTTTTTTGGGCGAATTTTTTTAAGGGTACCTGATTAAGTACTTATAATTGAAAATGTGAAATAATTCAAAAATCGTTATTTGTATTTGGTTCAAAATTGGTATGTGAAGAAGGTTTTTTACATGCTAAAAAATTGTTAAAGATGATGTTCATTTTACCTTACATATAAAAAATATTATTACAGTAATATTACTTTAAGAAGTTGGTTACCACAGACGTTTGAGTGAAAGGCAGTATCTGCGAGATATACATATTTCGTCACCAACAGAAATGGTGTTAGGTAAATTGCGAAAACCATATATATATTTCTCACATACGTATGTGTATGTACACGGAGTAAATGCCAACACGCTTGCTGCTATTATCATTGTGTAATTTACAAACTTTTAGCTGTCCAGAGTGAGATGGTATCAAAACAAACAGACACGATACATGATGAAGCTAGTCGTACTTTGACAACCGCTGTAATAGTTTGTGTTGGCCACACTGGCTCGACGGAGGAGGGTGTGAGGAATCGTGTAGAGATAAATGGTTTGTAGCTTTATAAAAAAAACATATATTTATCTCAATTAATACTTTTAATGAAATAACTAACCAAGCATACCTTTGCAATTCTTTCCTTTATTAGTTTTTATAAGCAATAGTGACAATCCATATTTTATTTTATTCACTTATTTCAAAACTTTAAACTTCAGGAAATGGTATCTTATTTAGGTATTAGAAGGCCAACTATATTGGTAGCTACGATTTTAAATTTAAAGCTATCTAATATATGTATATCTTACTTTCTTACTATGACAGGGGTATTAAAAAAATTTTGCGGCCCACTGGATCATGAAATATATAAAATCATTTCAAGGGAAAAAAATTACAAGTACAGATATATTTTACAAAATCCTCTAGTAAAATAAATACATAGGCCTATCTTTTTTACATATTTTACGGCATTTTATACAGCTTTTTTTTTTCTTCTTACGTTAGGAAAAGTATTCCGTTTTAATAAAAATGTACTTTTAACCGCCTAATGACAATAACGGCTACCGCCTGCTAAGTAAAATCTAAAATTAAGAAATAACAACTAGGTACATACGTCAAACTCGAAATTTCACATGTGGAAGACAGGATTAATCCCTAGTGTGAGTATACATATATAAGAATGAGCTAGTATATATATTTTAGTATGTATTCAATCTGAATATTGTCGGTAGAGTATTGTGGGCTGCGAGCCAACGAGAAACAAAAAATTTGCCCCTTGGACATAAAAACGTTCAAGACCCCTGATATATTTCACTAGGAACTTTATGGTAAATTGCCACACTTTCAAAAGTACGCCACGTATCCTTATCTTGAGATAGGGTGTAATGAGGTGGACTGGATAGAACTATTTCTTTCTGGTCCATTCTGATGCTATCCTCCCACCTGTGTAAGATATTTGCACTAGTTTTTTCCCATTAGGTTTGCCATTCAATATCACGTAAAAGGCTCTTCTTCAATTCGCGCTGCATGTCCTACTTACCTTAATCTATGAGATTTGATATTAATTTATTTTGATAACAATTTCGGTGTTCATTGTTTCGATGACTTTAAAACTATTAATGCCCTAATTCACCGCACTACTACAAAACCTACTTTAAGTTCACAGTTGTCCGACACCTTAGCTCATTCAACAGCGTATTTTTGTTTATTGAACTAAGGGTTCTGGGTTGAATTCCTGGCATGGCCAACAAATTTATCATTGGTGGAGTGTGGGCTTCTTTCACAATGATTAGTTAACTACCGTGGGCTGGATGTTGTGTTATTTATAGATTTAAATTAGTTTATAAGTCTTGTGCTGATATAGTCAGTCGGTACAAAACAAACTCACATTATATACTTAAATTAACAAAATTAAAATTACATTCACAATAAAATTGATCCTTGGCTTAAGTCAAAATTAAGGAACATGTTCAGTTGTGTGTGTGTCCCACGACCTTCTACACCAAATTTGTCATGGAGGTAGGGCTGTAAAACTATTTAAGAAAACCCGGCTGGAATTTGAACCCTGACCTACCTTTATGCGGGAAACAAGACTAGTCGAGAATGACGCTTTTATCTTAGTGCCATAAATCAAGACAAATTAATATGCATGTTCACTAATATTATTATTATTATTATTAGCACCGCGTCTTACTACCCGTTCGGGTTATACGCACTTACGCTAATGTGTAATGGTAGGGTGATTGTGAGGTGAAATGGAGGACCTACAGTTTAACGTGGAATCCGAACCACGGTGGAGGCCTGGCATTCCTCACATTCACAAGTTGTGATTAATACACATCTTGTCAGAGGTGAAGGAAGGGTTTGGTAATCAGATAAATCTGTGCCGGGACCGAGGATTGAACCCCGGACGCCAGCTCAGAAGTCCGACACCTTACCCCTAGACCACCAGGTCACCTAGTTCACTAATAAGTCACTTGATAACACAGCATTCATACCTTCTTTGGCGGCCGCAGGGTATATACTGTCACTCGTCATGCTATACTAGACTGCCGATTACAGGATATCAGGTTCTCGGCTGAGTGAAAAAGTGTGGTTTTTACAAAAAGGTATTCCACACACACTCTCTCTCTACATGCAAATGCGGCACACTTAATCTAGAGTCAACCCTCCTCATCCATAGCTCGTTAACGTTATTTGTACATGTGCGTATATCCTGGATATGTAATAGGAAGCGGTGATAAAAAAACATTAATTTCTGATATTGCTGAAAACATTTAGCGGTTCTTTAAGTTTGTGATTTGAATGTTATAATAAAAAATATATCTTCGGGCCGTGCAAAATAAGTTGGGCTACAAATGATCGGCATCCATCACAAGTGAGTTCCTGAGCACAAATAACTGTAAAACCCGAAAATTAAAACTCAGTGCAGTCTGGGTATGTTATATTCTCAGCCGGAGCACAATTGTCTATGTGGGTCGATAAAAGGAGATCAAATGCTCAAATTTGTTTTGCAAACCACGCACAAACCCAAATCTCCTCAAAGAGCAGACTTAGATCCATCTGTATAAAACTTTAATTATATTTGAACTTTATTTGTGTGTCAACAAACGTAAAATAAATTGGTCCGTTGCAGTTGTCCGTTGGTGTGTATGATGTAGTTTACCCTGAAAGATAGCAAGCTTACCTTACACGTTTGCACAGTGACGTTGCTTATAAACAGAGCTAAAAATTTTATTCCCTAAAAATAAATCAAAATTAACTATAAAATGACCTAAAAGTATTAAAAAATTACTTCAAATGGTCATAAAATTACCCTAAGATTATTTAAAAAAAATTCTCAACTTTATTAATTACCATGTAAAACTGCCCCTCAATACCAATTTTGACCAAAATCAGTATAGAATTTTTTTAAATATTCAAAACTTACAAAAATCCTATTCCAGCAATCCATCATATATATTTTTTTAGAAAAATCGCGATATATTTTAATTTATTATGTAAACATTTTTACAGATACCCATTTTGAAACAAATCGCTAAAACCATTTTGTTTAATATAAAAATCTTTAAAAAAGTAATCAGTAAGCCACTCTTAAACGAATTTAGAACTAAAAAATAAAGGTACAGTTTAATTTATCATTTGTCGTATCTCCAAATATACAGTTTAAACAAACTTGTTATAGCCATTTTCAAAATATTCCTTACTTTTGGCAATCACTAATCAGTAAACTACTCTTAATGTGAGGGCTATGGTCAAAATTTAGAAAAAATGTTCCGAAGTGTAGCCCTATAACATCTAAATATCAAGTATGAACACAATCCATCCAACCATTTCGGATCCGTTGTCAGTTACAGACAGACAAACATACATGAAGACAGACATGGAGAGAGACAAAATGGTAAAATCCACTTTTTTGGATTTGGGTACACATAAAATGTAAAGATTCATTATAATTTGTAGATTTTTTTACAATTAACATAATTTCTCTCGATGATGGGTAAGTAAAAACACGTAACATGAATGCCATACGATTAATAAAATACGCATAAAAATGATTTAAAATTGCCTAAAAATTCCTCAAAAGCACACAAACCAAGCAAATGGGACCTAAAATTTCAAAAATGACAAAAAATCCTGTATGACTTTTTCATAAGATTTTGGAACAATTTAACTGATTGTAATGTAGTTTCTTATATATTCTGTGGATTTTTACCGGGACACTTTTAGGCTATTGAACAAACAAATTAACTCAAATATTTGATCTTTTTTTTTAAGATTTTGAATTAAAACGCGTGTACAGTGATGAATTTTCCTAATATTTATATTTATAACTTGATCGCTAAGTCTAAAGAGTAATTACAAAATACATTTCAATAGTAACTCCAAAGATAACTCACATATGAATTCATTTGGTTGCTTTTAATTCTCAGATAATTATAAAGGAATTTCTTTACTTATGTTCGCTTATAACTAGAAAACTACTGAATAGATCTGAATGCGGTATTTTTATATTATGTTGAATTACTCTAAATGGCTGGAAGCTATTTAAAAATTATTTTTATCTTCAAGGAACTTGAGCAGTGACGTTCTAAGAGGCAATATAAGTGTTTTTATGTACACTGTATATTGTGAATTTGCAAAAGCGAGGACTGTTACAATTGTAGCTACGTTTATGACTTCAAGGATAAACAGACTTTTGGTGATTCGCTAGTAGGTTTGTAGATTCTAGATTCAAACATTGACCCACAACTGCATGCAAGTGTAACTGAACATATGGTTCACGATCCATACGGACGTTTGAATCGATCATCTCCATTCATGCATGAAAAAATATCCAAATAGCTTTCAAAGAACCACGTTGACGCACATGACGGAAATCCCAAATACTGTAGATGACATTCCGATGACGAAGGGCTCTCGGCAACAATCCGTTCTTGTACGTTGGAGATAAACAATCATTCGATTCTCACATTAATATGGATCTGTAAAGTTCCATTAAATCCATTAATTATGTATGTAAGTAAAACAATAATAGCAGTGATCAAGGGATGTCCAGTATTAACTTGAACAATGAGGAGAAATAATTTCAGTAGGTACTATTCAAATTGTTATGTATTTAGCTGTCCATCTAGAAAATGAACAATGTGTATAGTTTACAACAAGTAATGTAACGCACATAACTAATAACCTATGAAACAAACCATTAACAATATTCTTGAAATTACTCGTATGTTCTGAAGATCCCTTTGCAAAGAAGCTTACTTAAAATTAGGTTCCTTCATATACTACTTGGATAGTTACGAATTTCCAGTGAGCAAGATGTTTATGTGGAGGAGCCCTTTGGAGTAATGTTGGGTGCACCCTTCGCCTTGATAAATACCATAAACCCAAATAACACAGCTATTATTTGATAATGAGGCTCCATATCGTCAAAGATCCCATTTCTTTTGCTAACTGTAAACTAATTAACCCACCTATATTATTAATTAGTTTAGAAGCACTGGGACTCTTATTAGAGGATGACTTACATTGGAGAAGTACTTTATAAAAAGCTTCTTTGAGTCGCTCTTTTTCCTCACTCAGATATTTTCTCTCCGTGAAATTAATATTTTTTACGTGACAGATGCTCTCTCCCTTCGTCTCAACAACAGGAAAAGCATATCAGATGATAATGAACATAGAATCAGCATATATCAATTGGCAGAAGCTTTGGCCTTCAATTAATATATTTTAATGCAGATTAGACCAAAAAAACCAAATTGTAAAGTCTTTCTCGGCTAAGACCGTAGAGGACCTTAGTCTTCTTCTACTCAAGAATTCGTATGAATTTATATTCTATTGAGAATTTTTTTTATAGAAACAACATACGAACGGCCCATTCTATTACACTCTTTGAATATAAACAAGTCTCTATTGAATACATAACAATTTACCGTGGACATAAAAGTATTATAGCGCATTCAAGATCCTATAGAAAAGGTGTTATTTTAAGATGTGCCCAAAAGTAGAGGAAATATCTTTGTAATAAACGTTTTATTCTTGGCTAAGCTAAAGAATGTGTTTCCTTTCCATTGGGTTCATCGGGTGTATCTGATACTTTGTTAAAAGAAGACATTCAGCTGTAGCCGCTAGTTTGTTTAAAGGGGCCAGAACATCGTATGCAAAATTGTATCTGCCTTTGCATTTTTCTACTGGCCAATTTGCCATGTGCAACATATCGAAGCAAAGTTTTACATCAAAATTAATGCAAAATGTATCTATTATATTATGGAATCATAGTACAATGCCGCAAAGACATCATATGAAGATCTAAATAGAACTCGGAGATCTCAGAAGCAATAATGTGCTCATAGGAGGCATCACCATGTTGTTCGCAGGAGACTTCCAACAAACTCTGATGGTCAGTCCGAGTCTCGAGAGCTGTCGAGGTCAACACCTGCCTGAAAATATCCTACATATGCTCAGACGTGGTGAAACTTTCCCTGTCAAACAACTTGCGCACACGCCTGTGTGAAGACAAAAACTAAACTTATTTGTCTATATATTGGTGAAACTTGACATAAGTCTTCTCAGGACACTAAGGCAAGGTGTCCTTGAATAACTTCCATATGTGCGTCGTGGTCAAGATATCCAGGAATTAGTTCAAAATATTTATCTCGATATAGTTCCGCAAAATAGGCTTATTTCGTGGTTCCAGGAGCAAGGTATTCTCCAAAAATGAATTGTAAGTTAAAATTAATGACTATTTTAAACCAGTTTGAAGTGCCATAGCCCACTTACATGTCCATAGGCACCCTGTCTAATTTTTTAATTACCTTAACTCGTTAGATTAACACTCTTCAATTAAAATTTTAGCAACCATCATTTTTTGCGTGATTTAAACCCACCTAAACTTGTAATGGGGCCCGCCTATAGCTAAACAATCTTCAAAACTTTATCATAAAGTGACTGTCATGACAGGTTTCACCACAAGAGAATGGGTCTTGATACAAAGAATACACATAATTCCATCAGACCTGCCCTTTCAGTTTAAATTATGTAATTTCCTATCAAGATTTGTAATGTGATGATCATCAACTCAGCGCAAGGACAAACCCTGAAAGTGGCAGGCGTTGATCTTTTTGGCAATTGTTTCCCACATGGACAACTATATGTGACATGTTCCCTTGATAGTTCTAGTAGCAACCTGTAACTGTTTGCACCTGATAAGAAAACCACTAACGTCATTTACAAAGTTGCCTTGCCTTAAATTTTGTTCCCTTTAATTAATACAAATATTATGTGTGTCTAGTCTTAGAACAGAAATAATAAACTACAATAATATTTTTTTATTCTTAAGATACATATTTTATCAACTCTAAAGTTTACATTATGGTAATTTCTACCTAATAAGTTGCGTGCTTTCTTCCTTGAACGAGAAATTAAAATCCCTGGGATTAGAAACGTTATTATTTTAATGAATATGATTTTAAAACTGACGTTAACGCGAGTGAAGTTGCGGCCAAAAACTATTTATATATAAAAGAAAATTGTATAAATGGTAGCCCTCCTATTACCTAAAAAAAAAGTTTGTGTACACTTTTGGCTTAGCCAAATATTTGAATCGTATGTTTAAAATTAGTAAAACTGTAATAATAATTATTATTACTATCGCAGGAAAAAAAATCTATATTATTTTATTCAAAGAAAACGTTCAAATAACTTTTAAAATCTGTCTTGTAAAGTAAAAGCTAAACCAAAAAATAACTTTGAAATATTCATTATAGGCTTAACTTTGTAATACAGAGCGAGCGAGACACTCTAACCGCCCCAAGATACAATCCTATCCAGTCTTAATTAGAGGCTCGTAGATTGTTGTTTAAACCAAAGGAAGATAGATAATTAACTATAAGGACTAATTAGCATACTAAAGATAGGATACACTTTTTAAAGAGAATAACTTGTTTATTGTTCTTGAGAATCGTAGTAGACTAACATATACATTTTGGGTTAAATAGTAAAGTAGGCCTGAATAACATATTTCATTAGCGTTGTTTTTATTTGATAAGCTAATTGACACACTTTGATAGCCAATTGGTCTAAGGCGTTACTCTCGCAATGCAATAGACTAGACTGCTAGTGACAGGGAGGTCAAAGTTTGAATCCCGGTCGGTTGTATTAAGGGTTTTTTTCCTAAAGGTTTTTCCACTCTCCCTCCATACAAATCTGGGTACAATTCTTCTAAATTTAACACTTACTATCGCTAACTTATTAATACAACTATGTCATATGCACATAACGTAATTTGGTAGTAGGACTTAGTGATAGTAAATAATAAGTATTATTATTATCATCACCGCGTCTTACTACCCGTTCGGGTTATACGCAAGTAAATAATAAGCTAATTAACTTAAGGTATTTTACGTGAACGTTCTGAACAAACTTAATGTAACTTATATTACGCTTTGCAAACTAACTTAACTATAGAACAGACACAACAACCAGTCCCTAGTCTGTTAATTAATCCCCTCAAACGAGCTCAGTCTGGAATTGTACCCAGGATACTTAGTTATGTAGAAAGATACGTTACTGACTGAGATAAAATGTCACTTTCTCACTTAGGCCCTAAGTTGGAATTGAACAAAATAAATTCCCTTTATAATTAAGATGCAAGATCTGCTAGCATATCTGGGTCTGAACCCAAGGGATTGGGATTCTATCGCCAAAGGCTACATTGAAAGAGTTTGATTCCTGGAATGTAGAATATCAGTGAATCTCTACCGAATGACTGTCTGTTGTGTCCGTTATAGCATTGGATTAAATTGTTAGTCAATGATGATGTAATCACTTTAAAAGTGCTTGTTAAAGCTGTTTATAGCATTAGTTAACTTGTAGTCATGTGATTATTAATCAACTTCTTCAAAGTGCTTGTTAAATACCTTTAAAATAATCTAATATATTACAGCTAGTAGTCCTGTGAACAGTTGACCGTCACTTCCTAAATGTTCTTACCGTTATCTACGTTTTAAGATAATGTAGATAAATTTATATTTGATTTAAAGTTGAAATATCTACTTAAATTTCTTCTTGGAATTGAAGTAAATATTTTTTTTTTTTTGGTGCTCAAGTTAGACAGAAAAACAACTAACACTAATTTCATTAGTACAGTAAGCTATATTTATTTAGAACTAACACTGTGAACGTGGATTGATACGTAAGTCTCATCACATAGTTATGATATAAAAATTTAAATATATATTTACATAGGCCGTTCAATCTAAGTTCAAAAAATGTCTCTGCCGTTAAAATTGGTCGCCACATTCGACAATAATCGCGTAAAAAACAGACATACAATTGAAATACCAAACAGTCGAACAAGACCTCACTCCACTCGGTCAAAGTAGGAATTAAGAGAAAATGCTCAACCATTATCATAGATAAAAGATCACAATGAAATTTAAAATTGGGTAGACCAATCCAAATCAGGAGGGCAAACCACTACCACAAACCTTTCAGCAACCAAATTCTAGCTAATAAATATATTCTCAATTGGGATAGTAAATTTATTTGTTGTAAATATATGCTTTCATATTTTATTTTCGTCTTAATGGATTAAGGGCCCGGTCATGTTATAGTTTGTAGTTTTATCAAACATTTAATTATTTTTGTTTAATTTATTCCTTTTTTAAATGTTTGAAATATCATAATCTGTTTAGTTAATAATAAAAATATATATAAAAAAGGATAAATAAGTGGTTTGTAAATTTTGAAATTTTTATAACTTTTTGTTTGACTAAATATAAACATTATTTAAATATTGAAATAATATTCTTGAGAATACCAAAGAAAAGTTAATAGAATTACCAATTCAAATAAATTTAAGTGAATTTACTATCCAATCAAAGTGAACAGTGTAAATATAACACTTTCGATGAAAATTGTAAGAAATAAAATAAATCCTATATAATGAATTAAGATAAGACTAAATATAATATGAAACTTTTGAAAAAAAAAATCTTATGTTATATTTTTATGTTATTTCATATTGCTCTATGTAGGTACACCCAATGATTTCGTTGGAGCTAATTCCGATGGTAAAACTTGTGCAAGTCTAAGCAATACATTACATTTTATTGTTAGTGCTCTGAATTGTGCTTTAGAGTATATTTTCTTTCCAAATATAGACATTAGTTAAATCAAATATTTGAAACCTTTATTACCTAAAATAATATTAAATCAAACGTGATTAAAACAGTATTTCGTTTATTTAAAATATCCCACTTTTTACATCTTTTCTGTATAAAATATAAGCTTATTATTTTCCGTGCTCCCCGTTTTACTACCCATTCGTGATGTTAGACTATTTAAACTAATGAAGTAGAGGTGAAAAAGGTAGAATATAGAATAAATCTTCCTGCATTTGCGTGAAGGGAGAGTATGGAAACCTAAAAAGAAAAAAAAAAACATTTCTGAGCACGGTCATTATTTGAATCCTGCTATTTCCATCCCTAAAAAACCAGAGTAGACGAGGGTAACGCCCTTTTATGCGTTTTCACCAATGCGGGAGTATATCCTACACCAGAGGTCGCAACTGGTTGATCGCGATCGGCCGGATGATCTCACGACAATTTTCAGTAAATCAGGTAAGAAAAAACTATTCGTAATTAAAGTCAATATTTATGCCTTAAAAACTCTCATATATATTAATATATACTTTCAATTAATTTTTGCGTGTGATCAATATAATTTATAAGAAAATTACATATTTTAATATTAAAATATTCGTTTAATTTATTCATAATTTTTATCTATAAGGTTGGGTACAAGGTATATAAGGAAATAGTGAGTTTAAGGAATAGATATAGGATGTATGAACAGTTAAAAGAAGAAAAAGAATAGGGAATAAACGATGGATCACCGTGGGATCCTTTGATAAGTTTTTAGGTCGATCATGACCAAAAATGTGTTCAACCCTTGAACTTCACCATAGAATCCAGATCTTAATATTAAGAAAAGAAACAACTTTAAAAATATTATTAAAACATTTTTCTGGCTTTGAGATTAAAATATATAGATGCATTATGATCCTTACAATATAAGAAACAGTGGCGTGGCGTGGGTGTTTCCAGAATAAGCCAAGCTAGTTAAAACTGTAACCATGAATAATTATTGTTCTCATCAATCTGTAGAACATTCATTGCCAGGTATCAACGGAAATACATTCCCATGCTTATTAGTAAGGAATAGATTATATTTGTGATTAGCCAAATGGGGTCCTAGTTGGTGTAATATCAACATAGTTACCGTTTTAACAAGCTCTTCTTACTCAGATGGCTATACACCACGTCACGCCATTGCTATCAAGTAATACTTTTAACGTGCAAGAGTGACAGGAATTACGGTCATATTGTTCGAGTGGACAAAACACTTTAGTTAGAGTGAAGAAATAAAAATGGACAATAAGGAGATCTGTGAAACAATCACATCAAACAAAAAACATTTGAAACAAAAACAAAATAAAAGAATGAAGTTAAACACCGGCGCTAAAACGAAAATGGTTTGAACGAAAGGCTATTAGATATTTTGAAGACAGGTTGTACCAGAAATTAACATTAACCTGACGTTTTACTTAATTGTAGACTGGAATTCTGTTAGGAATAACACATACAACCTCTACTAAAGTTACTAAAACTGATTCTGTGCTCTTCAGCTGTTACTTATGATAAATATTATCTTTATTTATAAAAGATTATAATAATATAGTAAATGTTATCAATATTGACCAAAAAAAGTTTGTGTTTTCTTTATTTTTCTTCCAGGAAGAGTCGTACTTTACACACAATACCTATATTTTAATATAGTAACACCTGCTTTAGTGGCCATGGTCTAAGGCGTCGCTCTCGTGTTGAACTAACTGTCGATGTCAGTGAGATCGGGGTTCAAATCCCGGTCGGTTGTATTGATGGTGGTTCTTCGTACATGATTTTACCCTCTACCTTAATGCACATGCGGTACACTTTCTCTGTATTCAATCTTTTGCATCCCTAACGCATTTTCGTAACCAGTACATATTCGTATAACTTGAACAAGTAGTAAGACGTGGTGCTAAAATAAGTAGTGGTAATAATAGTAGTATGTTTAACACCACGGTAATTAGATTAACGACTTATTCTAAGTACTTATGATTGGGAGGATAGCTGAGTGGAAATGCACACGCATCAGTTGGGAAGATAATGGAAAAATCACATCTGGAAAACCAGTCCCAGTGTATTAGGCTGAGATTTAAACTCGACATTCCCGCCAGTAAACGTGACGCCTTAAACAATGTAAAACTGGATGCCTACCTGGTAGATAACCCTTTGCCATAAAGTACGTCATTCATTTTTTCTAATTATATATTGAAAATGTATGCGCATCTTTGACCAAAGTTTAGAAAATAGCAACTTATTATTTATTTTATTTTGTTAATTCAATTTCTTGAGTGGTATCATTTAGTCCATTTTTTTCAGCACAACATCTTACTCCCGTCCAGGTTACACTCTTATGTACTAACTACGCTAATGGTTCAGGTGCGAAAAGGTTGTATTTATAGGAAGTGTACCCAAATTTGTGTGGAGGATAGTGGAAAATAATTTGGAAAGGCCACCTTCAGTACACCCGACCAAGATTCGAACATAGATCTTCCCGTCATCGGCAGTCTATTGTACGGTGAGAGTAGCGCCTTAGACCATGCGGCCACAGAAGTGGGTTTGCGTAGTATTAAAATTTTATGTACTGTCATAATGAGCCACACTCTCTTAGAAAACCGTTATAAAACCGCTAATTATTATTACTAGCACCACGTATTACTACCCGTTCGGGTTATACGCACTTACACTAATGTGTAATGGTAGGGTGATTTTGAGATTAAATGGAGGACCTACAGTTTAACGTGGGACCGAACCACGGTGGAAGGCTGGCATTCCACACATTCACAAGTTGTGATTAATACACGTCTTTTCAGAGGTGAAGGAAGGGTTTGGTAATCAGATAAATCTGTGCCGGGACCGAGGATTGAACCCTGGAACCCCAGCACATAAGTCGAACACCTTACCCCTAGACCAAACCAGGTCACCCTATAGTTCCGTTAATGTTTTAGCGAAGGGTTTAGGATAAGGTATAACTTTATTCATAAGAATCTTACCGTTATTTTATGAAAGGCTTTTATTCAATTTTTGACAGTACGTAGTGTAATTGGACTCTTAAGTTGAATAATAATAACTACCATGTATAATTGTTTTAATGACCCATCAACCTGCTTTAATAATATTAATATACAAACTTTGAATTAAAGATATAAAATATATGGTTTATAAATATCTATGCATAAGAAAATAAAAAATATATTTAGGCTACATTTTTTTTGTTTAGATTTGCTTCTTTTTCTATAATACAAAACCTAAGTTTAGAGTTAATAACTTTGTATATACATACATTAATATGTTTATCAATTATATATATAATTATATATATACATAAAGTTTTTTAAAAGTCAAACTTTATATATAAATTTAGTATATAGCTACATAAAGTTTAGAGTTTTTAAAAAACTATGTATATATAGTATATATATAAAGTTTAGAGTTTTTAAAACTATATATATATGGCCTATATATAAAGTATATGAGTTTTTAAAACTATATATATATATATAAAGTTTTAAAAAAATCTAAACTATAGTTTTGTTTTGTAGAAACAGAAGAAATTCCACTTTATAGTTTCCATAATATACTGAGCCCATTTGACCAACATCAACTTCCCGCCAGAAACTCGAGCGTACTTGTGAACGTCGTTCTTATTACCTCCCTATACTGGTCAAGGCAGAGTCCGGGGAAAGGAGGGCAAACTGTTGGGGACGACGGACGAAGGGCATCTGACCATGCTCGATGATGTCATACAGATGTCCTCGCCTTTACACCCCTCCCCCACCCCTTTTCCCAATCCCCATCCGGCGAGAAGTAGCCGTGTAGACGCGTGTGTAAAAAGGAAGAGGGTAGAAGCTCTGGAAGGGGGTACGGCGGGACAGCTGCGGCTGTATAGAAGTCAAGAGGCGGCCCCTGGCCGGTGAATTATGACCGCAAAAAGAGGGGTGGGGGTAAGGGGGGGAGAGTATTCTCTCTGGACACTTGTCGGGACACACTATGGCCTGGCGCACGGCTCTATCAGATCCCCTAGGGTGATCGGGGAAGCTGGTGTTGGGGTGGGGGGGTTAAGGGACCTTTTGGGCACAGATTTAGAGGAGCTTTAAGACACTTAAACCACAAGGATTTAGACAAACTAACCTCTTGATACATCAAGGAAACAAATATTACGGTTAAAAGCAGGATAACCTCAATAACTCTCCTAATAATATTTAGCACCACGTCTTACTACCCGTTCGGGTTATACGCTTAAGTACTAATTACGCTAATGGATTAGGAATTTGAAAGGTTGAATTTAGAGGAAGTGAATCCGCATTTGCGTGGAGGGAGAGTGGAAAACCACTTAGGAAAAACCACACCCAGTTCACCCGACCGAGATTCGAACCTCGATCTCCCTGTCCTCGGTGGCCGAGCTCAACACGACCGGCGCGTTAGCCAACTACGCCACCGAGGCGGGTTAGTACCTCTCCTCCCAACTAGTCCTTCTTTATGCTCATCATAATCTTAGTACACGCTAACATGATACGCCCACACTTTCCATCCCTCTTCATAAATCTAAATTATATTATTTATCCCTTACTATAGCTAGAGATAGTTTATAGAATGCTCTTTATCTAAATATTAAAACTGCGGCCCCAATAAAATTCTTTCAGCATAATCTTGCTCAAGATATGCGAGCAAAGTCTCAATCTTCGATGTGAGGGGAAATGTAGGGATTCAGTACGAATGTGTGTAAAGTAAAATAATAAGTATTACATTTAAATGTATTTAACATACATAGTTTACTAAATATTATCAACATTCTGTTCTTTTAAAATTATTTGCTATCTCCATCATGACTAAATATATTATGCGTAGTATACAATTAAGTATTTGGGCAATATTCTTTTTATATTATTATTTTTGTGCAGATATTTAAAGTCAATTTTTATCACATAGGTATTAAGTGTACACTATTTATTATTAAGTGGGTTGAGTGTAAGAAAAGGCACTGACCTTAACTTCGCCCAAATAAAGTTGATATTATTATTAGTTATTACTATTATTATGATTACATTGAATTTCAGAGGTGCTTTAACACAGTTGTGTGCAACATGTTTTACGTAGAAATTTGTAACGTGAAAGGGAAAATATAACTGCATTTGAGTTGAGAGAGTGTGGGGAAAATTTTAGAATAAAAACACCCTGGTTCACCCTTCTGGGATTTATCTTCAACTTTACCATTACTGGAAAACCAGACAAGATGAGAATGATGTATTATTTCGTGTGACATTAAGTAAGGATTTTTACTAATTACTTGAAACCTGAGACCTCATCTGTTGTGAACTTCACATCACTCATTTCTTTCTTGATTTCGACTCAAAGGAACAGAAATTATGTTTCAATACAAATGGGCTTCGAAACAGTCCCCTTCATTGATATGCTATTTTTTTTAATACACGCCCCAATTATCTAAACTTTACTATAGACCTAACAATATGGGTTATAGTTGAAAACCACAGAATTCCCCAATTTCAAGAGGGGAATTTTTTAATTTACTGTGTAAGATTATCATTAAAAAAAATTCGTTCACATTTTATACCATTTCAGAATTGTCACTAATTGTTGGCTAATATATCAGTAATTGACCTTTTTATTGCCAGATGTACGATCAGTTTTTTTTTGTATAAAATCAATGAAGGCCTTTAAATAGGCTGTAAAAATAACTAAGATGGCCTGTTCATTAAAAAAAATCTTTGTGGTGTTTCCATTACCTCTAAGACTATATCCTCTATGATACCCTTTTCCTACTTATCACTTAGATTAAGTTATTAATTATGGATAGCCTAAATAACGTACATCAATTTGGCAGCTCAACGATTACATTTATAGAGCCTAATTTAATTAGAAAATTAAAAGCTGAATCTGAACAGTGGATAACACATTTCAAAGTTATTTATAATATTTAATATCTAGTGTATATAATAATTTAGTGGAAGTTTTACTAACTGAAAACTCTAACAAATATAAATATGTAGAGATTATTTTTTTAATTGAATGTTTATAATATAATTTACCCCTCCTATTTTACATTATTTTCCAAGCCTTTTAAAATCATCCATCTCAACGTTCGTTTCTCTCGAACTTGAAAAAAAACACACTAAACCGACGTGCGGTTGACTTTAATGTGTTGATCTCCTTGTTGGGAGGATTAAAGAGACTAAAGACAGGCAGTATCCTCCTTCCCCTCCTTCGCCTCTCTAGTATCTTGTAACCCTGTGGTGTCGTGTTCCCACCGTCTCATCAGTCTCCTCGTTGTCTGCGGGGCGCCGCCCCTAGACGCCGCGAGACGTCTTGCGTCTTCTCTCTCCCTCCCCTCATAACCACCAACAAGCTCCCCTCTCCGTCACATGTCAATTAATCGTTCGTCGATACACACGATGGGTTGGTTACACTCACCTGGGTGTTAGTTCTAGGGGAAAAAATATATATATGACACAATCTACGGACTCTCTCACTAAGTCTATTGTAATTAAGGGGGAACCACTTCGTTGGCCACATGGTCTAAGGCATCACTCTCGCAGTAGACTAGACTTACAATGACGGTGAGATAGAGGTTCCAATATCTGTCGGGTGTACTCAGGGTGGTTTTTCCAATAAGGTTTTTCACTCTTTCTCCACGCAAATGTGGGCACACTTCCTATATATGACCTTCCTCAGACCTAAAAATATAAGTGTTATTAGTACGTAAGTGCATAGCCTAAACGGGTAGTAAGACGCAAAGCTAAAAATAAAGTTAAGAGGAAATATTTTAAAAATAATTTAGCAGTGAACAAACCTTAAACGAATCAGTTATTTCAGAAATTGGACCTCTCCACACCACTGTATTTTGAGATATTCAACAAAATAAGTTTATATTGTTCAAAATCAAATGAAATTGATTCAGACTTTTCCCAGTTCTTAATTAGATGATGGTGCATTTTAACCCTTCAGTAAGCCTTCCTTAGGAATTTCCTTTCTTGGATATAGGCCCATAAATTAAGTGGAGAAGTCCACTTCCTGTAATAAACCAAAATTTTGCTCCGAGTGTTAAATTTTGACTCATGGCTTATGGCTTGTTTAAACTTTATTTCTCTAGGAAACTCTAGAATGACATTCTACTGAGACAGACTTTTTAAAAATAATTGTGGATGAAAAATAAATTTGAGACCTGGAACTGAGCTTTTGGTGTATCCGTTAATTTTCATCATCACTAATTATTGCTTCTGCTGCTACGGTTGACCAGTTTAACAGTTCATTGTAAAAGTCCTTGTGTTCCTCTAAAATGTAACCAGAAGCTGCTTTATGTCACCGAGTTTCTTTGCATTTATTGGAACTTTTCCATTGGGATTAGCTTTCATATTATATGGAAGAGATGGTGGTGGTGTGATTTCCAACTTGAAGATGTGATCAATAAGTCAATCTATGTAGTCCTTGGCAACAACATGATCGTTGTTTCTTTCATTATAACTAAACTCCATAAATTTTGATAAAGTAAATGCTACCTTCTTGTCACGCAGAATATTGTGACCTAGTGACCACAACGAGAGAGAATTTCTCTTGTAAAACTTGGGCCACCAACTACGAAAATCAAGAATGTCATCCGTTTCTACCATTTTAACTTGAAACTTGCCTGCTCTGCTTGACCGAACAATACATTCAAAATACTCTTTAATACAATATATCCTATCCATATTTTTAATATTTCGCTTTGCGAGTCCAAAATCTTGATCATTAGGTAAGAAGGAATGGCCCCTCATAGGGAGGTAATGAGTGATAGTCTTAAATATACGAACGGAAACTAAAGACGCTAAAAATTTCACAACTGTATTGTTCTTATTTTGTCCACTGCACCCATCTGAAAAAATGTAAAGATGTTTCACTTCAGGAGAAATATCAGACTGTATGTAATAATAAGAAACACGCAGACCCCATTAGCACCTTTTCTTGCTATACCTTCATGGTAAATGTAAAACTTTGTGCTGTTGTCTTTTAAATTATGAATGTTGAACACACTGACATTCAACTGACTCAGGTAGAAAACCTCTTGCACAGGTATTTCTGAAAGATCAAGATTTTGCAATTAGTCGATTGAAATTCCGATAACTTCTTTATTTGGTAAGCACTTTTCACGAATTGTTTTAATGAACTTATGAAACTTAGAGCTTCTTCATTTGTGAATTAATAGCTCTGCTGCATTGACACGCTTTGCTGCATCATTAAGTGACTTTGATTTCAGTTTTAAACTGAGATCCTCGCACTTACAGCATGTGTCCACTTGGGGTCTTCCAAATGACAAATTGAACCTCTCGTGGATTTTTTTTTTAAAATAAACTGTAGGTGACCGCAACATTTAGATAGTTCTCCTTGAAGTGTTCATGCATTATTCGGACATTAGGTTTGGCACTAAGGAATTCCACTTCTCTTGTTGTACAATGTCTCCTTTTTGTGGAACACGATTTGACATGGTCCTCCACAACGGCACAAATTTCACCAGAAATAGAATTTACTGACCTCTGTTTACCCCGCATGTCGTTAGGACTCTTGCTTCCAGCAAGTAATGCTCTTAGTCTAGCAGTTCTATGTTTTGAAACACTGTGGATGCTCAAGAATTCTGTTTGCAGACCTTCATACGTCCACTGCTACAATTTACAGAATTCTTGAAGTTCTAGCATCGAAATTTCCTCTTTTCATCATCAGGATACTTTAAAGACCTCCTCCGTTTAACATCATCAATTTCAATTAGTGACTGCAAGTAGGCATCTTGACAGTTTTTACAATCTATGTCATAAAACCTACTCAAATGTCTACCTGATCTAGAGGTTAAACACTTCCAAAACATTTTCTAGGACATCTGAAAATATTAAAGAATATCATTTTATATTCCATAATATTGGTAGCACTAGGCATACGTATTGATTTAATTAAGATCATTAAAAAATTTACGTTTAAAATTTACGTTATTATTCTCATGCTGCTGTTTCCCACAAAGCTTAATTTTAACCGTAATATCTTCAATGATAGCTACACTAATTTCCTAACTGGTCTTAAAAAATGCTTATGCTGCAACCTAGTAATATAATTAATATTATAATTAATTGAAATTTTGTAAAGTATACTTGAATAAATATAATCATTCCATAAATAATAACACCCACAATTTTCTCCAGTCGTCTTAGCACTCACTAGTTTTCCCGAATAGTTATCAAGTTCTAAGCCTTTGGTTTTACATCTTTTAATTATTTCTCGCTTATATTCCAATCTTTTTACACCTTTATTGCGTTTATTATTTCCTTCAACAGGAACACTATCTTCACCAGGCTTCATCTTTTAACTCTCAATCGGCTTACACTAATAATTATGGGTAATATCGTCGCATACGAGATCTCGCCAACTAAGGCATTACACGCAGAAAGCGGACATATCCTGGAGAGGTCCGGTTTCTGCATTAAATATCAAATCCTACACCACAATATAGAGGCTTTAGAGAGGTTGGATAGGTACGGTATCTGTCTAAACCGATAGCTTTACCTTTCAAGATGGCATATGTGCACCTAACTCAAAAACACAAAAAAAGTGGAGAAGTCCGGTTTCTGAAATAACTGATTCAAATATGGGTTCTTCAGATTAAGAACTTTTTTTACAGTATTATTATGAACCACTCCAGATATTAATTTGAACGAAATTTTAAAAGCCGTTTTAAAAAAAAAATCAGTCGTCACTAAACTAACTTTAAATATTTTTATTTTATAAAAACAAAAGTATTTATTAAACTACTAAAAATATTTCCTTTATACCTATATTTAGAAGAAAATAAAATCGTTAAAATCAAACTCCGAAAAGTTTTAAAACTTTAAAATATCTGTTAGTTACATTTAAATAATTTTTCATTGAATATTTTTAACATGATTGAGAGAGCCATTTTTGGACAAAAATAACACATCATGATAGGCCCACGTAATGGCTCCTTATATTAATATTAGCATTTCTATGATCGAGAGTAAAAATACCTACAAATTTTTCCGGGAAAGGTATTTTCACATACCTTCTAGGGTTCTTTTACATGCCACAATCGACATGGGATCAACGGCTTTACTGCCTCCCCCCCCCCCCCCCCCAAGGAATTTGTGCTACGTATTTTACCGCCATTACCCGCCTCGGTGGCGTAGTTGGCTAACGCGCAAGTCGTGCTGAGCCAGACCTTTGAGGACGGGGAGATCGAGGTTCGAATCTCGGTCGGATGAACTGGGGGTGGTTTTTCCTAAATGGTTTTCCACTCTCCCTCCACGCAAATGCGGGTTCACTTCCTCTAAATTCAACCTTCCCAATTCCTAATCCATTAGTGTAATTAGTACTTAAGCGTATAACCCGAACGGGTAGTAAGACGCGGTGCTAAATAAATAAATAAATAAATAAAATATTTTACCGCGCAAGGAAAATACGTTGACCTCAGCTGGGTTCAAACTCATGAACACCGGGTACTGAGACGAGCACTTTACTTTGCAATAGTAATATATTTTATAGTTCTTAAGTTTTAACACAAGGGTTATTTAATTGCTACAACCTAATGACCAAAACACATGGACGATGTTTTCGTACTTAGTTCATTAGGCTATATAAATGTATATAACTTACAAATAATGACAACTATCACAAAATAGCCTGTTAATTAGATATTACGGAAAATGCTGTGCGCATTCACATATTTATTATGTTCAGCAATATTTTGAGAATAGTTTAAGCTACCAACAAACGTGTCAATATGTTCAAAATTTTTTGTGTGTTTGCATACATTTAAAGTATAACGTATATTAAAACAAAATTATAGATTTAGATGTAAAATACATTTAATTAAAGCTTTTCCACATATCATTTCTTCAAGACAAAGATTTTGTTTGTTTACTTTTGTTTGAAACACAGGGAAATATTAATGTATATTTGTTATTGTAAAACAAACTATATATAATCTGCTTATTCATTGGTACTTAAAAATTAATAAAAACTAGAGATCGCACTACAGTTTAATTACGCACAAGATTCCATGAAAGTTACTTCTTTTGACAATCATAAACGTGACAAGTTGTCTTTAATACAATAACAGTTAACCTGTACTTTATTTTTTAGCACTGCGTCTTACTACCTGTTTGGATTATTTACAAACCTGTACTTAATTCATTATAAAACTATCACCCAGAAGGTACATTATAGGAGTTTTATAGGTAGTTAGTTCTTCCGCTTCCTTATACTAGCGTGGAAATGGTTATTGAAAAACTACATTGAAAAATTATTCTTGGTGCATCTGGTAGAGATTCGAACATCATTTTTCCTGTGACGGGTAATATAGTATTGATAAAGCCTGACACCTTAGGTCATGTGACCTTTGGCACGCGAATTCTATTGTCGGATTGACAAAAAAAAATCCCTAAGACAACATTCAAACGCCTAAAAGATATACTTTCAAGTATATACACAAAAGCATTTTCTCTACAACTATCACTTTCCAATGATTTTGACAGTTATTATTTAATGTTGAATAATCAAAATTAAAGTTGAATAATGTAATCTATTTTTGATACTATAATTATACCTACTGAAAACGTAATTGTGTTTATGGTAAGAAGACCAAGGGCTCCTGAAAAGTTGAATTGGACCTATAGTATTCAAAGGTTTTCGTTACTTAATCATCATTTAGGGAAAAACATTTTCAGCACACTTAGCCTGAAGTCGAACCCTGACCTGTCAGTCTTGATGGCTTAGTCCACGTGCCTACCTACAAGGGTCAATTCATTACTATACATAATAAACAACTAAACTAAAAATAGTTATGACTTATCTTTGATCTTTGAAACCTTAAATTTATAATGAATGATACACTGGAGCTTATACATATTATATTCTAGATTCAATTTTTTTTTAGTCACCAAAATATTTTTAACGATTAGCCTATTAATATTTCAATAGTAATGACAAAGAAGATAATTTATTCATTTTTTTAGAAGAATATTTGAAAAGCTTGGTCCATGCTATAAAAAATAGTAAACTTTTTTACTTCAAAAGAGACAGTGCTAAAAACATAAACAGGTTTTTTTTCCTGTAGGTAGGGCCTAGTAAAAAAACTAAAATTACTTCATGAAAAAATAATATCCCTTGGATATTAAATTCAATCAATATCTTATGTATTGTTAACTGCTTCAGGGGCCGAATGGTCTAAGGCGTCACTCTCATGTTATACTAGCCTGCTGATGATGGAGAGATTGGAGTTCGAATCCAGGTCGGGTGTATTGAGGGTGGTTTTTCCAAAATGTGTTCCCACTCTCCTTCCACTCAAATATAGTTTGATATCTATAAACTGATTTCTTATTCCTCCCTAACCCATTAGAGTTTTTTTATTATTATTTTGCACCACGTGGCTTACCACCTTTTCAAATTATTTGCAAATGCACTAGCTACACTAATGAGTTAGGAATGAGGAAGGTTGAATTTTAAGGACTGTACCCACATTTGCGTGGAGGGAGAGTGGAAAACTATTTTGGTAAACCATCCTAAGTACATCCGACAGGGATTCAAATCTTAATCTCCTTGTTATGGGTAGTCTAGTCTAACACAAAAATGATTTTATAGATCGCGTGGACACCAAAGCAGGTTTTAGATTTTCAAAAGTAAGTAACTCTATAAACCAATACTAGGTTTTAAGCTTTTTTTTACAACAAGACGTCAATTTTGTCTTTTTCTGGATTTAATTTAGAGTATCAATAAATTATTATTTATATTCATGGAACTTAATGGTAATTTTATATATTCCAAGAGATTTGAACAAATAATTAAGGTCAACAATTATATAACTATTCACGAAAGCATCATTTTCACTCAAATTAATTATGTTTTTTCAAAATAAGCTTTTATATGATATATGAACTATTATTAATCAAATAGGGTTTATTTCACTTATTATTCTTTGTTTGGAGAGCCAAAATATTATTTGAATAATTCTGAGGGAAGATTCTTCTATTTTGAAATAGGCCTATAGATCATGTATAATTTTATAGATCCTCTCTCTCACTCTCTCTAAACAGAAGCATGCCTAAACCGCACCTCTATTCTGTATTTGACAAGCGACACAAAAGAAAAATAGATGTCGCTTTTAAAAACACACTCTCGCAACTCTCTCTCCTTCGTTGTCGCCCCCATAGCACCCCCCCCCCCAAAAATATTTCACCCTTAAAACATCCCTCACACCCCAATGTTTCCTGAGTGGAGCGGGCAAGGGTGGGTTACCACCCTGAGGACGTTCAAGTCGCTATCAAGCAAGGTTGGTTCTAGAGTTTATTTCAAGAGAAGCTACGGATTCCTTCCATTAGTGATAGTTGATCCCAATCGGGGGTATTTTGGGGAAACCAATTAAATGGATGCTGCCAAACCATTTATTTTAGTAATAATGTATCTGCCTGGTGGCTTGAAAAACCTAGGTTGAATTTCAATAAAGGGTTGAAATTGTGTTAGTATAGAAATTTAATTCTGGCCTCAAAAGTAAGGGCAGCGGGACATTCAAAGGTAACGTCTTTCCTTCAACTAAAGGTATAATTTTATACTCCCCCCCTCTTAAAATTTGGTTAGTAAAATAAAGTTTAAATTGTATAGTCATAAAAACGTATTAAAGTGATTTGGTTCACTTTTGATCAGTAGACCTAGTAAATTAGCGATACTAAGTCTTAAATTTATATGAATTGATAGAAGTATATAAAATAAATAAATGGTATTATTAAATTGAAATTTCTCAATTTGATTTTATTTTTACTATCACCACTTCTCACTAACCGTTCGGGTTATACGGTTTCATACTAATTGCACAACTGTGTTAGGAATTAGTAAGGTTTAATTTATATTAAGTTCACCCACATTTGCGTGAAGGAAGAGTGAAACACATTTAGGGGAAAACACCCTCAGTGTACCCGATCGAGGTCAAACCCCGACCTCCCAGTCTTCTGTAGTAAATTATATTGTGAGAGTAGAACCTTAGACCATGCGGCCACAAAAGTGGGCTACTACTACTTTATTGATTGGGGGTAGAAAAATATCTAAAAAAAAACCCCACATCAAATATTGGTCAGTACAGCCCTTACAATAGTACAATAGGCTCAGGTGCCTTCCAAGTTTTAGAGAAAACCATAAAATTAACTAAAAATATATACTGTGGGATATAAAATATAATATAAATGAAAAATAAAAAACTCTACCTATCAGAAATGAAAATGAAATGGATCATTTTTTTAAAAGTTTTAATATCAACTAAATTTCTTCCCTTGAACTGGAGTGTATCCTCAGAAGTGTGTGTGTGTGTTTGTGGGTGGTAGCAGAAAGGACGTGCTAGGGGAGGTAGTTGACACCCTGAGGACGTCTCAAGACGCTATCAAGCGTGCGTCTCGACGCACTACGTGTGACGGTGTCGCTATCTGGTGGGTGAAAATTTCCCTAACCTCTGACGGGCCTCAGGAAGAGAGGATGGTGGTGATGGTGGGGGGGTATCGGGGGAGGGAATATCCACACAACATTTACATAAAATTATTATAAAATAACGTAGATGTAATGTAAAGAGGGCATTTCGGAAGGAAAGGGGAAAGGGGATTGAGAACATGGGCTGGAGATTTTAAAGCACAGAAAACAAATTTGTCCAAAATATAAACTTTATTTAATCACCACTTGTGAAAACTGTAAAATATCGGACGCAAATCAGTGCATAGGTAATGTTCCCTAAATAATATGATCTTTTTAGTACTGTTTTAGTACTAGCCCATTTACGGACCCGACCAACTTAGATAGAGGTTAATACAGTAGGATTAATTCTAATTATTCCAGGCCCACTCTCGCTATAGACAAGACTGCCGATGACAAAGATATCAGGGCTCGAACTCCGGTCAGGTGTACTGTAATAGTCTTACAACTTTGCAGTAATAATATATTTTCGTATTTCAAAGAATTTTGGAAATATTATCAAAATTGGCCATTTTACCGAGAAAATGAGTTGCACCATTTTAACTGTAGTGTTAAACAATTCCTATATAATAATTTGGATTAAAATAATTAGAGCCTATTTGGGAAAAATTGATTTCCTCTATTTTTGCTTCAAAATAAGTTACCCTTAATTTTAGAGTAAGAGCTCTAATTAAAAATAACTGGAGTATCTTATAAAAGTCAGACACCTTAGCTCAGTCGGTAACGTGTCTGTCTACTGAGCTAAGGGTCCCAGGTGTGATTCCCGGCATCGCCGAAGATTTGTCATTGATGGAAATATGGTTTTACCCTTTCACATTGATAAATTAACTCCCGAGGACTGGATGTTGTGCCTGTCCTAGTCTTAAGCTAGATTATAAGGCATATATAGCTACGATAGGCCTAGCCAGCTGGTAGTGAAAAAATGTACGACTGGAATACAAAAACTGACCCAGACTATAGGTTGGAAACAGTAATGGATGTGAAACGTACCATATAAAAACTACATATCTATACTAAGTTTTAACTCTAACCATGGAATAGTTTCGGTTATAGGCTGTGACGTCACGGAAAATCAAGATAGGATTTTTCATGTTGATGAATTAACGTTTCATTCGGTGAGTTTTAAAGACAAACTATTGAAACGATAAAAATAAATTCTAGAATTATTCTTAAAATAAACTTACATCGTCATTTGTTTTATTTTGAGGTAGTTTTTTTAAACTTTTTTTTAAATTATTTATAACTTAGGCAATTAGGTTTATTCTTGAAAATGATCTGTATGAATATTTTGCCAGGATTTAGATCAAAAATATATGTGGAAGCATATATATATATATATATATATTTAATATATATATATATATTTAATATAGGTATCAGGTAATAAGTAACTTAGTAATTCATGTCAATGTCGTCCAGGTGCTAATAGTCTACTCATTTTATCCCCAATATTTCTATTTCGTGTATCTTTGTTTAAGTTTGATAGTTGTTTTAGCACTTAGGTACGTCAAGTTAAGATGCATTCCACCTCGTAAAATAGCTTTGAATTCACCAAGTAGGAACAATACTTTCTCTCTTCAAGGGGTCACAAATAAGTAAAAATAGAAATAAAGTTTGTAAAATAATATTGACATGAAATAACATTTTGGACTAAAACTACACGTTAAATCCGTATTTTCTAAGTAAATTGTATTTGTTGACAAAACAAGTTATCAACATTACTATGGTCAGGATTTGAAAAGGTGTTATTTATATTTTGATCTAATTAAGAGATCAAATATTTTACTTTATTGGCCACCAAGGAATAAACCTTATATTAATGTTATTACTAAATGCGATATCAAGAAGTACAGCAATAGTACATTAATGCGAAAATTAATGGAGTCCTGCAATTTTAACCGAAAAAAAAAATCCCGTCTTGTTATTTTTATATTAACTAACTGGCCCATTGTAGTGTCATGCATCAATTTTTCTATGAAAGACCTCAACTTAAGTCTTGCTATTTTAGTTTAGAAATGTAAGATCGAGATTTCTAAAATCTAGATCATAATCCATCATATAATAAAATTTAAATATGTTCATTAGAAAAGTGGAGATCATTTTCTTAAATTGCCTTTTCACAATTTACTTTGATACAATAAACCTTGAAGTAAATGTTTATTTTTTCTTTAAAAAAATTGAAGTCGGTTTGGCAGATCTCGAACAATTTAATGTCAAAATAAATTGTTTTCTGAAATATTTGGTGGCTTTCACTTTAAATATTATTAGAATATGAAATTTGTGGGCACATCTTTGTTTCAATTATTTTTTTAACCATGAAAATCAGTTGAGTAGAACTCAAAAGAGAGATTGCTGAAAAAAAAATTTCTCGTTTTAAATAGCTATTCTGTTTTCTAACTTTAAAACACGCCCCCATTTTAATTTAGAAGAAGGTTACAACAATATCATAGACAGCTAGTTTTACCCAGTAGTTGCATAGTTTCTTTAACGTACCAATCAATCACAAGTGACGTTATCTTTTTAGTGTGTGACAAAGACAATCAGCTTTCAACCAGATAAACAAGAAGAAAGCAGTAGTTGAGAAAATAGAGAGGGAAACCCGTCTTTTTTATTTCTAAAAAAGAAAAGAGCGAATAGCGTGATAACAACTTGGAAGAGGAAGGTATGGAAGAAACCAGGGAGTAACCGCGAACAACAGGAAGGAGAAAGAAATAAGATGGGAGGAGGGTTAAAAGAAGGAGCCAGAGGGATTATGGGTAGGAGCTATCTCTAATTTGCGACGGATTTACTAACTGAAGAATCCTTTAAATTGGATGCGACCAGAGACGACAGCCAAATTTCGGGAAGGGCTTGGGCGCGGTAAATCCTTCTTTAAGATAGTCGGGTTAGTCTTTGTCTCTCTCTTTGACTTTATTGCCTCACCTTCAGGATGCACATCTCAGAGAAAAACAGCTAGATTCTACGCGAGTCATTTCAGAAAGCGTAGATAATTGTCACGATTTCAAACTACAGCGGTATGACGCGCATCGGAGTCCACGCAAACTAAATGTTGGGTTATTCTAGTCTAGTTCACCGGCGATGTGGGAGTCAAGGTGTGGATCCCATCTGGGTATATCTAGGGTTATTTTTACTAAACTATTTCCCCACTCTTTCCCTCCCTCCCCCTACGCAAACGTGTTGTACATATGTTCTAAGTTCTACCTTCCTCCCTCCTGTGGTTATTTCACTTTACAAAATATAAACAGTTAAATTAGTTCTTGTTTGTTTGAAACATCGTGTCTTACTACCCAACCGTAATACACGCATTACTTTATCACCACGTCTTACTATTTTTTCAACTTATATTCACTAATTACGCTATTGAGCTAGGGATGATGAAGGTTGAATTTAGAGTAAGTGTACCCGCATTAGCGTGGAAGGAGAGTGGAAAACCATTTAAGAATAAACTACCCTCAGTACACATGACTGGGATTCCAACCCAAATCTCCCTGTCATAGATTGTCTAGTCTATTGCGAGAGTGACGCCTTATACCATGCAGCCAATCAAAATCTGGAGTCTCTTTGACACAGTTGAAGGGAATTTAGTATATTTGTAACGACTCATTTATTTCAAACGAACGACTACCATATTTGGAGGGTAGATTAGCTTTAATACTTAGCTTCATTTGAAATGGATGCATTACAAAAAATAAAGCCTCGTCATCAAGATAAAATCACAGCTCATCTGTATTACATGCCAGTTAAATAATAATTCAAATAGAATAACTCCGATGCCATTAAAATTGGTAGATACATATTTCTGAAAAAAATATTTTTTATGTGTGTGCTTAGATGTGAGCTTTCCTTTCAGTAAAACAATACTCATCTATTTAAAAGAATCAAAACATTGGACTTTCATTCAAGTTTACACGTTACCGTTTTATTTTTGTCAATACCCATGTATGTCGATAAATGAAATAAATTCAATTGAAAGAGGTAATGAATTTCAACTAAAGATATATACAGGATAGGCCTATACTAGTGGTTCTTCAGCCCGCTAAAGCAGCCCGATGTGACTTGCGTCAGTAATTAATATTAGTTTCTTGATATATAAATGGATACACATTTTTATGGTTAGTTAAATATTGAAAGTATATTATTAAATTGAGCTACCCCCTTTCCCCGGTTGTTCCGGAGATACGTTTGAGGGTGGTGAGGTAAGGAGGGGATGTTTGAAGTCTAGCGTCCGTGTGTACCCCACTACCCCAAGGCCGACTTGATAACCCCCGGTCACCCGCCTCGGTGGCGCAGTTAGCTAACGCGCTATTTTCAGTTGGGCTAGACTGCCGAGGACGGGGAGATCAAGGCTCGAATCTCAGTCGGGTGAGTTGGGGCTGGTTTTTACTAAATGGCTTCCCACTTTCCCTCCGTGCAAATGCGAGTTCACTTCCTATAAATTCAACCTTCTCAATTACTAACCCATTAGCGTAATTAGTACCTAAGCGTATAACCCGAACGGGTAGTAATACACGGTGCTGAATTAATTGCTGGATTAATTAATTAAATAGTCTTCCGTGGACCTTTAAATACGCTAGAGGGAGCAGAGGGGGGTGGTGGTGGTGTTTTAGTTCAAGTGGTATAAGTAATTTTAATTAGTCTATATGTTAAACGAACGTCTGAGTTATGCCAATACGAAATTCCATCTCAATCGGTTTAAGGATGTTTGAGTGAAAGAGTAAAGTAAATTGGTAGCACACGACACAATGATAGGGTGATTACTTCATTGTATAGTAGTAGATACTTATGAAGATCAAACAAAAACATTGTCAATATTAGAACGTCTTTTAAATATTACAAAGTCGGTAAAATTCATGTTGTTTTCTTTGAAAGGTTATTGTATGTTATCATATTCATAAACAAATTCAATTTTATCGATTGGCAGGGCTTGATGAACCATTGTACCCACCGAGCATGTATTACAGAAGTGCACGATCAGATCATAATCCGAAATATGTTCTATTGTTTCATGTACTATTGAAATATTATTGACAAAATATGGGTTTATCTAACAACATTTGTTACAATATGTAATTTCTTGGTGTTTTTTGTTTATTTTCCGTTTGGTTTTAGGCTATTGTGAAACATTTTCATATCTAGAGTAGAAGAAAAGAATAAATATAAAACCACGTTTATGAATACATCCTCCTACAATATAGCTTTGCGATTATCAAGACTTCTGCTTACGTGTCATTTGTTACAAAAAATATTTTTTTTTTACATTCATTACTGCTTCCAGCCTGTGGCCTGGGTAGTTTTTTTTATTCAAGTCATACATTTTCCATTACCGGCTTGGCTAGGTCTGTCGTAGCATCATATGCCTTATAATCTTATCTTAAGACTAGGATAGGCACAACATCCAGTACCCGGCCGTTAATTTATCAATGGAAAAGGGTAAACTCCTATGTTAAACAATGATACATTTTCAGTCATGCAGGGAATCGAATCCGGGACCCTAAACTCAGTAAGAAAACACGCGACCAACTGAGCTAAGGTGTTGGACCAACCAAATCTAAATGTCAAGATTGATTGTGGGTGTGATTGATTGTATGAGTGTCTCTTCGAATACCTTTATCTATTCGACTTTGACCCTCATGTGCGTAACTTGATTTAGTTTACACATTTTTGAGAGTAAAAATGTTGGTATGATGATTAAATTAAAGCCAAACGGTAATCATGCAGAAACTAGTAAATATTGAACACATTTTTATCGTTTATAAACTAATTATAGATATAATTAATAATATGTCAATATCAGTTAGTAACACAAATGAATGGTACAGAGAAAAAAGGGGAAAGTCAGACACTATACAATTATATCTAAAACCTCATAAGGATCCCAGCATTATACTTTTTATTTAATCTTGACACTTCGGAGAGAAAGTATTGTGATTGTCAAAAAAAATCTAACTCAAGATATTTATAAATGTCGACATTTCATGACCCCCTGAAACAGGAAAATTGGTTTACGCAATTCCGTCTGACTATCTGTATGTCCGTCCATCTGTCTGGTATCTGAGGTTTTCGTAAGGCTTGCCCAAAGAATCTTTGGAATTATAGTTATGCAAAAAGAGAAAAAATTGATTTTTTAGAAATTAGTTCTAACGACTTTGATTAAATTTTATATCTAAACACTGTTTATCAATATAAGCAGATGGTGATTCTCATTTTATTATGAAAATGACTTTGAAGGTACTTTACATGGGGGAAGTTTCTCAATTTTTCAATTTACATCAGTTATCCGCAGCTATTTGACATACCAAATATCTTATCATTTTTAAGTTGTAGTACTATTAAAGATACAAATACTTTATTCAAAAAATAGTTTTATAAAACCAACAATTTGTTTATCTATAAGTAAGTACTCTTTAATTCAGCTCTTTGAAAATAAATTTGATTCTTATGCTCGTTGGTGGAAAAAGATGTTTGTTTCTCTTTTCTCAATTTATCTGTAACAGTGTTTCTGGTTTCTAATGCCATCGAGTAAATAAGTAACAGTGTATATTATTACATTCATGTTCCTTGGTGGTTTCTGCAAGAGTGTGTATATATTATTTCATTTCACAAATCTTGCGAGTTTTTAGTAAATGTATATCTTA
Source organism: Timema podura (assembly GCA_033556935.1). Lineage (NCBI taxonomy): Eukaryota > Metazoa > Arthropoda > Insecta > Phasmatodea > Timematidae > Timema > Timema podura. The sequence goes on from JAVRXN010000001.1 coordinate 36,015,658, forward strand.
AGATAAAAGTGGGAGAATATCTGTGTGGTGCACCGTAACATTATTTTATTAATTTAAATGACAGAGAGATATTAACCATAATCCAATGTACACTAGAAAGGTTTCATGATTATCTAAAACATGGAAGCACTATCTCAATTTGAGTTAAAATTAAACTCACCACCTATTCCCTCTGTACTCTTAAAATGCATTCGTAGCTTTTATTTTAGGATTTTGGTAGGAATAAACTTTTAAAAATACAAACAATTTTTTTTTTGCTGTAAACATTTCACATTTTACTTTACTGTTAGTATAATTTCTTGAATATAGATTGATTTTATCTATGAAAAATAACCGCTTCAAACCTCACCACTTAAAGCTTAAATATATAAAGATGTAGATATTAAATATTTTAGGTTTGAAAAAATTAATAATTCGTAAACCTGAATAATAATTCTTCTGCCTCAATTTGATACACACCTTGAACTTCCAGAAATATAAAGAAATACGTTTGCAGCTCTATGTGAAGAAGTATAGCAATATAACTAAATATAAACTACAACTATGTAAAAAGGCTTTGAGCATAGGTTTTGGTGAGTAATTTATTATTATTATTATTATTATTATTATTAGCACCGCGTCTTACTACCCGTTCGGGTTATACGCAGTGAGTAATTTGAAGAATTACTCTATATCATAGTTCAATGCACATACATTATACCCATCATCATATCATGTGATAAAATGATCGTGCTCATTTAACCTAGCCATTTATCGATCACCCTCAGCAGACATAAAATGTCTAGGATAGTTGAGAGGGCCAAGGGCCAAAATGGATCACACGGGAAGAATTTTGGAAATAAGTTTTTTAATTAAAATTTGCATTTTTATATTTGTTTGATGTTTTATTTTTACACTTTAGTAAAACCTTGGAGCTATCTGAATCAATTTATAAGCAGATGTGATATTTAATTGGAGGGGAGATAATTGCTTTCTACAATTGCAAAGAATGTAGTATCGAAAAAGGCAAATATGGCAGTATATATAAAAGTGTGTAAACGCCAACTTTGTTTTACGGATGTGAAGCGAGGGTTTGTCAGGAAAAACACAAGAACAAGGTGAGCGCGGTTTGAATGCAATATCTAATAAATGTATGTGGAAAAACTCTTATGTACAGTCAGTAATAAATGGGTGCTAGAGTATTGGGGTTTCAAAGGGAATCCAATAGGTCAATGGGAAAGAAACATGCTACATTGGTTTGGACATGTTGAGAGAATGAGTGTGGATCGAGTGACGAAGCAAATATATGAAGGTAGAGCGTGTGGATCAAAAGGAAGGAGTAGGCCATGTAATACGTGACTAAAAAGTGAAATATTACGAGTTTTAATAATAAAAGAGTATATATGACTGGGTGTATGGATGTTGTTGAAGCGAAGAGAGTATGCGGGGGTAGGGAAGTGCGGAGTAAGTTAATGAGAAGTACCGAGTCGTATTTTGAGATATATGCACAGTTTATTGCCTAACCTGTAATGGAACGGCGTGATTAGGCATGTAATAATGTAGATGTCAATAATTCAAAACTTAATACTGGGCTCACTTTATTACGTGTCTTAGTAAAGAAATAAACTTTCTGGATTCTATTCCAAAAATAACTGAACATTGACAATTTTGGAATTTGTATGTTATATTTAAATAAATGTTAACTTTATATAACAGACTGCACGTGAATACTAACATATCTAGTCGACACAATATGTAGGTAGCCTGACCTTCTGTATAACTGGGTGGTTCGCAATCAACATTGGTTAACCCCAGGTAATGGGTGAGCTAGATGTTAAGAATCGGATTAGCCCTGTAGCACATATTATTATTATTATTAATAATAATAATAATAATAATAGGTTTTCCTTATTATGACATGTCCATTCCTTATGCCAATAAACTTAGATCTCCAATGTACCCTGCACTCTGCCTCCTCCTTCAGTTCATTCTTTCTAAACTCCTCTTTTCCTCAACTTTTCCTTCTATCAAGTCGTGCAGAAGACAGTTCTTCCTAAGGATGTGTCCGAACCAGTTTGATGTACACCCAAGAATCACATCCAAATTTGCTCTCTTCTCACTCACTCTTCCATTAGACCTTCTTAATTTGTCACCCTGTCTGTCCACCTGATCTTCTCATGTCTTCTCCAGCACCACATTTCAAAGCTTTCCAAGCATTTCTTTTTCATCCCCTTCTTCAATCATTTACGCTAGTATTGAATATTTTTTTGGATATTTAGTATTGAGTATATGACTCCGCACTCCTCATTAACTTACCTACCCTCGCATAATCTCTTCGCTCCAACAACATCCATACACCGAGTCATACATACTCTTTTATTCTTAAAACTCGTAAAATTTCTCTTTTTAGTCACGTCTCGCATGGCCTACCCTTCTTTTTGATCCACACACTCTAACTTCATATATTTGCTTCGTCATTCGATCCACACTCATTCTCTCGACATGTCCAAACCAACCTAACATGATTTCATAGATTAATCTAGTTTGTAAAGTAATTGTGTTTGTAAATATTTTGTGTTTTTAAGAAAATATTAAATCCCCAAGTATTAAATACACTCATAGCAAATCCAAAGCTCAAATGTATTTTTTTTTCTGTCTCACTACCTGTCTGGACTGTGTGCATCTTAACAATACCACTGGGGCAGGTATGAGAAAGGTATACTTGCGTTGAGGGATAGTTTGAAACTATTTAGGAAAAAAAATCATCGTTAAAACCCTCCGGAAGTAGAGCCTAGCCTCTCTATCATTATAAAAACATATTATATGGACCCATCAATGTAAGTAAGCGTAGTTATGCTATCAAGCGTGTAGACTCTATGAAGAAAAATGATCGAATCTTGGATGATTTTTGGAAATAGGAACAAAGCATTGCAGGCGATCTTTACGTGAGCAGATATATTGGTTCTTAACAGCACGTCAATCGGCAGGTGAACACGAAGGGGGAGTAGATAGGGATGGGGTTCAGAAGTTGTTCCTCATTACTGGGAGAGCTTCGTGCATGTCATTTGTTTAAAAGGCAAAGCAAGAGAAGGCTTTTCTTGATGCGCGGGGTTGCTTTCAGGATATATTGATTTGTTTTAGCCGAGCTCAAGGGATGAACAGTGAGAGGAGGGAGTTGGGGGAGGGGGTTGTTGAAGAGGGTGTTAGAGAAGGGGCGGGGTTGAAGGCGAATATGGGGGTGAGGGGGGTAAGGAAGTTGTTCCAAGTTGTGCAACTCTTGACGAGATGTCGGAAGAGTAGAGAGTTTCTTCGTTGCAAAATGTTGGGGGTATGGGTCCCTTTAATCTGTGGACTTGAGAAGTATTATCTTGTGGCAATGGAAGCTCCAGTGTTTCCTCATTCATCAATTTTTTTTATATATATAGTTTACTATAGTATATAGAGTTTAATGCTATGAGGAAAGTAGTTGGATGTAGGCTACTATTCATACACTGTGCCTTCAAAACTAGTTTGCTTGTTTCATTTATTTGGGGTACCGACTAATTATAACAGCATATGAGAATTTCTATGAGCGAGAGTGAAAGGGCCTACCAATTTTGCCGGGAAACGAATGTTCAGATAACTTCCAGGGTTCTTTTACACGCCACAATCGACATGGGACCAACGGCTTTACTTCCCCTCCATAGGAATCTGCGCTACGGAGTTTTATCGCCCAATAATTTTATGTAAACACCTACTGGGTTTGAACCCACGAACATTGGGTATTGAGGCGAGAACTTTGCTCCCCAAGACCACCAAGGTCAACAAATGTCAAAGAATAAATGTATGTTTAAGTCCACTACACTCTTCCTAGCGCGGCTCATAATATACCATGCGAGGAAAGCGACATATTAACCTCTGTGGTAAACTTATGAAAAGCATGAAAAACATGCATGCACTGAATAATTTACCGTAAAACTCTACACAAAATGTGCACTTCTTGAAAAAATTGCGCATTTTTAAATTCAATTTTGGGAGGTTTTGAAAAAGGATCCCTTGGGCTAGAAATAATTTTAATATAATAGAAAAATATAATAAAAAGTTAATATTTTTCTAAATTAACGGTTAAGATATTATAATCTTAAGATTATCGCTTAGAACTTGCAGTTATTAACATCTATGGGTAACTTATTTTTATCTTAATATTTTACCTTGATCTTCGCAGTCCTGGCATCATATTTATCAAGGGTGGGATTAAATAACTTCTTTACAAACTACTTTAAACCCAAACTCTACCCTTGTTTTTGGGATTTCTCTTTCACTCCGATCACATGCTGTGAATCACTCCCATACGACAGGATGAGTATTCCAATCCTCCAATGGTGGATTGTTTTAAAGGTTTTACACAATTGTGCAGCTCTAAGTTCAATGTTGTGCATTTCTAAAAATATATTACATTATCTTCTTGATGCGTGTATATTATTGATTAAAGAAAATTGTTACGAATTTATTTGATGACAAACCTTGTTCTTTAAGGTATAAGTTATCAAAATGCAAAGGTGTATCTTAAAGAATCATGTCAATATCCGCCCGAATTGGATGGATAATTGGTTAGTGGGAAAATCTTTCAGATGAAACTAGTTGTAATAGAGTTTCAACTCTTTATTTTATTAATTTATAACTTATATGTAATTAAGTAATATATACATTCTTATTATAATTTGTATGATTTCAGAGATTAAAACTGCTTCAATTAGTTGGAATGCACTACACACTTAAACAATATGTGCATACATTATCAAACTATCTTCAAGTATAGTAATAGATCCATACTAATTAAGTTTTTTCCTTCAAAGTGCCAATCATAATTAAATCAATTAAATAATACAAACATTGTGTAAGTAGGATTTTTAGACATATTAAAACGTCCAAAAATCCATCTGTTATTAAAAAGTATTAACTCTTACACGATACAATGCATACTTCAGCAAATCAATCAATCACTTTACTAGTCAACCTTAATTAACGCCATCGAAAACCCAATTCAGCAGTACAGCTATGTGTATTGCCACGATACGCCTTTCTTAACTTATTTTTTTCATTGTGTTTTCCCTTGTAGTCCATCACTCATCCTTCTTCAGATCAAGCACTGGCAACATACACGCTATATTTAGAATATTTTTTACTACAGAAAAAAAATTCACATAGAGTCATCAAATTCATATATTGGTGAATGCCTAGTTCCAAATTTGGTAATTCCACAGTACGGGATATAAAATATCCCTTGGAAAACACATTGCTATCCCTTCAATTTCCATCACAATATCCCCATCCTCACCCTCCACCCCCTTTTCCTTCCACAATTCCCTCCCTATTTTAAACTCTCGTAAAATGTTGCTCATATATCAGATCCAATAGGGTTAACCATCCTATATATTGCGTGCGCACACACATGTACAAACACACACACACACACGTACAACATTCTCAAATTCAAATTATTTTAAAATTAGGATGGGAATTGATTTCTCATTACTGGGAGTATACGAAGAAACAGTGGGAGATTGGAAACATATTAAAACCGGTTCCTCGCTAGCGCGACCCGTACTTTGTTCACGAACCGATAAGCCTTTCGTTTTGTTGGCTTGGAAGGAATAAAATAAAACAGAGAAGAAATATGCATACTGTAGGATTTATAGATGGTGCGCAATCAGTGGGGATCGCTTGTTTCAATTTCAATAGCTTACTAGGAGAGTTTAGTCTCAAAGAATTGAAACATATTAGTGTGTAGCCTATGTTTAAGTCTACATAGAATTTTAAAAGAAAAAAAGCATTTCAAAAGTGTTCTTTATTCATCCTATTATAATAAAATAAAAAATTAACTTAAATTTGAAATAAGATAAATGCAACAATATCCACAATTATACACACTTTTGACATAAATCAAAGGCTATGTGGCTTTTATCCCTACACGCATTATATATACACATTTCTTTTAATTAATACCATCCAAAAAGCCACCCATATAACTATCTAATCAACTTAATCCGGCCAAATATACAACCATCCATACAAATAGTCAAAAATACACCAGCATATCTATCCAAATATCCAAACAGCCAACTAAACATTCATTGGACCATTCAACCCACCCTCCATCTATTTATCCAACCAGGTCTCCATACATTCAAACAACCAATCATCCATCCAATAATATATCCAACCCAAAATTAATCCAACTAAATGAATGTATGAAACTTTGAAACGAACTTGTAAGACCTACCTGTATTTTTCTTTATTATGTATTATTAGGTATTCTATCTCATGACAGGTCCATTCCTTTTGTCAGGGAACCTAGACCGCCAATTCACCCTGTCCTCTGCCTGCTCCTTCGGCTCCAGAACTTTCTTCCTTCCTTCTTTCAAGTCATCCAATATTTGAATCCTCCTCCTTCCCAAGCTACTCTTTCCTTCTACATTGTATTATATAATGAATGCTTGTAGTCAAGCCAGTAATGTGTCTAGGTCTTATTGGTTAAGTGGTTAAAGTGGCCATCCACGAGTCTTTGAGAATATTGGTTCAATTTAACGTGGGAATTATCAAGATATGTATTTATTTGTATGCAGATTTATCATGTCAGGCAATAATTGCAGTGTCTAAGATTCAATTAATTAGTTTTCAGGATTTTAGCAAAAAAAAGTTGTTTACAAAATCCACCTTACTAGTTGAGAATTTATAAAATAGAGGCTTGATATTAATTTTATGCCGATGATAGAGAGATCGTGGAACAAATCCTGGTGTAATGAGAGTGTTTTTTCCTAATTGGTTTTACACTCTCCCTCCAGGAAAATGTGGGTGAACTTCCTTTAAATTGAAACTTCCTATCCCTAAAATTATTGTAATTAGTACAAAGGTGCATAACCCAAACGGTAGTGAGTGAGACTAGGCGTTAAAAAAATAATATTGATTTTAGGAGTTTCGTTTAAAAAATTGTTTTTAAGTATGTTTTAACCATCCACAGATTTTGTTGCCATCCAAACTATTTTTTTTAATATATTCCTAGTTAAAGATATAAAATACGAGTAGTTAGATTTTATTTCTTTATTTTGAAATAATTATTAGCTAATTAATTCATTAATTCAAGTAACTATTTTTTTAGAAAAAAAAAAAGAATTGTATAGCCCTGAGTACATTAGGCCTAAATATTTGACAAGTTGTTTTTGTAATATTTGTGTTATATTTTACACGTATCTTTTACAAGTAAAATGCGTGACCGAGATGCTTGGGTGAATCTACACATTTGTAAAGATGTATTATATTATTTCAATAGAAGTGATGAAAAGAACGGAAGGATATGCTCCTCATCAATTTGACAAAATAATATATATATTTTTACACATTTAAAAAAATGTGGAACACCTTTGGTAATAATAAAGACCATATTCCCTCCCTTATTTATCTTTTAACAATAGTTTTCAATTCACTTGGCCATGGCCGGCTCTGTCGACGCTGCAACACGTGCATTTGCACGGAGCGGCAAGTTTTGAAGGACGGCAAAAATGTAGTGAATAAAAAATTAACATTAAAATAATTTATTTAAAAACTATAACATTTTCCTTTACCCCTTCCCTATCATAGCCTTTCTCCAAATCCCCGCAGAATAACATAATTTTCAACATTTGGTAGTTAATAATATAATACTGACCAGTTAACCACGTGATCACTACGTGAAATAGCGCAAGAAAAGAAAGAGGGTATACTTGTAGATAATTTCCGGGGAGAACAATTTGATTTTCCTAGACACTTCTCTTCGTTTTAGAAATCACTTTAGTATTTTGATATTAAGTGAAAAAAACATTCTGCTCCCCTTAAAATTTGCGGTTCCGGATAAAACTCTATGGGATAAACTCGCCCCATACACTACAGATATTTTTTAACAAATTTAATAAAACTTTTTTATTTTCTAAAAAAAAGTCATTTTGAACTCTTATTCTTTTTCCCGGTCAAAATTTGTGTGTGGGTTGGAGAAGGGGGAAGGATGGGGGGAGAAGAGAAAGGTTGAGACACCCGTTTAGGTTTTTGCACAGATGCCGTAAACCCGAAGGCCAACCTTACACTTGGCTCTCAATAAAATTCCAATAAATTCCATATTGGTGGAAAAATATTTTTCATTTGTCAGTAATAGTATTGATTGTAAAATGATAGTTGCAAAAACTATATTCAGTATTACAACTTCAAAGTTATGTTTCCATCTATATGATGATCAGAGAATCAAACAGTTGATGGGAGAGAATTGGCTGTTTAGTTTGATCAGATATATAATTGACATTCACCTTCTAATGGTGCAATTGAAAATGAGGTTTGAGGTAATGGTCGGAGATCAACTTACTTCTGTACCATGGTCAAGGTATCAACTAACTAAAGGTTTAAGGTGGACTTTTAGGGAACGTGAGCATAGAGCAGCGTCTTTGTTTTATGGCAACAATTTTTTTCGTCCAAAGTTAATATAATATTGCTCGAGTATAAACATTATAATATCAACAATTGTTAAATATCTCTCATGATAAGAGCGTCATTAGATAACAAACTTTTAAAGGAGGAGAAAAAGCTGTCATTTAATTATAGGACACCCTAGACAAATACTCAGGAACTGTTGAGTTGCCATGGAAGAAAATTAAACTTTTTATTTCTGCTAAAGAAATATTAAGATTTCTATAGACCAGGAAAGTGTTGATATAAAAACTGCAAAAATATTACTTAAAGTCATGTTACCTACACTCCCACCATAAACAATTAGAAAAGGAACTTAAATAATCTGAATAGGTTAAAAAAAAATTAAACATGAACACTACTATTATGGTTTCCTTGTCATTCTTACCTTTCATTTACTAAGACAAATCTTCAACAAAGTAAGTAGTTTTTCACATGCACCATAACATGTATTTAATTTTAGTAAAAAATACAGATTGGTACACCCTACTGGGATTCCAACCCAACCTCTCCTTAATGTAAAAACAGAATTTAAGATATTGGGACCTATGTTGGCAAGCCCCCCCACCAAGGGTTTTTACTAGTATAGGGTGTGATTGAAAACAGTACATGTTGTATTTTATCCTAATATTTTAACCAAATACACTAGAATGTATCTAATTATGTTAGTAATGTTGAAACATGTTTAGTTTACTTTCTCTTAAGAGAGAAACAAATTATAAGCAGGAAAATTCTTCTACCTCAATATTATGATGGGTTTTGACTTTTTATGTGCTCCCGATTTAAAAATAAAATCTATCTGTCCCTATGACTGCCTGTCCTTCCCCCCCCCTCTCTCTCTATATATTATATATATATATACATATATTATTATAATATAAATATATATATGTATATATATATATACATATATATATTTGTGTGTGTGTACTTATGGTTACAGCTGAAACTTTTATATGGATTTTGTTCAATCTTGATATTTCAAAGCTGAATGGTCATACCTCAAGGCCAGCTCATAAAATTAATTATGGATTTGAAATCAAGGTTGGTTTCTTGATGAAAATTAGTTATAAAACGATTTTATTTTTAGATGTTAACAAACACCGTGATAACCATGGCCAACTTTTAAAACCTACTTTTAACACATTATAAATAGAATAATAAATTTAAATTTTATAAAAAATCCAAACTATTTTTAGCTTAAGATGGAATGGAAGAAAATAAGATTTAATGTCCGTACCTTTTTTAGTTTTTATGACAAAAACTTTTATTTTAGAAAAATAATTAAAATATTGTTTCAGTAGAAACATCAGTTTAATTTTCTACATTTTGCTATCTCCAAAGCTATTGAATATTTGCTTTGAAAATTGCGTAATTTAACAGAAGATTTATTTTCATTTAAAATGTTTATGGTCAAATGCCGCTATGCTTGTGATAAACAGCTGAAGAGATTGCAATATGTAGGAAGTTAAAAACAAATGCATTCACCAAAACAATATTGTATTTACTTAGACAAATAAAACTTGGCATACATTTTTTTATTTAAAAAAAGGGGGCATACCTTACCTAGTGTTTCCTTCTATCGCACCTTAAATGCATTACAAATGAACTAAACTAAAAACTTGTTCCTTAGCTATTTCTCAAAGTGACACTTAAATGAATCCGAGTGTACAGTTGGTAGTCGTGTAGGCTTAGACTAGACCCGTGTAGCTGTTCTTGCAGCTATCACAGGCGAGGTCCGCTAATGACGATATAATAACAGGGCCGCTGTTGTGGTGTTGCGTGGCTTGTAGTGGCTACACTGAAACACGCCGTGGCAGCTTTCATACCGCTCGCTACGGGCAACTTCATGTGGTTCATACTTTGCCGGGACTGGTTCAGGTTTAATCTTGTTATAGACATGACGCGAACCCCCCCCCCTTTTTTTTTAAGTTCATGAAAGTTATGTGTTTGAAAGATAAAATAAATGATATGACACAGTTTGTACAGTTGGTTCACCCTCAAAGGTATCAGCTTTAACTTGACGTATTACAATATGACCATCTTATAAGCTGCGTCATGGTGGAACCATGCAAAGTGGGTTTGCTTGCTACCTTTAAGATTGGGTGCTAGTGAGCGCGAGTTTAGTGTATTGATTTTGCAGTTTTTATAGCATAAACATTTTTTTGCCAAAATAATCAAGTATTTCTTCTATAGAAACATAGAGTTTAGTTTTCTGCACATTCTAATCTCAACAGTTCTTGAATGTCTGTCATGAGCATAGCGGCATTTGGTGACAAACTTTTTAAATAAATAGAAAAAGTTGGCATTAAATTCCAGGACACCTTTGATAGATATTCAAGAACTGTTTGGATCAGGATGTGCAGAAAACTAATCTTTATGTTTTATAGAAGAAATATTTGATTTATTTTGGCCGAAAAATGATTATGCTGTCAAAACTTAAAAAATACTGCCCTAAACTCACGCTCACTAGCACCCCAACTTAAGGGCAAACGAAGGGTACATAGTGTATCAATTACTATATTATGGATTGGAACAAAATTTCCAAAAATCAATTGTTATTACTCAGAAAACAAAAATATTTTTATAATCATATGAACCACACTCTAAATATAAAATTTTCATGAAATTCTATAGCAATTTTAAAAAAAATGACTTTAAAAATAGTTAAACTACTCTCAAATATTAAAAAAAAATTATTTGAGCTCTTTAACATTCATTTTTTGAACCGGCTAACTATATCATCAATGACTTATAAACAAATTTAATCTTGAACAGACTTATAAGCAAACTTAAATCTAGAACAGACTTATAAGCAAACTTAAATCTAGAACAGACACAATAGTGAGCCCCCAGTCGTTTGTGATAATGGAAACCCAAATTTAACCGATAATAAATTTTTCGACCCTGCTGAGAATCAAATTAGAGACCATTAGATCAGTAGATAGACATGATACGGATAGAGCTAAGGGTGTTTGATATAGTATACAATCTTATTTATCATGCAAAAGAATTCCTAAATACCAATTTTTAATAAAAGCATTAATTGCTAGTTTATCACTAGTAAATTACCCTCAAATCATTTTTATCGAAAAAGCCAGTATTCAGTGTTATTTATTTTTTTGGATTTGGGTACACCTAAAACATAAAGATTCATCACAATCTTGAGGCCAAGAATGTCCACGATTATAATGCTTTCTCATCACATGAGAAATTAAAAATAATATTTTACAAAAGTATCATAAGTATACTACCACAGTAAATGATTATATGAAAAATAAAAGATACAATTATTTAATATAAAAATTTATCAGATAGTCAACCATTTTTAATCAAAGGGTTGGAGCATTTTAAAAATATTTCAAACTTTTGAAAAATTAGTATCAGTAAACTAACATTAAACTAATTTTTACCCCAAAAACAAGTACACAGTGTTATTTGTCATGTCAAACACTCCCTAAATACTCATTTAGAACCAAATCACTAATGATTTTTTTAAAATTCAAGATTTTGGAACATCAATCATCAGTAAACTACTAATAAACAAATGTCTACCCCAAAAACAAGTATATAGTGTTATTTGTCATATCAACTAAATCCAAGAAAAGCATTTTAAACAAAATCGTTAGAGCTATTTCAGAAAAAATTTATAATTCAAGGAAATTAATAATCAGAAAACTACTCTTAATTTGAGGGGAAAAGGTCCTATAAAATCTAAATATCAAGTTGGAACAAAATCCCATCAAACTGTTTTGGATCCGAGGCCAAAGAAAGACAGAGAGATAAAATTGTAAAATTCACTTTTTTTTGGGATTGGGTTCAATAAAACGTAAAGGTTCATCAAAATTTAGAGATAAATTTTTTCGCGTTACAATACATTCTCTTGAGTTTTATAAAGTAAAAAATATTAGAGGGCACAAGCATCCACTTGAATTTCTCCTCTCACTTAAGAGATGCATAATCATTCCAAAGTTCGTACACACACGCTGCATACATCTAGCTTTAAACATTCAAAAACGGTGTCCAAGCTGTCTAAGGAGTTAGAACCTTTTTACGCTTGATATCTATTGAAGGGCAGTCGGGGTTTGACTTCAGAACGGATACAATGTGATGGGTTTTTCTACCTGAGATTTATCAACATTGTATTTTCATCTTCTCTTTACTCTAATGCGAGTCTATCTACTCTCAACTACCTTCCTCATTCATACACTCTAAATTAAACCGTCAATAACCTTGATGTTACGTAATAAAAAAAGTTTATTTTGTACTTTCATTTCTACTTCACAAACAACACCTGCCTCTGGTCATATATAAACCTTGACCTGTAGTAATGTACAACTTTTTAAACTGGTCGGCCATTTTCTCTTATTCTCAGTTTCACAACACCTAAGGGTGAGGTGTTATATGAACTTCTGTCAATTTCAATAGACAGGCTCCAATAAAAACTATCATACCACTATTCCACCTTTAAAATAAAACGAATATAAGAACCATAATATTTACAATGTTACTTAACGCTGTCAAGTTCCTATTTGCCGGCCTATTGGTCTAGTGGTCAGCATTCCTAGCTACTAATCTAGAGTTCCCTGTTAGATTCCCTGTGGCACCATAGCTATTTTCCCCAAATAATGGTTTCCATGGTTAAGTAAGGTCTAAGACATTCTACTAACACCATATAATCATAATCATCTCATTTGGCTTAATTAACCGTAGCCACAAGGTGACCCAGGATCCATGGCAGAAGACCCAGGGATGTCCAGCCAACAAACCACGCTAGCATACGCTTAAAAAAAATTGTTTCCCATAAAAATATAATGAAAATATTTCATTTCCATGGAGAAACATCACATATCTGCAAGAACTATAGCGAGCAGGTTAAATACTTTTATAAAGATAAAGTCAGCCATGTTAAAAATATTTTGTCATAAGGATAACATTGATAAAACCAGATTCGGTGGCCGCGTGGTCTAACGCGCTACTCTTAAGGTAGACTAGACTGTCGATGTTGGAGAGATAGAAGTTCAAATCTCGGTGGGTGTACTAAGGCGGATTTATTCTAAAATTGTTTTCCACTCTCCCTCCACGCAAAAGCGGGAACACTTCCTATAAATATAACCTCTATAATACCTAAAATCTTTTGCGCAATTAGTACATTGGCGTATAACCATAACTATTAGTAAGACGCTGAAGGAATCAATTTTGAGAAATTTCTATAAAGTCAAGCAGCTCCACATTACTGGTGTACAAACATGACTATAACTCGGAAACAAGGTTAAATGGGACACATATTTATATTAATTTTTTTCATTGTTTGTACCCTGTGTACCACTGAAGTGGGCTCCATATGTTACGGTACACTCTGTATATGACTTAATTACGGTTACTAGTATTATAAATACACATACGTGTATTTGTAAATAGATGACTGTAACATAAATTAAATTTAAATACTATTAGTATCAAGCTAAATTATATGTATGCCTGTAGTAACAATAGAGCATTTATTACATAATTTCTATCTATTTCTCGTAATTGATTAGTTTAGGAGTTTGATTGCAAATTTATTAGAACTTACATCATGCTAATTTAATTATTTATATGCTCATACTATTTTCATATACTTAGATTTTTTTTTCCCTTGGTTAAGTCAATTTGTAAGTCATGTTAGGATTAAGATACAGTTTAATATATTTTGTTATCTCTACGTCTTACTACCTGTTCAGGTTATGCGTATTTATGATAATTACTCTAATGGAGTAGGAATGAGGATAGAAGTATTTTAGAAGTTATATCTAGGTGCATTTGCGTTTAATTAGATTGAGAAATCATTTAGATAAACCACCCTCACTGAGTGGACCCAACTAGGACGTGAACCCCAACACCAACTTCAGCAGGCCAGCCTAACCCGAGAGTGACGCCATAGAAGTGGGTTTATATATAATTTAGACCACTACCAAATTTTGTATCGAGTCCGGTTGACTTCCAGGTTTGGTCGCCTTATGTGTAGACTATTAGCCGCTCTGATGGCACAGAACGTTGCCCAGGGTCCACTATAGGAGGTTGTCTACACGTCATGCCTTCAAATAAGATGATGTAATGATCATTATTATGATGTTGTGGATTTAGGGTGGGACTTAATCTAACTTAAACTAACTAACCAAACCCTGGTGAACATTATGATTATTCCTCTAGAGGGAAAGATACCATGGGTACCAGACGGGAACTGAACCCGGGACCCCTAGGCTCGTAGCCAGGTGCACTGACCACTACACCACGAGGCTGGTCATTCTCACGCTGAAACTGTCACTTAAAGTGGAGTGTAGGTAACTCAGGTGAAGAACATTGTTTTTTGAAGTTTTTATAGCAATACTTGGACGAAATAAATAGAATATTGCTTCAGTACAAACATAGAGTTTAGTTTAATTCACATGGTGATATCAACAGGTTGTTTAGTATTTGGCATGTCCATTAGATGACAAACTTTTTAAATGAAGATAAAATGTCATTAAATTTCAGGACACCCTTAAGATATATTCAAGAACTGATAAGATCACCATGTGAAGGAAATTAAACTTTTATGTTTGTACTGAAGCAATATTTGAGCTTATTTTAACTAAAAAAATGTGTTGATATAAAAACTGCAAGAATAGTGACCTTAACTCGCTTTCGCTACATCCCCACCTAATGTTAAACACTTTATCGAGCATGTTGTATGTGACATTGGATGTTTGGTTCTACATAATAATGGCTTTCCAATTCCATATTTTTTCTCTATGTTTAACTCATCTTTCTAGTAATGGCCTGTACAAATATTTATTTCGTGACATGTGAATTTCCAGATTAAAAAGAAAATTATCATTTTGTAACTAAAATTATATTAATCTACAATCAAAACTAAATAACGACATGAATAATAATTGTAGGCCTATCACATTACACATTTGTAAACTTTATTGATCAAAATATAATGCGTCCCTTTTCCAAATTAATTCGTCAGTGTCTCATTAATTTTATGGCCGTTACTAAAATGAAACGGGCTTTTCCTCAACATTTTAATAAAGAGTACCCTTCCAAATAATAGGATGATTTTGAATGAACTGGATTTTTTCACACTTATTTTCAGCACAAAAGAGATAAAACATTTTACTTACCTTTCGACAATTAATTACGAAAAATAGACAAGACATGGGCTACCTGAAGAATAAAAAAAAAAAAGAACGCGTCGAATCTCACTAAACATTTTTCTAGATGTTTACTGACGAGTATACCACCATGAATCAGCATGATATCTCGCTAAGGGGAGGTGTTTATATGATCGTGGGTTCCCGCTAACCCCTCTTCATCTTCAGGGAGGGGATGATCGTGCTAAATGTTGCAGCATGACTTTGCTCTATCTACTATCATACCCTAACCTCCCCGAAACCCCCACCAGAACAGTGGTCCAAACGCAGCACCCCTACAGAACATCCCCAGGAGTCGTCGCTCAAACCCTCACCGCAGACTTCCGTTAATCAACTTGTGCCGTCGCCGTGGCTAATGAAAACACTCTCACTCGCTAGAAGGACGGGGTTGCGCAAGGGGGTGGGATCGGATGAGGGTGGGAGGGAGATTTCTGGGTGACGTCATAACGGGGATCACGCCCGTGGATTCTGGGAAACGGGCCCGATCAAGGATGTCGATAAACTCGGTCACGTGACGTACATTAAAGTTGTAGGTATGAGTAGAGCAGATTTATTAAGTTCTTTTAAATTATTATTATTATTATTAGCACCGCATCTTACTAACCGTTCGGGTTGTACGCACTTACGCTAATGGTAGGGTGATTTTGAGATGAAATGGAGGACCTACAGCTTAACGTGGGATCCGAACCCCAGTGGAGGCTTGGCATTCCTCACATTCACAAGTTGTGAATAATACACGTCTTGTCAGAGGTGAAGGAAGGGTTTGGCAATCAGATAAGTTATTTTAAACTTTACAATCTTGATGCTTCATTGCTTTTAATAGTAACTAGGAACAATCTAGTGTAAGTAGGCCCTGCTTGGATTTTAAGATTGTGGTTTAATATTTGGAGATATTTAAGAAGCGACTATGCAACCAAGAAGTTCTGCAGTTACTCTTATTGACAGATGGAGTCAAGTTCGACGGAGGAGTGGCGGGTGATATTTAGTAAATGTTGGCTACTACAGGTCTACATTTAGTGTTGACCGTTTTAAAAGGGTATATATTAGTGATAATCAAATCCCCCCCCCTTCACAACTGTGGTTAACATAAAGGACCACTCGTCAAACCCCGACAAATGCAGCATAATAAAGAACGAAGACCCAATTGTTATTTCTGGTGGCACGCCACTAAAGAGCTAAATCTGCTCTTATTATTTCCAGTTTTATTTTGTTTCGAAAATTAAAAAAACATTTTTATATCGTATTACAAATTAATATATTCATGTACATAGATTTTTACTAGATTTAAACCTTACATAAAGTAACCTTAACTCATCGAGTCTAGATTATTGCCCTGAGTGCTTCAGTAACATATTTTGTTGTTGAATCCAGAAAAATCATGTCAAGTGGATATTTATAAAATGTAAAATAGTGAAAATAAGTTTATTAAAGTTTAAATGCCAAATACTAATAGCCCAGAAGCTATAATCATCTAGAAAATATCAATTAACAAAACAACGAACAAAAAGAGAGAAGAAAGTAGTTGTTGATTTGGTTTGGTAAAGGTGTTTAATCTTCTGTAGGTATATGTGTTGTTTGCTGAGCTGTCAATGTTCTGTCTGTAAGATTACCTTCCTTCCCCCTCCTCTCTTCTCTATGAGGCCCCTTCTCCAGACTCTTGACAGATTTGACCGATGGTCTTCATCTCCCCATCGAGTCACGTGACTTGTGTAGCTACACCTAATGATGCAATCTCAGGTAAACCTACTCTCACTTTCATGATTTTATTTTGGAATATCTACTAGACTTCCCTTCTACCAAAATAATTGATATATTATTATTACCAACTATTGTTATTGCAATGTAATAAATCATATGCTTCGGATGAAAAGTTGTAAAGGATATGAGGACACTCCCTTCAACATTGTCTTATTGTTAGGACATCCGTCTAAAAATATTGATACTTTATCCAATTCTTTATAAATATCTAGAACGTTCTCGATTTACCTTAGAAAATAAACTGACGAACACCAGATATGTTTTTTGTTAATTTGATGTGTAGTAAAAGTTTTAAATACACAGCACAGAACCTCACGAACTTCTCAATCTACATATTTCTGACAGTTTTTCCACATTGACAATTGTAAGTAATTTACTGGACAAATATATTATTTCCAAAACATCAGTGTTCACCTGTCTATTTTTCTTAAACTGTTCCCAAAAATAGAGTATTCATTTTTGAAGAGTACCCATTTATCAATAAAAAGAATAAGAATAAAATATTAAGCTTGTTAGTAAACAACTGGAAAAGGTCAAAATTGGAAACGTTAGTCCAATTGAGTATGGAATCCTTAGAACAGAAACCACTTATAGTAAAATAATTTTTTTTATAGTCTTGGATGATATATTATTTATTTTCAAAAATCTTTTTGATATGTTTTTGTCTTTTATTTGTAATATTTAGAGACTTTTTAGTCAGCCAGATGTTGAAAATAATTTAAGATATTTATTATTCGTTTTGCGTTTAGCATTAAAATATAAATAGATACGAAGCAGTATTATAAATTAGGTACCTAAAAACAATAATAATAGACAATAGAAATCACCTAACCAAACCAACTGGTTCAAAAGGTAAGGTAGGCCCTCAGACCAGAAACCAACATCTTGGCGGGAAGATTCTTAGCCGCTGCTTCGAGCGATGATAGATCACATGTCGACAGCGCCCCGTCAAACTCTTGAGGATGAGGAGAAGGTTCACCCGACGCGGGTCATAGGTTAAGCCAATTAATAGCTAAATGTCAGTCAAAGTTTCGTCTCCGGGAGGTCAGCCATGTTGAAAGGAAAGACGGGACGAACGTTGGTCCTAGGGCGATTACTGTAATGGAACGGACGACGATGAGTCTCTTCGTTAGTATAATACACGGATCGCTAAACTAGTGATGGACAAATTGGAAGACGCGGGGTTAAGGGGGATTGGTGAGTGACGTTCAGAAAACAATACTTACTTCCAGAAAAATGAGTGAGGGATGATGAAGAAACCATTTTCTAGATAATCTTTAATGTGTATTTTAACATAATTGTTATAGAAATATTGTAAATGTAGCCGATTAATGAGAAAGAAATTTAAATACCAAATTGGATTGAAAGATATAGTTTTGCATAGTTAAAATTTGAAAATATATCGAATATATCATTACAAATGACTTTTTCCCCTTTATCTCTGAATCATCCCTGTGCCAAAATGCAGCAATTGGCGTCAACTAGAAACAGAAAAATTAGGTGTGCGAATGATTTAGTGAGGTCATTCATTATTCAAAAACTTATTTTATGACGCGTACAATGAGTATAGAATAGAATAATTACCCAAGTTGAACTAGGTATCCAAGCAGCTATAACTTATTTCCAATGTTTAGCTGTGAACTGCAAACGCGTGCAAAAAAAATAATCTTGCGTGTCTCTAGAATACTTCACGCATGCTTGATACAGGTGAAAAGGTTGAGTTTTTATTTCTTCTAGTTATTATTAGTTACTATACTCATTTGACGACGACATCACTAAGGAAAATATGTACTCCGTCCTCAATATCTGCTTGCATCTACTGATTGGGTATTGGGTAAGGATGTGGAAGGTATAATTTTTGGGGGGTTTTGCCTAGAAGGAGAGAAATATTTAAGTAAAACATCCACATCACATCTAGCCTAGATTATAACCCTGACCTCGTCATAACAACATTACTAAAGGTCAAATTTTTGCAATAGAGCAATATATAAGCTATGAATCAAACACATGCAGATATAGGATACTATACAAATTCTCATTTTTCTTTAATATTCATTAAAAATACACTAAAATGATCTTAGTGTTTCACTAAAATTAGGATAGTTAGTGATTTTTACTGCAGCTATTACAAGATTGAACCATATTTTCTCATGCATTAATTTAAATAACTCAGACGATTAATTAATGGTAACCCGCCTCGGTGGCGTAGTTGGCTAACGCGCTTGTCGTGTTGAGCTCGACCGCCGAGGACGGGGAGATCGAGGCTCGAATCCCGGTTGGGTGAACTGAGGGTGGTTTTTCCTAAATGGTTTTCCACTCTCTCTCTCCACGCAAATGCGGGTTCACTTCCACTAAATTCAAACCTCCCAATTCCTAATCCATTAGCGTAATTAGTTCTTAAGCATATAACCCGAACGGGTAGTAAGACGCGGTGCTAAATATTATTATTATTATTATTAATTAATGGTAAATCATTTGCAAACTATCTTAAGTTATTTGATGTTTGCAGGTACGATAATCTCCTAAGTTTAACCCAAAATAATGGTTTTGATTTTTAAGGGTAATTTTTTAATATAGGATACCATGGTAAATAATGAGGAGGGTAGCTAGAGAAAATAATGTGGAGGATAGTTAGAAACAATAACTAGAGGAAATTCACCTGCATTTGTGTGAAAAGAGGTAATGGAAGCCACAACGATAAATCATTGAGAAAGCTACCACCTGTACAACTAATTATTGTACTTGAATCGTGAAGCTTGGAAGATCATAATGATCTTTATGTTGAGAATATAACAATTAACATATTGGTAAATTTTAAATATCACTCGTGGAAAATAATTCCCTAGTGCAGTGGTCACCAAATTGCGGACCGCGGTCAGCATCCGGTCCGCAGAGACTTTTTAACGACCTTGACGAGATAGCGATAAACATAAGAAATGATGATATTTCGGTGGTGGGCGGGTAGTAGACATGGAATGCCAGCAATAATAAATAAATAAAATAACTAAAAGGAAAGAAAATCACGTTTTTTTAATTAGTATATTTCCATAGGACTTGAACTTGAGTCACTGTTAAAGTTTTGCTGGACCACGGAAGTATGTCGAGTTTTTAAACCGGACCTTCATCAAAAATAATTGGGGACCCCAATCCTAGTATTCCAGTAAAAGAATCGAAACTAGCTAGACCTTCTCATAACAGTAAATAATATAGTCTATTGCTATCTTAACGTTGTATGGACAGCGCTAATGTCGAGAAAAATCTGTAAGATAGCGTTTGTGTCGCTGAGAAATATATGAAAGTGGATACTACCGGTCCGTCCCGTTGAGAACCAAAAAACCTCTTCGTCAACGGTAGACAGGAAAAAGTCTTGAGCTGAAGTTGTGGGTAGGGCAGAGAGGGTGGGGGAGGGGGCGGATTAGCAGGTAGACAGTCTTCTTCTCTGGCTATTATGAATGAAAACTTTAAATTTGGGACCGAACTATTATTATCACCGCGTCTTACTACCCGTTCGCAACTACGCTAATGTGTAATGGTAGGGTGATTGTGAGATGAAGTGGAGGAACTACAGTTTAACGTAGAATCCGAACCACGGGGGAGGTCTGGTATTCCTCACATTCACAGGTTGTGATTAATACACATCTTGTCAGAGGTGAAGGAAGGGTTTGGAAATCAGAGTTGTCTGTGCCGGGACCAAGGAATGAACCCCGGACCCTCAGTACAGAGGTCTGACACCTTACCCCTAGACCACCAGGTCCCCCCGGGACCGAACCAAACCGTCGGTTCATTTTAAAGTTAACCTTAATTTGATTTAGACACTAAACTCATTTAGTTTATTTTAACGATAAATGGGGGTCATAGTTCTGATCCTGAATGGGTAAACAAAGGGTGCATCTTTCTAAATGGTTTCCCTCTGTCCCTCCACAGAAATGTGGGTGCATTTCCTCTCTTTTAGATATCGCTCATTATTAACACAATAGTGTAATTAATAATAATACTAATTAAACTTACTAATTGTGCTTTATACAGATATGCCGAACTAATAGAGTGGAGAGAAAAAGGGGGGGGGGGAGTTACGTATTTAAAGCATTATCTCTACACGATGTCAAATATGAGTAATTTTTAATTAAGGCTATAGGCTCATCTACATATTATTTTGATTAAAAAATGACATCTTGACGCGGGAATTGAATTTGGGACCTACAAACTATGTTTTGATAGTTGTTATAAAACTAATTCGTTACGTCTGAACAAAGGGGAGAAAATACATTAGAAAAAACATTTGATGAAAAAGGACATAAAAAGAAATTATGATTGTGGAGATGTAAAGGAGAAAGTGGAATATGTTAGTGTCCATCTGGACATGTCTGTAACCTGAACCAGCTAATACAGTATTGGCTCGCAAATTATGTTATGTTATGCCATTGTAGGTTGTCGGTGCTATTATTTTTTTAACTTTTATTTTAGCGCCACGTATCTTACTACCTGTTCAGGTTATACGCCTTGTACTAATTACTCTAATTTTAAATCTAGGACAGACACAAAATCCATCCCCCGGCCGTCAATTCATCACTGTGAAAGGGTAACCCCACATTCCAACAATGATAAATTTCTCGACCATGCCAGTGATCGAGCTCGGGCCCTTAGCTCCGTAGGTGGACGCACTACCACCGGAACTAAACTTCGTAATTTTCTAGCAAGATCATATTTTTTCTCTAAGTTATATCCACAAACAAAGTTATAGATTTTTTTATGCAAAAGGGCTAATTTGTTTTTTAAAAAGGTGGGGAGTGTGCACAGCATAGACTTTCTCGCTACTATAAATAAAAAAAGATATATTTACTTAAAACTCGTAAGATATTTGAAATGAGATAATATACATTGTTGCACATTCTACCAAAGAACATAAACGAAATAATATACACTTTTAGAGAAAAGAGAAATATCACACCTACAGAGCATTACAGCAAATTACAAATTTAAAGACTTATCCGTAATATATAT
Organism: Timema podura; assembly: GCA_033556935.1. Classification (NCBI taxonomy): domain Eukaryota; kingdom Metazoa; phylum Arthropoda; class Insecta; order Phasmatodea; family Timematidae; genus Timema; species Timema podura. Next base: position 36,038,046 of record JAVRXN010000001.1, read on the forward strand.
GTAATGTATTTATATATATTTATCTGTATATATTATATATACATATAGTATATATGTCGTAGGCTAATTAGAAAATCCGGCTTAATGGAAAAGGCACCGTCAATTTACAATGAACCAGGCTAATTGAAAAAAATATTATATTTTCTTATCAGCCTGATAACTTTTAGGCTTATTGCAATGAGCCCATACAGCTTTAGGCTAGTAAGGTAATGCACCTTTGTTCGCTCAATCAGTCTAGTTGGTTACAAGCTTATTGCAATACGCCCAAGATAGTAAAGGCTTATTTAAAAAAATCTACAGCAGAGGTTCCCAAACTGTGGGATATACAATTATTCCCGATGGTATGCTGTGAAAATCCAAACAAAACAAACAAATTAAAGTCGTAAAAAAATACCTCATAAAATCTAATAAATATATTACAACCCAGTCTAATAGAAGTGACCTCTAGATTTCTGGCACATAAATTTATAAAGACATCCCAGAAAAATATGTAACAGTTCGTGAAGCTGTGAATAAGAAATCAAAGTTTGAGGGCCAGGTATATGCCAGTTGCAAGTGTATAGTCTCAGAAAAACAGCGTCAAACGAAAAAGTGTGCCTGTAAAAAGGCAAACTAATTGTGTACATCAAAATGTCACAGCAGTTTACCGTGTGGATATAAATAAAAAAAGTGTTGTGTGTAAAGTGTGAATTGACAATGGTAAATGTCACAATATACTTGTAAACGCGTTACATTACTTAAACTTGAGATTTTTAATCAAATCTTGCAATCGTAAGGAACTAAGTAAATTAATTTAAGAACATGCTGAAAGAGAAAAATTTTATATTCTCTAGACCAGTGGTTCCCAAGCTTTTGGAATGTTGTACCACCCCAACAATTCTCGTAATTTTGTGTAGGTTAAACCGTTTGCGTGTTTATTACACGACTGTGCGGCTGCACCGTCTGTCTGAGCTGTAATCAGTTTTACCACCCCTACAATCACCGAGTAAATCTATTTTAATTTTGATTAGACTGGGTCGTAATATATTTAAGAAGCTATAAGTTTGTCAAATTTCAAGTTTCTAGCTCATCTGGAAGTGGGTAAACATTAATTATAGTGAGTCAGCCATGTGGCTTTATAGTAGTATAATTTCAAATAACGATTTTTATATTTAGTATGCCTTCATTTTTGAAATGATAAATTAATTCGTATCCCAAAGAGGTGTGGCGATACGATAAATATTGGAAGTTTCCTTAAGTGTAAATTACCCTCAAAGCTACTTTCATGAGGATATGAGAACTTCCATTTTGTTTTAATTTTAAACTATATATATGTATATATTAATTTTAATCGAGTCGAGTTTGATATAATCTATTTTTTCACTTTCCATCCCTAAGTAAAAAATACTACCATTAATTTTAGGATTGAATAGATTATTATAAAAAACCTCTGAGAAACCTTAGAAAAACCCCATATCCCAAGTTTTATCCCAATTGGTAAAATAGTTTTGTCTCTAGTCAGAGCTACAGACTGACATTATTAAAAAAATAATTTTTTTTTCAGATTTAAGGGGTAATGAAACGTCGACATCCATCAAAATCTCGAGCTTTTTTTATTACAAATACTATTTTTACTCAACTATAGAGGTGTGAGATGATCATAAGTAACATTATATATTAACTAGTTGGTCGTTGCAGCAATGGCTGCAGATTATTACACTAAAATGTATTTTAAAATTTTATTGGGAAAGGATCTCTATAATAAACAAGCCCTCACTAAATTTTTGATTAAAAGTTTACTCGTCAAAGGCTATCAACTTTTCTTAGATATTTAGTTTTCGGTGTGTAATTAGAATTAAAACGTATATTTTCCCCCTTTACGCCCCGATGGGAACTTTAAAATTACTCTTCTCCCAGATCTATATCTAATAGTTGCACAAACCACTCAAGTACCTAACGATTGAGCTGATATTATTTTTAAACAAAGACAAATATTTTATTTGCCTATATACAGCTATACATAAATCATGGTTTCCATGGTGATGTAAGCAAAGAATGATTGTACAGATGAACCAATGTCCACACAGAAGAAAAAGATGGAAGATTCGCTAGGAAAATTGGGTTTTAGTTTTAGGCCATTATTTTTATCGGCATCCTGATTCCCTTATCTATAAAATGAGTGTTCGTTAGTCAACATCTGTTCAGTCATTTCCTCGTAATTTATATTTCTGGAAACGGGCTTATCAAATTATATATAAGATATCTGATATAGAGAGTGATAAAATGTGATAGGGAAAATGAGAGTTTAAGTGTTTGAGGGTGTGATTGTGTAAGTGTGAGGGTGAGTGTGAAAATGAGAGTATGAGTGCGTGTGAGGAGAGTGTGTATGTGTGAGAGAGAAATAGAATAGGCAAGGGAGAATGCGTGATAAAGTGTGTGTGTGTGTGTGTGTGAGAGAGAGAGAGAGAGAGAGAGAGAGAGAGAGAGAAAAAGAAAGAAAGCGTGTAAAATTTTGGGAGAGATATTGTGTGTAGGAGAGAGAAAATGTGAGGGTATGTGGAAGAGATTTGGAGAGATAAAGTTAAAATGGAGAGACTAGTTCAGAGAGGGAAAATTAAATTGTGAGAGAGTTATAGCGAGAGTTTAAGAGAAAGAGTGTTTGCGAGAAAGAGTTAGAAAGATAAATTGAGAGAGCGAGTTTGAGAGAGAGTGAGAATGAGATAGAGACAGTTTGAGTCAGATTGTTTGAGAGAGTGAAATAGAGAAAGAAAGAGTTTAGTCAGAGATTTTGAGAGAACTTGAAATAGAGGGAGTTTGAGAGATAGAGAGAACGTTTGTGAGAGAGCATTTGAGAGAATTTGAGAAAGAGAAAGCGTTAGAGAAAGAAAGAGCCGTTGAGAGAGAGAGTGTTTGAGAGAGAGGTTAAGAGAGAGAGTATAATAAAGATAGTATGAGAGAAATTGTGTGATATAGCGTGGATGTGAGTGTAGAGAGTGTGTGAGAGAGAGGGATAAAGTGTGAGAGAAAGAATGAGAAAAGATTATATTAAAGAAGTGTTTTATAGTGTGTGTGTGTTGTGTGTGTGTGTGTGTGTGTGTGTGTGTGTGTGTGTGTGTGTGTGAGGGAGAGATTGGGAGAGAGTGTGTGAGAGCGTGGGAGTCTGATAGAAAGAGAGAATGTTAAAATATAGATGTGGTACTCAAACATTTGAAATATCATTTCCTCAAAATTAACTATCAACATGGAAACATAAGTGAACTTACTCTATTTGTAGGAATGTGAAAAGATATATGGGGTGTACAAAACATTACTAATTTTAAATATACACTCAAATTAAGCGTTAAAATGAAAACATAGCTTAACTTATGTATTTGTATTTTGTTACTATTTGCTAAAATGAACACTAAAACCCATTATTTGGAAAAAGTGAGCACCAAAACTCATACTTAGATAGTTAAAATGACTAACTTTTTTTTTAACACTATTCAAGTTCATTTTATCGTTTTTGAGCTTATAATACATACCAAAACATATTTAAAAAAATTTTATCATGCGAAAAACTAAACTTAGACAATATTTTCACGAACTTAACAACTTAACCTTTTAATTTTCAAATTATACTCAATATTATTAATTTAAATTTAAATTAATAATAACATTCCAATAAAAAATAAATATTTTCCCAGTTTAGGCATCTCAATTTAGATGTGCTATGACCAGCATTCAAAGAGAAAAATGTGATGTGTTCGGACCAACAATTAATGAAGATTGAGTTATTATTTTTTAGCCAAGATGATATAAAGAATTAATAGCCAGAGCTATTATTATGCTTATTAGTGGGGATTACTTCGGGTTCGATTCCCGTGTCCAGGTGTCATTTTTAAATTTTCAGAATACAAGATGATATAGTTTATTTAGAGATTTACAGTCATGCAGCAAATAGTGGTTTCCATGATGATTAAACAAAGAATGAAGCACTGAAAATTATCTGTGAGAATTGGGTTTCCGTGGAAAACTACTACTTTTCCTGATATCCTGGACTCCTAATCGTTAAAATGAGTGGTAGTTTGTCAAAATCTGTTCAGTCATTTCCTCATAATTACTATTACCGTAAGCGGGCTAATCAAATTATATATGGTAGGAAAGATATATTAACCTACAAATTTCATCTCATGGCCAATATGACTAAAAAGTAATCTATCTTTATTTATCTAACATAATGCACAATTGTCCATACCTATTAACGTAACTCAAATATAGGCTTTCATCTCACGCTGTATTCTTTGTTCAAGGTCAATCTTAAATTTATTATTATTTATTATTATTTAGCACCGCGTCTTACTACCCATTCGATTTCTACGCTTAAGTACTAATTACACTAATGGACTAGGAATTGGAAAGGTGTAATTTAGAGGAAATAAACCCGCATTTGCGGGGAGGGAGAGTGGAAAACCATTTAGGAAAAACCACCCCAGTTCACCCGACTGAGATTCGAACCTCGATATCACCGTCCTTGGTGGTCAAGTCATTCTTTAAAATATTTTCTATTTTTTTTATTAAATACTTAATAAGTGGTTTACTGTATTGGTAAAACATTTATGTCGTCCGCAGCTAAATAAAGGTTGGTGACCTCTGCTTTACAAATTATATCTAAGATACAATTTAAAATTAGTAGAAAATTTTCAAACGGTAGCATAAAGCTACCATAGATCAACGATGGAATTTGTTTCTGATTGTTATTAAATGGCCGACGATTTTACACATCTATTACCGACTAACCCTTAAAATATGAGCGATAAATGACCCTAATACAGATTTAGCCCTAGATAGCTCAGTGGTAAGATATTGACGTGCTAAGTTGGAGGTTCCAGATTTAGTTCGAAATTTAAAAAGGATTTTAAAAAAAAAGTTTATTATTTAAGTTCAATAATATAATTTAGGTTTGAAGTCATTTCACCATTTTATTATTTAAGTTCAATAATATAATTTAGGTTTGAAGTCATTTCACCATTTTATTAGTGGTTTGGGCTTTCCGAATTTCTTCGTAAAAGCGTTTTATTGACTTGGAATGCTTATTACTTTTGCCTTTTACATATATTCTGCCATCTTTAAACTTTTGTGGGGCAATTTTTTTAAATAATAAAAATGTTCTTCTCACTATTAGTACACCTCACACATACCTAAAGACATTAAATGCAACTATACTCAGCGACATTGAAAAAATCCTTTCAACAATCGTCACACTTGCTACACGGACTTGAAAACGGTGGAGCCCAGGTAACAATACCTAAAGAGAGATGGGGATGGATCAGGCCAAAACCACTGGCAACATATTTATGGTTTCAAGGACAGACAGCTAGTGACGTGGAGTGAGAAGGGATGAGCTCTCTCTCTCTCTACTCTAACCGGGCCGTTCTGTTTCGGCTATTGCGGGGTTGCATCAGATATATTTTCAAAATCCGGGGGCAAAATATGTAGCACCTCAGCTCACATAAAATTTTATGAGTTTCAGATTGAATATTAATGTGATTGAAGTACCATTTTAAAGTTAAAAGAAGTCGGCACTAATTGATTTACTTCCCCCATTTATTACATACGTTTAAGTATACAAAATAATTAATTGAATATTGCATTTATTTGGCAGTTTTTTTATGCAATTGATTGAAGGTTCAGTGAAATAATATTTATTTCTCTTAATAAACCTCTTCAAGTACTTCTAACATTCCAAATATGAAATCTTTGCATTATTTGGTTTTTCTAAAAATCTTTGCATTAGATGCCAAAATTTCAAACTTTGAGTAAACACTGTGCTCAAAATATACATTTAATCTATATTTAATACACTGATCCAAGTTTGGTTTAAGAAGACCTACTAATATATATATAATTTATACAATATTAATTTTGGGCCGTACACCCTTAACGGTTTATACCACGTGACCACTGGCGTGGGTTGGTTGATAAACAGTTATTTCCTTACAACTTTCTCATATTTTATATTATGGCATAGAAGATACTTTTCGAAAACAAGTATTATGTCTTAAGTATGTTCTCTTCATAAAACAAACACATAATTTTGTTAATCACAATAATCAATCTTTATATGTCAATTTTAAATAAAATTATTCAAATATATTTAAAGAAATTCAGATTTTCAAAATGAGATTATTTGTAAACAACCCTAAAATTATTTACTATCTGTAAAAATAAAAACGAATTCTAAATTATCATGAAAAACTTATGCCGGATTCATAATTTGAATTTAATTTTCAAGATCAATTTCTAAAATTTCAAATTTTCTATAGATTGTCGTGGGTAAATTACCCTTAAATTAACTAACTATGTATAAATAAAGATGAATTATTATTAATAATATAAAATAGTTTCCCGATATCAAATTTAAACCTCATTGTTAAAACATTTTTTTTAAAATATTCAAATTTAAAAAAATCATCAGTAAACCATCCAAAACCAAATATCCCGCCCATCACCCCCCAAAAAATACAGCCTAACTTTTTATGTTCATGTCAAACACTCCCCCGATATACATTATTAGCAAAATTATTATAGCCATTTTCAAAATAACTCAAATTTTCAAAAATCATTTGTCAGCAAACGACCCTTTATAAAAAAAATTACCTGAAACCTAGTAAAAAGTGCTATTCATAATTTCAAACACTCCCACGATACCGATTTAGAATCAAATTTGTAAAATATTTCAAGTTTTTGAATAATTAGTCATAAGTAAACTACCCATAAATGATTTTTAATACAAAATTCTATACATTGCATTTTAAAAAATTTGGAAGTTAAAAAAAACACTCATCTATAAACTACCCTTAATTAAAGTTCTAGGGTAATAAAACCTTTTTGGGGTATAGCCCTATAACATCTGTATCTCAAGCTTAAACAAAATTCATTAATACATTTTAGATCAATGGCCAGGCTCAGACAGACATACAAACATACTGACAGACATACATCAATTTACAGAGATACATACATACATACAAACATACATACAACCAGTCAGACAGACATGGGGACCAACATGGAGACAGATTTGTACACAGACTTACAGACAGACAGACAGACATACATACATATATGGGGACAGACAGGAAGGCAGATATAGGGACAGACATTGGAGCAGACAGAATTTTGAGATAAACTTTTTCTTTCTCTTGATCCTTCGAAGATAAATTTTTTTTACAATCAAAATACTTCTAACTCAACATTTTATTAAATGTTTAAGTTTTATACCCCCCTGAAACCGAAAAAGTAGCTTTTGCGTTGCCTTCTCTCAATATCTCAGATTAGAACCGAAACCATTTTAACAACCTGGCTAAGTCTTGGTATTTAGGATTTTCATAAATTTCCCCCGATGAATATTTGAATTATTTATCTAGCCCTAAAATCAAGGGTAGTTCAATGAAGGGCAGAAGTAGAAAATAATATCAACAATGATTATTTCTTATAATTTGATGTCACATATGAAAAGTGAAAAGCTACAGATCACATGATTCGACGTTTAAATCTATGAAAATGGTTTTATTAACTTTTATAATTGGCAAAAAGGTTTCTTCCTATATAAATCAGACTTGAGTCTAGATATATATTTAAAAAAGAAGTACGTTACATACTTTGTACTTTTGTTTCGCTCCAAGAAAAATCTAATACATAATTATAACAAGCTACATCAACCATTTTTTTTTATGGTTTACTCTTTCTTTACCAGGCTGATGTTGATTCTGAAGACACATCTCTGACGACTTACAGGTAACATAAAGCCAAAACTAGTCACTAAAAAAAAAGGACCGTATTCTATATTACAAAAAAAAAGCCCCATATATTTCAACAAGGTCTTCTTCGTATTCATAAACTAATTCACATCACCGCCTACTTCTTTCATTGGCGGACCCAAATGCCGTTACACGCCACTGTACATAAATAATAGCTGATAATGGACAAGTAATCGCCCGGTTGCTCTGTTCTCGTAAGTCATTCCGAGATCGTTTATTTTGTGACTGATATTTTTTTCATCCCCCCCCCCCCTTTCCCCTTCTCTCTCTCTCTCTCTTTACTTTGAGTCCTGCCCTTAAAGCGGTGCTCGTTTAAGAAATCCTTAGTTCTATTCTGTTAAACAAGCTGTAAATTGTGGTGTATTATATTTGTTTCGTGGGAATCTTTGAAATGCATTTACCAAGGACTACAAAATAAAATGTTTTTGTCTATACGATGACAAGGTTGAATAGACAATGAAAATGACAACGGACAAAAAAAGAAGCATTGGTAGACTAGTGAACATAAACGTGTCGGTTTATTGAGTTGATTTTTCTCTAGCGCCTTGTCTTACTATCTGTTAGGTTATACGCTTATGTACTAATTGCACTAATACGTTAGTGGTGGGAAAGGTAGAATGTATAGGCAGTGTACCCACATTTGCGTGGAGGGAGAGTTGAAAACACGTTTAGAGAAAATCACCCTCAGTACACCTGACCGGGATTTGAACCACGATCTCCCAGTCATTGACAGTATAGACTATTCTATTGTGAGAGGGACGCCTCAGACCATGCAGTCACAAAATAGGTATTGCGTTAAAATATTGTGCAAGCTGTGTTGCGGGTTGTAGGACTTTTTTGATATTCATTTTCAATTACCTTTAGAATGAACATTTTAATGATAGCATAGTAATGTAGAGGATCTTTGTAGAAAGAGGCTCTTAGAAAATACAAACATTAAGGGCGATTCAAAAATAAATAAAAACAGTCAAATATTTATAACTCCGTAGGTAGGTCAGCTTAGTCAATTTCCTCCAGATTTTGGTGCTGGAAAGTTTTTTGTAATTCTGCCACCAGGGATAAGCTAAGGAAACTAAATGAATTTTCCTGTTGTGTCAATATAAATTATGGATGCCTCTTAGTGACAAAATACGTACAAATCTCAAACGCAGCCCGCAATATAGAAGAAAATTGAAAAATGTAAGAGTTATTTTATAATTTGGTACATATATTTGTATATTATATCCTAGTTACTAAGTTATATATTTTTAAAGTGCTCAGTTCTTTATAAATAATCCTCTAACTTTTTTGTGGTAAACATTAATATTATTTTAATATATTATTTTATAGATATTAATATTTTAGATCTAAAAAGACAGATGCAGACTACAGTACTTGAAGTAGGCCTGTATATGAATAAAAACTTTTTTAGTTAATGTTATTTTATGAAAAATAATATTGCAATATACTTTTAAATTACAAATACATGACAAAAATTATAAAGATTCGGTTCTATTGGATATTTTGAAAATATATTATTTAAATATTTTTTAAAATATTAAACTTGAATTCATAAGAAATGGGAAATATGACCCAGTTAAAAATTAAACTTGATCATGCTCCTTATGTTCGCATTCTAAAAACCAGAATATGTTGTACCAAAGACGTGTTTAAACTTTTTTTGCTATTAGTTTATGTCAACGCGTTTACCTACCCATCCGTGTTAAACGCATATGAACTAATTATACTCATAGGCTATACTAGGGATGAATTTATAGGAAGTGTACACACATTTACATGGAGGGTGAGTGGAAAATAATTTAAATTTTTTATTTAAGGTATTTAACGTGCACTTTTTGAAATGATTGATTATATCAGCAGACGAAAATGTCTAAGAGCAAGAGCAAAAGGAACTACCAATTTTACCGGAAAGGTATTTCCACACACCTTCCAGGATTCTATTACATTCCTCATAATGTGACCGACGGCTTTACTTCCCCTCCGAAGGAAGTTGTGCTACGGATTAAAAAAAATTCTAATGGAAACTAATTTAATAAAAAATCCCTCGGTAAACCCAACCCTGATTCGAGCCTTGTTATCCCCGACATCGGGGACCTACATTTTACAAAACAGTGGAAACATCGGGGGAAAACTTAAGGGATATTGCATTCGTGACAAATAAAACTTAAAAAGCAAAGTTTCTCTAAAACACTGTAAAAGCTATGTATGTTTTAAGGGGGGAGTGTTGCATCATAGTCGTCAATTTCACCATGCCACAACTTTGACATTTTGACTACCGTCATACTATTAAAGGAAAACGTTCCCCTCTGCCCACCCGCCTGTATAAAATTCAGATAATACCATGGAAGAACATTATAATGACAAATTATAAATGTGGACGTAGAAGCAAGCAAAACTAATATATAATAAAGAAGATGGAAACTCCTTTCTAGACAGGACAAGAAAGAAAGAGAGAGAGAGAAAAAGATATGAAAAGTGAGGAAAGAGTGACATTAGAAATTCAGATGACCAAAAGGCGAGGTCGTACCACGATTTATCAAAAGTAAAAAAAAAAAAAATAAGAAGAAATCTCGGAAGAAGGAAGACGAAGAATCCAAATAGCTAGGCATGTCGTCAGTGTAAGAGACAGTTCATTTTTTAATATAAATGAGGTAAAAAGATGAAGAAATATTTTTCGGGGGGAAGGGAAGGGAAAAATATAAGTGAAAATTCTTTTGTTGGATAGATTCACAAATGAGTTGAAGACATCTTTACTGGATTTATGTTCGTGCACCACGCTACAAAAATCAAACTCTTTGACTTTCGTTCGTTTGAATGAGTGCATGGTAAAAACCAGATATTTTATATTAATTAATTATTCTAGCTGGCCTTTTTAACCTTTTCCCATAGATAAATGCCTTAAATATAATTATGATTTTTCACTTAGAATATACTGAATGTCATTGAATTTATAAACTGGTATTTGTCAATGAATCTTGTATAGGTATTGAAAATAACGAGAAAATATAAAAGTATCATTTATTCAGGAAGGTTAACCCTAATTCTAAGGTTTACTCGGAAAATTAGTTTTGGAGTAACCACCAGATCTAGGTGTGAGCTAACGGTTATGAATTCACCTAAATGGTATAATGGGGTTAGGTTTAATGTTATGAAGGGGTTTATAAGTGAATTCTAGTGCACTTTTTCAAGTTTTTTTATCACCACGTCTTATTGTCCGTTTAGGTTATACGCTTATGTAATTACTCTAATGGTTTTAGGGATTATGAAGGCTATATTTAGAGGAAGTGTATCCGCATTTTCATGGAGGGAGAGTATAAAACCATTTTAGATAAACTACCATTAGTACACGCGACAGATTCGAACTTCGATCCAAGTTCCAAGAAATTGTGTCTCAAAATTTTCCAAGCCAATAGAAAAAATAAACTTCTTAGTTTGGTATAGAAATGAAATTTTGCATTTAAGTAAATATAACCTTCCAGATAACCGAATGATGTCTGATTGAATGACATTTTAAAATTAAAAAATGGGAAATGTAAGAGCACGAAATTGGTACAACTAATCTTGAACACTATTTTTGGTGGTTTTGAAAATATAAATTAGGCAGGTACATAAAAGAAATATATTTGATAAACAAATATGTTTTAAAATTTAAAAATGGGAATGTGGGAACTGAAATGGGTTGGGGTCGTGGCAGCAACTCGAAATTTCTCCAAAACTGTTACAAAATCTACATTCCAGTGCGGAAGAAAATCTAAATTTGGCAAAATTGTAAAAGGATCACCCCAGATAACATAAGAGTTGAAAGGTTTGAAAATCAAAAAAATTGGGGTCCGAAAATAGATTAAATGTGGGAGCCCTCAAAACCGCTAAACTAATATAAACAAAAACAAATTGATATGATAGTTTTAATTTTGTAGAGTAAGAAGAAAAAGTGTAAAAATAGGAGAAAAAAACACAAAAAGTAAAAACTTTCTTAACGGGGATCCATATCGCTGCTATTACATTGCTAAATATCGAAGTATAAATTATCGCCTTTACAGGAACGACATAATAATGGAAATAAATTTCGTCTGGTGGCATATCTTAATGAACAATAAGGATCTTTGGGTAACCACGATGCTCATTTATTCTTGTGTCTATCTATTAATCTATATTTAATTAACTATTTTATAGTTATCCTAAATTAATAAAGACGCTATTTTATTTTAAATTAGGACTAGCTCTCTGGCAAGACAGGTTTAAGTACTAGCTTATATTATGTTTAACATTACACTTTATTCATAGAGAATAACCAGAGTTCACGTGTTTTAAGACGTCTGCTAAGCAATAGATGTCAAAATTAAAAATAATCTAGTTGGGCATAGGATCAAAGAATGTCCCTGCCAAAATTCGTTAAAATTGGTCCACGGTTTTGGCAGTAATCGTGAAACAGACAGAGATGAAAGGCCAAATGGTCGGGTGAGAATAGGACCTCACCCAGTTCGGTCAATTACTGGAAGATTATTAAATCAAACCTATTGATTTTTCTTCCGGAACCCACGTCTTATTAACAGTCTGGGCTATCTGCATACTTACAGAGATAAGGATGAGGAAGGTATCATTTAGAAGAGGTAGACTCGCACTTGCATGACGTGAGAGTGTAAAACCATTTAGTAGTATACCTATATGCTGGGTATGGAGCTTTCTCTTTCAATGGTAAGCCATACACTACGATATGAGACTGGGGCCTTTGTCCACAAGCCTACTGGTGTGGGAAATGTGTATAAAGTATATAATTGTATATTTATTTTTACTTTATCTCGATACCTATGAAAGAGAAGTAGTGTGCTCGTCAAAAAATTCAAAATCGAGATTTTGACAAATTTCAACGTTTCATGACCCCCTGAAATAAAATAGTGTTTTTCGATATTCCGTCTCTCGGCTTATAGTCACAACCATTTTTAAACTTAGTATATTGGGTTTTCATAAGTGGAAATATATATAATATATATATATATATATATATATATACCTAAAATTAAGCTTAGTTTATTGAAGGGTAAAAAAGACAAACACAGATTTCCTCTAAATTTGCTCTAAAGATTTATAGGTATTGATTGACATTACAAACAAAAGGGCAAATCTAACTTTCCCATGAAAATGGTATTGAGAGTAGGCTACTTCACATGAGCGTCGAATCTGAGATAATCATTGTAAAGTTGTAGTACTAATGAATTTAAAAAAAAACTGTTACTTGAATTATATTTTTATAAAACCATTTTTTTTCTGATCTCCAAGCATTTATATATATATATATTTATTCAGGTCTTTAAAATCCAAGTATGATTGTTGTGCTCCTTGATTAACAAAAATGCTCTCTCTTTTCTCAATGTTTCTGTAACTATGTATACTATTTAATTCATTCTCTTTGAAAGTGTGTTTCTGCAAAAATTATCTTACGAGATTTTAGTAAAGGTTTCCATTTGAAGATAAAGAGAGAGAGAGAGAGAGAGAGTGCGTGTGGTCCACCGTACCATTTATTTCACTCTCCGAATCTTACTAACCGCCCCGGATATCCACAAACCTCTTGTTATAATTAGTTTTAACCCCATTTAAGAGATGAGGTTTCATACTCATTCAACTATAGAATAATTACTCTAGTTCAGGGCCTGGAAATAATCGTGACCTCCTCCCCTTAACCCCCCCAAACTCCCCCCCCCCCCACAAAAAAATACGTTAACTTTTCTGAGGCAGTGGAATAACATTTAAAGATGTAGCCCAACATTTCCAAGAGAAATAGATTATGAAAAATACGAGCAGGCAGAGATCGAGAGAGAGAGAGAAAGAGAGAGAGAGAAATGAGTAAGTTAGAGTCTAGAAGGATGCTGAAAGATGCAACGACATCAAGGATATATATAAGATGCTTGCAAAGGAAAATTAGATGACTTCAAGTTAGGAAAATCTGCGCTGTAAGTTGAGTAATATAGGGGAGGGAAAAGTTGAATATATTTCGGTGTCTTTGAAGGAGTTTCTTGACTTCACCTCCGTCTACTAGGCCTACGAAAGACGAGGGTTTTCTTTTTGTTTTTTGTTGAGTCATATTTATGTGTTTGGGGGTTTGTGGGTCTTTTTAAAAGTAAATTCTAGTTTTGATTATTATAGGTTTATTTTATGTTATTCCAAGGGATTATAATGTCATGAAATAATTTTAAGAATATTTTCTGAAACTATGAAATATCGTATTGCGTTTGAGTTAAATAGCGAGTGATCACCTAGTCTCACATATCAGAACTAGGCGCAAACTATCTTTAGTGATCTTTTTAATAAAATAAATAGTTTTAGAATACATATATTTGTTTGTAAGTGACAATATAATTTATGATAGAAGAATAAACACAATAAATAAATATTGCAGTGCTAATAAATGCAATTCTATATGGATAATGTATTATTATGAATGATTAAATCTAGTAAATTAGTATTCTCTAATTGAAAAGTAAATCATTTTTATTACTTACTTTTGTGTATTAAAAAAATAATTAAATAAAAATTGATATTCTACGTATTTCATCATATGTGGACCCGTACAGTTATAACTGTAAAATTGGCAGAATAAAGCCAACTACCAAGTCAAAGGTAGCTGCGTTATCTTATAGCTCGTGATCTTAATTGATCACACATTTGTAGCCGACGATTTCCACACATCCATCACAGACTCTGCCTTAAAATATGAGCGAAGAATGACCCTGGGCACGGGATGATTCCTGGGTAGCTCAGTGGTTTTTAAGAATTGGCATACTAAGGCAAAGGTCCCGGCTTCGATTCTAATGTACAGGTTTAATTTTTCAATTTAAAGAATATGATATTTAGATTTGGCTATAGCCGTAATGATTAAATAGCAAACCTATTATAATTGATCAATTGTTCACATTTTAACAGTGGATTTTATTTTTAAATTTATGGGAATATCAATAGTGTGTTAGCCCAACATGGTAGGCGACCTATGCATCAGTCTCATGTTGTCATGTTTGCCAGAGATATAAAGGCCTTGGCTCGAATCCCTGACAAATGTACTTATAATGTTTATTTCTAAATTATAAACCCCTTTTTCTCTCGAAGCCAAATTCCGGCACATTCTTTCTAAAAGTCTACCTTTCTCCTCTCTATCCCATTAGTGTAAATATTAGGGTGTCCCGGACGAGTAGTGAGACGTGATGCATAAAATAAAACGTTTATATTAGATATATTGAATTGCTTTGACAGATTACCAACGTTTTAACTTTAAAGTTCCCACCACTCGTATTTTTATTTATTTCTGTAGCGTATTATTGAGTGAAATCAAATTTGTCTTGGCATTTCGCCAAATAGGTTTTTATCACCTAAAAAAAGGTTGTCCCCAATATGTTTACAAATAACCATCGTAAAAAATAGTCCCCCTTCCCGTCTCAATTTAGCATCTGGACGTCAATATCCCGTCCATTTCCTCTTACGACCCGTCATCTATTTCCTGACAAAAGAATTGAACCACGCCCCCCTTTCAGGAGCTCCAGTAATAATCATATCTCTCTTCACGTATAAGACCTGACTGACATATGAGGACATGTGTAATGTAGTGTGTGTGTGTTTGTTCATGTATGTGTGTCAGTTCAAGTCCAACAAATGTCCGAACATAACTTCACCCCGGCATTTAGGGCGGGTTTAAGAAATTTGTGCTTCTCGGTTTTTTTCAAGGGGGAGTTTAGACATTATTCATTTGCACGATACCTTGATGATGATGACTATGGGATAGTGGTGGTGGTAGCGATGATGGCTCCTTCAATTGGTGTAAACATAAATTACATAAATGGATTCGATCCTCGATCTGGAAGAAGTATGTCTATTTAAAATTCTGACCAAAAAGTTAAAAACAAATCAAATAGCCTTTAGGGAAGATTAAATATGGCGACTTATATTTATTATAATTTTAGATATTATAAGTACTTTCTAAAATAAGCTAACAGCTGCAGTGGTGGTTTAGGGTTTCAACCGTCTTGGATAACTGCTCTAAACCTCTTGGGGCACTTGTTCGAAGTCTGAATCTCAAATGGGTGTCCTCGGCGAAAAGGGGCAGTATTCTCACAAGAAAATTTATCACCCTTTCTCAGCGCCAATAAGGGTCAATTTCAGCTAGCTACCCTATTCAATCCTTGGCCCTTAGATTAAGTATTTAACTATCCTATAGTTGAACCCGAGGAGAAACATTTATAATTTTAAGATTTTCAGCTAACAAACTAATCAACAATTTGTGGCTATGGATATTCAATATATAAAAGGTAGACATATTTAATTTCCTAGCTTGAGATAAGCTCATTATGTGTCTTAGAAACCCCAGCAAAATTTAAAAAATAATATCAACTTCATATAATTAGTTCAATTGCAAACTATAAAGCTTATATGATCGTTGAAGAAATACTTTTCAATTTATCAATTGTAATTTGTAGTGTTTCCTATTCAAATAATGTCTTAAAGAAAATAATATTTTCAATTCATTTATTTGTCACTAATCTATTAATAAATCTTCACCCGCTAATTTTGTTTATGTAAATTTGTCTTTTTCTTAAGTCAACCACCTGATGTTTGGTTTGATTTCTATTCATCCGCATCCCTTCGGCTGGTTACTGCTGCTGTACCATCTGGTAGAAATCCCATGCACAAGGAGAGTTCAGGAAGTGTGCTGATTGCTTGTTGTCTTCCACACTAATTTCTATGAACGAGCGTGAAAGGGACTACTAATTTCGCCGGAAAGGTACTTTCACATACCTTTCAGGGATATTGTATATACCACAATTGACATGGGACTGAGGGTTTTATTTCCCCTCCGAAGGAAGTTATACTATGGATTTTTATCGCTCTAGAAAAATCCTTGACCTCAACTGGGTTTGAACCTATGAAAATTGAGTGCAGAGGCAATCTCTTTACTCTAAGACCACAGAGGTCAACTATGTAAAATTATGTAAACCTTAAATCATAATAAAAATAATAATTTAAAAGGGTTAAGGGCATAATTTTATTTTATAGTTTCCTTCTCTAACTTTAGAAGAAATTTGAATATTATCATCTTGTATATATTCAAAGAACTACAACTTAGAATGAATAATAATTTTATATAACTTGCATGGAAATAAAATGTGTAGTAATCAAGAAACTCAACAGACACGGACATCAAGAAATGTTTTTTTAATGCCTTCCTTTCAAGATCATAAGGCCATGTTTGTACCAAAATTATGTGAAAGGAGGGCCACCTAAATCAAAGTTCGCCCCGGATAATTTGTGATTAAGGTGGGCTTTTCTAAGTTTTAAAACGGCAACACTGAAAATAATAGTTTATTCACAGACCACCTTGGTATTTGGTGCTCTCTTCAACAAGCGTTCTAAGCACTTGATGCAATGTCTTAGCATTTCCAAATGCTTTATACGTAGTAATAAGATACTTTTAAGAACGTTTAATTAAACCGAGAACAAAAAAAAATAATAAGTTACGTTAATCAAAATGAAGCGAGATGCCGCCAAGCTCTCTGACCAAGAACACAATACAGTCGCACTTTGAAAAGAGCCGTTTGAATAATACTTGGCGTATAGTTTCGTGCGCGCCCCACCAGGAGAGCTGTTGTTCACACATATTGCTGTCTGCTTTTGATACGGGAGGCTTTGGTCAGAGGAAACCCCCCCCCCCTTTTTTTTTTTCGATATTTTTCTGCTTCTCTTTTCATAATACGAAGTGATGAACAGTGACTTGGCAGAATCTTCCCCTCTCAACCCCCCCTCTGACTGGGCGATAGGAAAGCGATCGGCGGTGAATAGAAGTTATATTATTGGCATTGTATTGCGTCAGTCATGCGATGGACCCAACAAAGGTGAGCAACAACAAACAATACTTTGGAGTCATTGTTGGTCTTGTAAGAGATAGTGTATAGTCGCATCGTTTTATCAAGCTTATTGTTAAGATGGACCCAACAATTTAGAAAAGCTCAGTGTTATAAAGGGTTTTATCCGCCCTTTAAAAAACTTTTACTCTCAGTGTATGGCTTGTTGTTTTTATAGTAACCTTTTCCTCTACTTTGGCTGATCTCACATTGTCATATTTATTATTTTTTAAATTGTTTCCATGAAATATGTGATAAAATATATTAATAAATTTATATTATTTTAAATTTTTCTCTAAAAATGCAAAATAGGCTGATATGTGATAGCAAAAAGAGATGCCAATCATGTCAAAAATAATTACGAATGGACCATGAAACTTTTTAAAGTATGGTAACAAAAGTTATTCAATGTTAAAGAACAATCACATTTATTATATAGCACAAGTGTGAAATTAGTATAATATCAGAAAGTATTATTTTCATGCGGTACAACTAATTTCTTCGCATATCAATGATAATCTTTACAGATGTCACCATTTTAGTTTATCTTTGATAAATGCTTAGCAGATATTATATTATGCAAATTCTTTTAAAAGATTTGTAAAAATATATTTTATATAATATATTTGATGGATCACATTAATGTATCAAATGAGTTTTGTTAAATAAATATTACGTATTGAAAGTTAATTTAATTTTAGCACCGCGTCTTACTACCCGTTCGGGTTATACGCTTAAGTACTAATTACACTAATGGATTAGGAATTGGGAAGGTTGAATATAGGGGAAGTGAACCCGCATTAGCGTGGAGGGAGAGTGGAAAGCCATTTAGGAAAAACCACCCCAGTTCACCCGGCCGAGATTCGAAACTCGATCTCCCCGTCCTCGGTGGTCTGACTCAACACGACTGGCGCGTTAGCCAACTACGCCACCGAGGCGGGTACGTATTGAAAGTATACAATAGGTTCTTCTACTAGCTGTTATAGATTTTATCAACTTAATCCTTGTCTAAAACGCAAACCAACAGATGAACAGTTTTATTTTAAAATTAGATTCCTTTACGATTAGATTGGGGTAAAAATAATTTACTATAGTTAATACTTTAAGAGCTTCCACTAATTAATAAACTTCACGTGCAAGTGTATCAAAAAAAATTAAATATGCTATCTAACTTTCGAAAACATATTTTTTTGGCTATTATTTAGCAATTTAAGAAATGGTGCTATTTTTTGCGGCTTTAATCTACTGACATTATGTCTAAAGAAGCGTCTTGGGGATGTTGAGAGGACGAGTTTGAGTTGAGTGACGAAGCAAATATAATGATAGAGTGTGTGGACCAAAGAAAGGGGTAGCCCATGTAAAACTAAACTAAACTCTATAGGCGAATTGTGAAAAAGATAAACATTACGAGTTTTAAGAATAAAAGAGCATGTATGACTCGGTGTATGGATGTTCTTTCTTCTTATTAGCACCGCGTATTTACTACCAATTTGGGTTATACGCTTACGTACTAATTACGCTAATGGGTTATGAATTGGGAAGGTTGAATTAAGAGGAAGTTAACCCGTATTTGCGTAGAGGAGAGTGGAAACCGTTTATAATAACTACCCCCTACCCCCGACTGGGAATCGAACCTCGATCTCCCATCCTCGGTAAGTCTGCTCAACACGAAACCAGCGCGTTAGCTAACTACGCCACAGAGGCGGGTTGTATGGATGATGTAGCAGTAAAGGAGTATGCAAGTATAGTGATGTGTGTTGGGAGAAAGCTAGTGAGGATATATTAAGTACCGGTACTGAATTGTTTTTTGAGCTACATGAGAGTTTTTTGCCTACCCTGTAAGGGAACGCCATGATTATGTATGTGTGTTTGTATGTAGGTATATATGTATTTATATTAAATATAAAAATAACAGCTGCAGATTCCATATCTTCACGTATGGAGATATATAACAATAATTGTTTTGGTATATTTTGTAGATATAAAAAATGTTTCTTCGTTTCTAAATCAAAACAAAGTACTTATATGGTATACCTGTAGCTTTCAAAATATACAAAGCTCAACATTTTAGCTCAGTTGGTGGTGAGTCTGCTTGTAGACCAAAGGCGATCGTATTTTATTCCTGGTAGAGTCAAATAATTATGATTATGAAATTCGTTTATTTCCTTTATTTAAATGGTAGTTTAACCTCTGGACACAGATTATATTTACTTTGTAACATAACTAATAATCTATAGTTTTATTCAATGTTTGGACTTCTTCGGAGTGGATCGAATGAACACATAAAAATGAGTCTTATTTTGTTTAGTCAAAGTCCATTAAAACAACGTTTTTAAACAAATAGAACACATTTTTTTAATAATAAATTGAAATACCCAATATCAGCAATTGACTATATTAGCTACACAGTAGCCTGCCTTGTGAAGGTTTTAATGCGTGCTTATGTGGGTTCAAAAATACCAACTCTGGTGAAATTATTTCACTATTCCAAAAATAAAAAAACTATAACTAATTAATCTAATGGAGTATAGAAGATAAGGACGGTTAAAATTTAATTCACTAGAATTTGTATGAATGGATAAAGGAAATGCAACCCCGCTGGCCGTGTCGAGTCGAGTTTTGGGTCAAAATAACTTTTACCAGCTGAACAAACTTTACCTACTTTAGAATCTACCATTGTAATGTTATAAAACCTGCTTTGGTGATCGAATGGTTTAAGGCTATAGTCTCGCAATAGACCAGATCCCATTGACAGAGAGGCTGGGATCAGATCCCAGTTGGATGTACTGATGGTGGTTTTCCCTAAAAGGTTATCCACGCTCCCTCTAAATTCAACCTTCCTCATCCTTAGCCCATTATCTTAGTTAGTACATCAGCATTTAATCCCAATGGATAGTAGGACACGGTGGTAAAAAAAAAGCTACACTATAATAGGTTGATATTTTTTAATTCAGAGGTCTTCATTTTTTATATTTGTGGAGATTAGAGAGAAAATGTATCTGGCTGAAGGATACTCTCATGAAGAAGAGGAACCCTTTCTAGGAATGAAGAGTACTGCTGAGCTCCTCGTTTTGCAAACTTCTCCTCCAAAACTCCACCCCCTCCGAAGAAACATACCCCCTTGATGTTCCCCTGACCCCAGAAAATAACCCCAACATCCCACCTTCTTCCTGAGGTCGTCTTCTTGATGACACGTATTTTTCATCTTCTCCTACTTCCTTAGTTGCACTACAACCACACAGGAGAGAGCTTTTTTTTTTCTTTCATTCTCTTTCTACTGTATTTTAGTTCGTTCCTCAACTTTTTTTTACCTCTTATTTCCGTACAGTTACTATCTTTGTCTAGTTTTTTTTTCTGTGCCTGTAGGTTTCCTCCTGTCGATTTGTTCTTAGTCTTTTTTTTTTTTTGTTTTTCTAAAGTAATTGTCTTTTCCTTCCGAACCATTGTTTCTTGCGTCTCTTGTCTTTTTTTTTCCTCCCACACACAGACTCATTTATACGTCTCAATTTCTTCACACACAGCCTGTGAATGTCAAAACATAGGAAATTACGTCTGTTTGTTCAGTAAGTCCAATGGCTAGTAAATTATTTAAAAAATACATCAAAATTCTTAATCTTTATTACGAAATTGATTTTCTTTTCTTCTAACAGTGAACTAATTTCGTTCGGGCTGTACGTTTGTGTACTAACCACGCTAAAATGTTATGGTAATAAAGTTTGAATTAAGAGGAAGTGTACCACATTTGCATAGAGGGATAGTGGAAAAAACATTTAGGAAATAAACCTAGGTACAAGCTGACCAGGATTGAGCTCCAATCTCAGCGTCATGGGGTGTGCCAGTCTATTGCGAGGTGGCGTCTTATACCATTCGACCACCGAAGCAGATTTTAAAAGACGGAAGTCGACTTCGGTGGTTTTGGGTTAAAGTGATTGCCTTAGGACCCGATGTTCATGGGTTTCAAGCCCTGCCTAGGTCGACAGATTTATCTTGAGCGAAAAATATCCATAGCACAACTTCTTTCGGAGGAGAAGTAAAAGCCATCGGTCCCAAGTCGATTGTGGGACGTAAAATAACCCTGGAAGGTATGGGGAAAATATTTATAGATCCTTTCGTTCTCGCTCATAGAAATTCTCATGTGAGGATACACAATCATTCGGTTCATAGAGTGCACGTCTAAGTATCTCAACTAACTAAATAAATAAATGATAGAAGCACCCGCTATTATTATCAATTAAACGTATATAGGTATTACCGAAATATTTAAATACTCATTATTTTAATATTTACACGCACCAATTGGAAACGTGGAAAAAGGCATTGGTATAATCTTATATCGTCCTGTCTTCCAGTGACGTGGACCTCGAGGTTGCATCCCGACTGTCTGTGTTGCTTTCTTCATCACATGGCAACCCTTTATTTGAGCTATTTGCATTTAATTACACTAGTGAAGAAGAAAAAAATGGAATTCAAAAGCAAATGTACTCATTTGTGTGTAAGCAGAGTAGTCAATAAATTAGAAAAACCACTCTACCTATACTCATATTAAATTCCAATCCAAACGTTAAACAGGTGTTGTGAGTTGTTTTATCTCATTGGCTTCCAATAAAATTAGTCGAAAATATAAAATTAATCTTAATGTACAGATTTACAAAATTCGTTACTAAAAAAAAGTTTACCTTCAGTCAATAAATTAAAACACTTACCTATTACTATATAAATTTCAATCAGTAAACAGGTGTTGTGAGTTGTTATCTCAATTGTCTTCCCTAAAATTAGTTTGAATATAAATTATCTCAAGGTACTTTACAATTCGTTACTAAAAAGTTGCCTTCATGGCAAAATTAACTCCTAGTGATTTTTTTAGTAATGTACCAGAACGCATAGGTTAGCACAAACTTCAAATGACGCTTCTGAAATTTGATGAGTAGGTACTTTATTTTTATAGGGGTGACTCAAGCAATGATAGTGCATTTATTTAAATTACTTCTTCATTGTACATGAATTTTATAATTTGAACACCTCAGTCAATAATTTATCTTTGGTAAATAAATGTAAATTATAATTTAATGCCACCTAGATGCAGGGGTTAAACCAGAGACCTTATAGAGCAGCCATTATCTCGCCGCTGAGCTACCAGGTACATCCAGATTTAAAATCGTATTCCTGCTCCACGTCCTAACACTGTACTCGGCCGGAATATTCACTTATTTTACACTAATATTACTTACTCTTTGGCATTAGGAAGCGAAAGTTCCATTGCTAAACTTAAAAAAATATGCCACTTATCCATATATTGAGCTAGTTCTATCCAGTTCACCTCATTACACCCTATCTCTTAAAGGTACATTTAAAGTTTTTCTCCCATCTGCTTCAAGGACTTCCCATTGCCGCCTTCCCATTAGGATTGCCAGTCAATACCTTTAACTCTGTTCTAGTTTTTTATATCATGTTGCATGTCCTGCCCGCTGTAATCTGCGAAATCTTATACCATAACAATGTATGATGATTAGTACGAGTATGTAACTCATCCTTATGTACTTCTTCCACTCTCTATTATCTTCATCCCTTTTTGAACCAAATATTTATCTTAGTATTTTGGTATCGAAAATCCTAAATGTATTCTCGTTGTGTAAGGTTTCACAAACATAAAGCACAACCGGTAAAAAAAAACTCTTTTGTATATTCTGAGTTTTACATTTTTTGACAACAGGCGAGATGTGAACTTAATATTCGAGTAATTGTATGCATTTCCAGTCTGTATTGTTTCCCTAATTTTTCCCTCTAATATCATTTTACAACAATTTGGATAGAGTGAGAAAAGACGTATTTAAAAAAATTTTACACCTATGCATTGACTTAAATTGAATTTCATGACCTTCGGCCTAGTCGGAAAGATTTTACTCTATGTTCCCACAAGTTAAACCCAGATATAGTATATTCTGGGTGTAAGGAACGTTTCGAAAACATTGATCTTTTTACGGCCCATGTTGATAACAATTTACTTTATTAATGGTATTATTTAATGGGTATACATACTATCTATAAAATGAGACATTTTCAGATTTCATGATTCAAAGTATTAGAATATTAAAGTTCGTATTAGTAACTTTTATAGCTGTCTAAATATTTCCTTCTTTATTCAATTAGGTTGTACAGTCATTTTTCTTAGGTGAAAAGTCATATCTTACAGCTATAAAAATGTGCATACGTCAGTTTCATGTGATCTGCATCTGTTACAATTGATAGATTTTTAAATACCTATGAAATAACACAAATAATATATTAAAAAGTTATCGAAAAGGACCACAAAGTAATTTATCTATATTTTCTTAAAGGCTCTTCTTATTAACTTAGGACTTAGATAGTTCTATGAGCCATACTGCTGTGTCTACAATAAACCAGAACTCAAATTGTAAGCAAGTCACATAAACCAAATGTACCAAGTCACCACCTGACTAGCCATAACACAACCTCTAAATACCTCACTGTTCCTTTTTCCCTTCATATAATCTCCATGAGTGAACAAGTCTCGTGCCCCCACGTTGGGCGCCAAAATTTTCGTCTCTCTTCCTTCAAACTGGAAGAAGGAATCATTAGTCGGTCTTCCTCATCCTCGTACCCCTCCTCACCCCCGACCACTCCTTCCATCCTCTTTTCTCAACCCCCTTCGCGCTATCTACCCGGTCTCGCCCGTCATTAGCTCCCCCGCAGTGGTTGAGAAAAGTGGAAGGGGCTGTGGGTGGAAGGGGTGCGGACACAACTTGCCGATTCAACAATATCGATAAGACGCCCGAGCGCGCCTCGACTTGGTTTCGCCTTGTGTTTCCGTGTGCATAGCGTCGTCACTCGTCAGCGTGTTTCTAGACAGACGTCAACAGATAGAAGGAGATGAGATTTTTTTTCACCTCTAAAATGGGTTTGAAGTTAAGTATATATAATCGGGGTACTATTACATCACACATATATATATATATAGCTATAATAATATACATATATATAGCTATGTATATATTAGCACTCTGATTATCCAAAATAATTCGTGACTAAAGTTACTGGTAGTTCAGATAGTCGGAAATTAGGATAGTTTTATTAAGAGTGCAACAAACATTCTTAACCATAAGAAACACTATTATAATTTAATATAGTAAAAACTTTTAAAATAAATAGAAAATGAAAAATTAATCAAGGTTTTTATAAATAGGATAGGAATAGACAGGAATAATTGAACACGTGGACTAGTTCTGCTACTGGGGGGGGCATTGTTTTGGTTGCAGGTATTCGGTTTGTTGGCAGTTTGGATAATCGGAGGATTCCTTTATATTATTTGTATATATACATATGTTTTTGTTTTTTGTATAATAAATATATGTGTATGGTAAATCACCCACATTAACAGTTTTGTATCAAAAGAAGTTATCACTTGGCATTCCCAAGGCATAGCTATTAGAGTGGTCGACTACCAATCTTCGAGCAGGGAGCGTGGCTCAATTTAGTTTTTTTTTAGCACCGCGTCCTATTAAACGTTCGGGTTGTACGCTTATGTACTAATTATAATAATTGTTTCATAGATTAGGAAGGCTATATTTATATTAAAAAAAGTGTACTAGCACTTATAGGGAGAGAGGGAGAGTGGAAAAGTCTTGTAAAAACCATCCTAAGTACACCTGACCGAGATTCGAACCTTGATCGTCCCGTTATCGGTAGTCTAGTCCAGCGTTTCCCAAAAGGTGTTCCGCGGAACCCTGGGGTTCCGTGGAAGGGTCAAAGGGGTTCTGAGTTCTGTCTGAGAATTAACTAAAACTTTCGTAGAAAACAGTCATAACATAGCCACGCCGCTGTAAGTCTATCTAGTATCAAACAGCGCGGGCGGAGCGGGGTGGCGGGGCGGTGCACCTGTCGAGACAGCCTAATTTTAGTGCTATTATAAGTAAATATGTGAAAAAATTTCATTCTTCACATTAAATAGTTACTTTTTTTTGTACGAAAAATGTTTTATAATGCTTATAATAATAATTTTTTATTTATAATTATTCTTTCTTTTCATGTCAAACATGAAAATATTCAAACTACACTACAAGGTACAATAACTTTTGTTATTATCAAAATGGGGTTCCACCAAAAAAAAGTATGATCAATTAGGGTTCCGTGGCCAAAAAAAATTGGGAACCTCTGGTCTAGTCTACTGCAAGATTAGCGTCTTGGTCCATGTTGCTACCGAAACAGGTATTCACGTGGTGACAAACGAATATATTTACAATGTGTGTTCAGCCTCGTCTCGCCTTTGGCGTATGAGCTAACATCTGTATTACAGAGCTAAACGTGTAACATTAATTATTCGCACCGTTTTATTTTAAGTTAATTTTTAGGTAGAGTTCTGAAATAAGTAATACAATTATTTTTTTTCTAAAAAGTGCACTCTAAATGCCCAGTTCAACACATTAATTTAAGATATTTTATAATTATTTCGTGGATAAATAAGTTTAATTTAACCCCTTCTTAGAATGTATACACAGCCATGGCCATTTTAATTTATTAAGTCTTACATTTAAAAACCAGTAACAATAAAATTTACTATTCAAACACAACTAGTGAATCTAGAAATGAAATATAAAACTTATAAATATCATTTCAAATTTACTAACCAACCGTGGATAAATAAGTTTAATTTAACCCTTTCTTAGAATGTATGCACAGCCATTGCTATTTTAATTTATTAAGTCTTACATTTTAAAAACAACTAGTGAACAACATAACTAGTGAATCTAGAAATGAAATATAAACATTTTAAATGTAATTTCAAATCTACTAATCCACACCACAAAAAAAAATCATCATTTAAAAGTTGAAGCAACCTGCTAAAGCTTAGTTGTATAGATATAAGTCAAAATAAAAAGTGGACGTTTTGTTTGTAACTTCTTCTTCTTCTTCTTTTTTTTAAGTGACAAGGCGCCCAATGTCCATTGACAGTAGTCGGGAGAAAGAGTGAGAGAAAAACATTTCTACAATTTGTCGGCTCACAGCGGGTCCTATGCTCACTCAGTGGGAAGCTGGGAATGAGGGCGCTCTTCTTTGATCTCTTTGTGGAGGGATGACTCAGTGCATTTCACACCCTGTATAGTAGTACGGAGAACTGGCCGCCGCACTCCCGCGGAGCGTATTCCACACACATGTCATGCGATATAGTCTCAGTCGAGGAGAGAAAGAGAAGGAACAATTCCAATAAAAAAAAATTGATAAAGCTTCAACAATATACAGTAATTGAAACAATGCGAGTAAAGGGAGTTCAGCGGCGTAGCCAATCTCGACCAAACATTTTCATTGTGATCGTTGAATTAAATACAGTACAATTTTCATAGGAAAGGCCCTCTAAGAAAAGGCAAACCCGTTTTTTTTTTGTGGTCAAAATTGTTAACATTTTGCTTAATTTTTTTTTTTTTACCACCGCGTCCTACTATCTGTTCAGGTCATACGCATACAGGATGATTCGTAATTGTATAAAATAAAATGGTGCAGTAAAATTTCCACTGAAAAAGGAACAAAGTATCATAACAGTATATTTCCGGGACCACTTCGTTATCAAGATAAGGCAACATTGCTGGGTAGCATCGCACATGCGTCATCTGTCGTGGCGGAGACATGAAACGTCACCCTCAGCTACTTGCTGTGATTTAAAGTGGCTAGTAAGATAGAAGACCAATACACAAACAAGCAACTAACTGACTGATATGATTCTGATATATGATGAGAAACGACGGAATTCCCTGCTTGTAGGAATGCTGCACGTTTTCCCGCCCAACGACACCCAAATCCAAGGATATTTGTGGCATGATTTGTCGTCTGAGGGAAACCAGTAGCGTTGCACCTTTTGATGGTCAACACTGGTGGCTGCGACGTTGCAGGACCGTCCATGGAAGAGGCAATTCATTCTGTGGAACGTTTACCTGATAAAGATACACGGGATTAGCCTCACATAATCAATCACCTTTCACAGACTTCCATGTGGAGAACAGTACGTACCAATTACTGTACCCCTTCCATTTGTAACCTATGAAGGAGTTTAACCTAGATATCAATTTAGAATGCCGTATGACATTCTGCGAACGGCTGCTGCACCACCACGCGACAGATCCACAAATCTTCAGCAGAGTACTGGCAATGGATGAAGCAACATTTACCAGAAATGGCACTGTCAATCTCCGCAATCAGCCCCTTTGGTCCAACACTAGTCCGAATACTGTCCTGAAGGTCCATTCACAGCATCACTTCTCCATCAACGTTTGGGAGAAGTCGTGGGTGATATTCTACTTGGACCGTATGAAATGTTTACAAAATTACGAGGTGAAAACTACTTATACTTAGGCTACTGCGGACTGCCCCCCCCCCCCCTTCCCTGACTATTAGAGGACGTTCCGCTGTCAACTCGACTGCACATGTGGCTGCTTCAGAATGGAGCACCTGCACATTACGACCGTGCAGTGAGATGCCGTTTGGAGGGATGTTATTCCAGGTGATGGATTGGACGCAACAGGCCTGTTGCATTCCCGGTGTGATCTCTCGAGCTCACGCTTGGCGACTTAATTTTGTAGGGCCACATGAAGGGAATTATGTACTTCCGATTGCACAACATGAGACAACATCTGTGTAATGAAATGGTGGCTTCTGGAAATACGATCCGTGATATGCCGCACCTCTTCCAACGATTACGACAATAGTGGTGCAAGAGGGCTGAACTGTGTTGTGAATGCAATGGTGGTACACTTCAAACATCTCCTATGAACGTTCAATGAATATTCCACTATGTTCAATAAAACTATGACATAACGGTAGTCTCTGTCTGATCCATCTGTTCCTGTCAGTCTCTCGAAAAAAAAAAAAAACTCCCTGTAATATTATGTTACGAGACTGTTTCTTTTTCAGTGTAAATTCCACCACATCATTTTATTGTATACAATTACAAATCAACACATATATAATAATTACTCTAATAAGATAGGGATGTGGAAGGAAGCATTGTAGAGGTGATCTACCCACATTTGCATGGAAGGAGAGTGAGAAACAATTTAGGAAAAAACCGCCCTCAGTAGACCTAACCGGGATAAGAACCCTGATCTCCTCATCTTCAGCAAGCCATTCTCAACACTAGAGCCTTAGACCGTTTGGCCACTGAAGCGGGTAATTTTACTATTTTATTATTATTATTATTTTCTAGGAATTGATAGTATCTACTAAGTGTGGCATATGTAGATAATATGACTTGAGGTATGAATATGTGAAAGTAGATTTAACAGCTATGTTTATCCATCAGACAAGGCCCTCACTATTAAAAATAGATTAAAGCTGTTGTTTTTTACACACCACGCCTCACTACACGTGTGTAATAAACTTATTTTAATTTAATTCTAATTTACTCGTGGCTATCCGAGCAGTGATAAGGATGGAATAATTTTTAATGGATTTATATCCACACTTACGTGAAAATAAAGTGGTGAACCACTTAGGAAAAAACAACTTTTGTACACCCAACTGGGATATGAACCCCCCCATCTCCCCGTCACCAGCAAACCAAACCAAACTAGCCCGACCTCCTAAAATAGTTATATTTTATTTAATTTACAAACAATTCTACAACTTTTCTTTTAAAGCACTCGTAGAGTTAAAAGAAAACAATTCGTATCAGTGGGCAGGCGGGCTAAGGTGTCATTCTTGTACAGACTAATCTGTCATTGAAGGGGAGGTCAGGGTTAGAATTCCATTACGCTGAGCTGAGGTGTTATTTTTTGAAAGGGGTTTTTGCACTTTCCCTCAAGAAAAATTATGGTAAATTTTCCTTATACTATACCTTTCTCATACTCATACATGTAGAAAGATACGGTGCACACATTAAAAAAAAAGCGTGACACCTTAGTTAATCTAGTAGCGTGTCTTCCCATTGAGCTCTGGGTCCGGGATTGATTCCCGACTTGACAGACAAATTTATCATTGGTAGAATTGGCGTTTCCCCTTCCAAAGTGATGAATTAAAGATTGGGGGCTGGATGTTGTGTCTACTCTAGATTTAAATAATCTTATAAATCGTGTGATGATATTATCAGTATGTTCAGAAATTTAATAGCTAAATACCTCAAATAAAAAAACATAACTATCAAATGAGGTTCAGCTACATGGATAATTTTGACACAAACATCTTTATAATGAATGGAGACTTAAATAGTTATTGTTTAGTTTACAAATATTCCAACCAGTTCTCTTCTCAAATTTAACTAAAACAAAATATTGAAACTTGTTGTATGTTCTTTTATCCAAACAGTATTTGAAAGATTGTTCAGATTTAATCATTTTCTATCCGATTATCCTAAACTCGTGGATCGTGCATTACATACACTTTGTAGCTCTGCACTTGCTCACCTTCAATGAGTCTGGCGTGACGTCACTAGAACTGTCTTAATTTTCTTCTGATTATTTAAAATCAACTTTCTAAATAGAGTTAAGTCAGCAAACGACTAATAAATCAAATTAAATTATAACAGTACAACACGAAAAGACACCCAACCTTGACCTTAAAAACAGTAGTTTCATTGTACGTGGATTACGGTAATATATAACACACTCGCTTTGCTCGTTGGGGGCTCCACCCCTAAGCCCCCAGTGAGTTTTCTTTGCAAGTTGATGTAAACTAATGTAATTCCAAAGCCGTTTTTAGATAGGTCTTACCGTTTAGCCACACGAGACCTCCAAAGAAAGGTCCGCACCAACTTTAAAGTTGCTCCGACATTTTGAATTTTTTTAGGGGGTTAAAAATTTTTTTTTTAACTTTCAGGAACTTTCCCGTCGGTTACAGGCTAGAAGCTAGAAGTGTGCCAAACTTCAAGTTTCTAGCTCATTTGTAAGTGGGTAAACATTAATGTCAGTGAGTGAGTCAGCCATGTGGTTTATATAACACATTATTTCAATTTGTATCGCGGCTATCGGCTATTTTAAAAGTTACAAATTCTACTCTCAATATATCCTAAAATTTACTACTTTTAAAAAATAATTGATTTACTTGCTGATTCCAGGTGTTTTTTTTCCACTAATACGTGATCATCTCAGATTAATTATATTCATTTAAGGGAATATTATCTTGGAGACCACATGGGGTTCAAACTTTTGTTCTCTGGGGCTGAAGTAATTCTATCAGGGAAGAATTTAGCACACTAGAACAAACATAACTATTTTTTAGAAGGTCCTAAAATTTATCTTTATATCTTAACGAGACAATAATGTGTTGCTAATGATTTGTTTAGTTTTTATATTGTGGCTAAACAATGTCAGCATAACTATTGGAGGTTGGTTACCTTTCTAATAGTAACTTGATATGGGAATCTGTTGATTGTATCGAATAAAAATAAACCTTTACCTATGGAAGATTATTAATTTGTCAAAATGTAGGCTAACAAAGTAACGTAACATAAGAATCCATAGTTTGCACCACATGGAGTGAGATATTTTAAAGGATATTCCCATTATCTAAAGGGTACTGATCACTTCAAGGGATTTCTGATAGGAATATCAATTCTAGGGCTTCAAAACAACTAGAACTATACTAAAACATATTAGACAATGTTGTGACCTTACTTTAAAAATGAATAGCCTATGTATAAAAAAGGTTAGATATGTAATACTTAGCACCGCGTCTTACTACCCGTTCGAGCTATACGTTTAAGCACTAATTACGCTAATGGGTATAGGAATTGGGTAGGTTGAATGTAGAGGAAGTGAATCCGCATTTGCGTTGAGGGAGAGTGAAAAACCACCCCGGTTCACCCGAACGATATTTGAGCCTCGATCTCCCCGTCCTCAACAAGAAAACTAGCGCTTTAGCTAACTACGCCACCGAGTTGGTGGTTGGATCTTTAATCCTGATCATTTACTTTTATCACAAAACAAAGACATTTTAAGTGAAACATCTTTTAAAGTGAGATAATTTCATGCGTTTTCTTAAACTATAAAACTTAGCCTGTAAGCTGTTTAATCTTTTAGGGAAATGTTAATAACGTTGACCTCCATTTTTGCGTGAACCGTGTTTTAAAATAACACATTAGTTCTTAAATAACGAGAAATGTCTGCAACGCGTCACTCTCGCAATAGCCTAGATTACTGGAAATTGAGATATTGGGGTTCGATCTGGGTCGGATGTATACTAAGGGTGGTTCTTACAAAATGATTTTACCCAATCTACCTCCATGCAAATTCAGATACACTTCCTTTAGATTAGACCTTCATCTCAAAAATAGATAATGGAATTAGTTCATACGTGTGTAGCACGAACAGGTAATAAAACGCGATGACCAAAAATATTATTCAACATACCTTCTGTAATCGAACTAGATACCTACTGCTAAGAGAAACACAACCTTAACTATTAGGATGCAAGGCCATAGGATTTCAGCATAGAGGATAAAACACAGAGCACCAATAAACTATTAAATTATACCTGCTTACCCACTTTGGTGGCTGCGTGATCTAACGCGCTTCTCCCGCAGTAGTCTATAATGGCGATAACGGGGAGATTGAGATTCGAATCTCGGTTGGGTGTACTGATAGTAGATTTTTCAAAATTGTTTTCCACTCTCTCCACGGAAATGTGGGTACACTTCTAATACATATAACCTCCCTTATCCATAAAAACATTAGTGTTATTAGTACATAAGCGTAAAAACTGAAGCGATATTAAGATGCCTTGCCAAAAATAAAAAAATAAATATAATTATATATAACTGATTTGTAAGTAATATGGATGAAACTGTATTTCCCACAGGGTAATTCTAATAGACCCATGACAGTAGGATGTCTCTTCGCATCTTGTTTATAATGATGACGTTGTTAACGATGGCGTCACTGATAATGAGAACTATGATAATGATACATACTTAAAATATGTTATCGCAGACACAAGTGTCGGTCGAGTGTTACACAATACACTATGTCATTATATTCTGCCGCTTGCCTAGTCTTTGTTGTACATCAACCTATTTATGAATACAACACGACCTATATCTTGTTATATCGCATTTCCCTCGTCCGTTTATTTCTTTTTCACTGTTGGGTCAGTTTTAGGTTTACCATAACCGGACTCTGGAAAAAGAATTTATTCTAAAAATTACGACACGAGAGGGGAGGAAGGATAGGTATATATTTTTGTGTTTTAAATATGTTTAGCAATATGATTGCCATTATCACATAAATTATTGAAATATTATTAGTATATTATAATAAATAATCTAATTTACGTAATACCATTAAGTAACAAAGGATCGATGATAGTTTTATTAATAAAAATAATATAAATAACAATACATGATAAATTAATAAATTTTAATCAATCAAAAGAATATGTTGTCTTTGTCTCAGACTTCAGCCAACACATTGTTCCTTTTCATTCGAAATGAAATTAGAAACAGTCAAAATGGTTTGAAATTAAATTTGACTAATAATAATATAATAATATTTAGCACCGCGTCTTACTACCCGTTCGGGTTATACGCTTAAGTACTAATTACACTATTGGATTAGGAATTGGGAAGGTTGAATTTAGAGGAAGTGAACCCACATTTGCGTGGAGGGAGAGTGGAAAACCATTTAGGAAAAACCACCCTAGTTCACCCGACCGAGATTCGAACCTCGATCTCCCCGTCCTAGGTGGTCTGGCTCAACACGACTGGCGCGTTAGCCAACTACGCCACCAAGGCGGGTAAATTTGACTAATAAAATACTTCAAACAAAATCTACATGGACCTGAAATTGATTGTATTTGTCCCGGCAGTGACCTTTTGTTTCTAGAATAGTATGTAAGAAAACAATTAAGGTGCTTAATACATAAGTGGTAATACTAGAATATAGGTCCGGCATTATACTAGATTAAAAATCAATCGAAACATAAAAAAATTAGTTTAGAACCAACCGGAATCCAAATCAAACTAAATTTTAAATATGGTGATTTGTATTTAGAGTTTATTCGATAAAATAAATTGCTAATAATTTTTTCTGATATAAGTTTAGATATTTAAAAGGGAAAAGAAGAGTCTAAAAATTTTATATTTTGAAAAGAGTAAGGTTGGTAAGATTAGTCAGTTTTATTTTATATCTAACTTGTGTGTTACCTCTTGACAGAGAATGGTAAAATGGTAATATATATATATATATATATATATATATATATATATATATATATATATATAGCGCTTACCCTATATATAGCTTGATTTTATTACTAATGAACATTTGAAGTAGGGAACATTGAAAGCGCACAAGATGGAGAAACCTCATATCAAAAGCACATGAAGATATGAATATAAAGCACACATAGACCTATCAAAAGGATACAGGGGGGGAAACAACTGCATAACGTGACAATATGGCAAACATTATTTACCCACAGTAATGTCGGGAATAAACTATCAAGTTTAATGTAATTCTCCAAAATATAGTCGGCAAACGGTCAAGAGCTTTACATGATTTGGTGTTAGGTTAGGGTAGGTTAGGTTAGTCCAATGTCAACAAGTGGTGTTGCCATATGGAACTCAGATACTTAAATAAACGGTGCGCTTCTGATATACTCCAAAGCAGGTACACAAATTTGGCCTGTGTGCTTTCAGTAAGTAGCCATTTGAAGCACCTTTTAGAAAACACGAACACATTTTTTTGCTAGCAAGTTAATAATATCTATGAAAAAGGATAGCTACAGATCACATGACTTTAAATATGAATACGTGATAGTATTTTTGTAAACTTTTTAATATTTATAAAATATGTCCATTGTCCAATCGTAAGAAAATTGGGCTATAGCAAGCTTACCTATTAATCTCCACTATGACTTATGAGGCAGCTCGTAAGATAGGACCATAGTATATAATCCGTCAAGGTAAGACTGCTACCTCTCAGGGTAAATGTAGTGTGCATGTGTGTGTGTGTGTGTGTGTGTGTGTGTGTGTGTGTGTACGAGAGGTGTTGTCCGTGATGGGACATGACAGATGGACCTACACGATGATGGGGCACAAATCTACCTTACATTAAAACACGCCGCTACCGTCTAGGCCACAAACCGACCTAGGCGTTGAGTACAGTCGCGAGCAGAAATATCTTCCCGCTAGCTGCAAGGTTGGTGTGCCTGAGCGTGCCTTAGGATAATGAAGCATTCTATCCTGCCTGCTGCTTTGAAGCATATTTCACCAAAGAATCGTTTTAAACTATTCCCTAGAGGTATATGCCTGGGAGTTTCATTTAACGTAACTTACTTGTTGACTATTTTGCTAGTAAATTTAATTCCGTTTTAAAATTGATTCAATTTCTAGTATTTTTTAGCACCGTGTCTTACTATCCGTTTGGGTAACACGCATATGTACTAATTACGCTAATATGTTCGGGATTAATGTGGTTGAATTTTGAGGAAGTGTTACCACATTTGCGAGGAGTGAGAGTGGAAAATAATTTAGAAAAAAAGCACCCGACCAAATTTGAATCCCAATCTCCACGTCTTCAGCAGTCCAGTTTATTCCGAAAGTGACGCCTTAGGCCAGTTAGTCACCGAAGCATATGTTTTTGTCAAAGAGGGTCATTTATAGTTTTGTGTAAGAAATTATCATGTGTAGCAATAACATTTGAAAAATATAATCGTGGATATAGAAGGGCTCTGTCAGGAAAAATGATGATTGGCAATTACAAAAGTTAAAAAAGACATTTTCATATAATCATAGGTCATGTTATCTGTAGATTTCACTATATATATAGTATCAATACCTGTAAAATGGTCTAATACTTTTTCTTAAGTCAACAACACAAAGGTTGGTTTGATGTGATTTCTAACCAACCTTGGCTGGGCATGCACTCCGGCCTTCAGTTGGTTAGTGCTGCCTGCACCATCTGGTAGAAATCTCATGTACTAGGAGAGTTCAGGAAGTGTGGTGGTACCCCGTTGCCTTCTACATAGAATTTATTTGAGCGAACACGAAAAGGGCTACCAATATTTTCACATGTCTCACAGGGATCTTTTACATGCCACAATCGACATGAGACCGATGGCTTTACTTCCCCTCCAAAGATAGTTGTGCTACAGATTTTCATCGCCCAAGAAAAATCCGTTGACCTCGGCTGGGTTTGAACCCAAGAACATAGGGTCATGAGGTGATCGCTTTACCCCAAGACCCCTCAAGTCGAAAAAATGACTCAAATAATATAGTATTGATTGTATAAATGGTAGCTGCAAAAATATTGTGTGTCATTCCTTGAAGATGTTCCTACCAGCATCTTACATTGGTGAAAGTGCTTCAGGCGCTGTCAGGTGAATAAATCTTGCCATAACAATATAGTCATACTATCATAAAATAAAATAAATTATTTGTCTCCGTGGTAGATTAATAAACAAGTAAATGGCTATTTTTAATGAAATTTCAATATTCTAAAGAAGAAATGTAAACTTCTAATTCCGTTGGCTAAAGTCTAAAATAAATCGTTCAGTTTTGTTTACAATGCCAAAGAAATTATACACTTTTCTTAAACACACTTATGTATGAAGCTGATTTGTTAGTCAGCAGGTCATGTTCCGATATAACCTGTGTTTTTGGAAAGGACAAGTTAAATATCCCAATTATAAAACTAATAAATTGACTAGCAATGACAACAAATTATTAGGCATATACGTTTTGGGCTAAGACGAAAATTACAAAAACCCTTGTAGTTTTTTTTTATTGCCTCCTTATCGTTACTTACTTTACTGTATTAGAAACTCTAAAGTTCACTGCCGCGCTTATAAAATTGAGTTTGCGGGGCTAGTTACTGTGTCTGTACTAGATATAAGCTAGTTTAAAAGTCATGTGCTGATATAATCAATTGGTTTATCATGTGCGCGTTAAAGATCTCAAATAAAACCTTGAAATATTATAAAACAACTATCAAACACTTTTTAAAACAAGTATAGACACTAGTGTGTGCATGCGCGTCGTTTAATTTGAGGTAGTTACTAAGCTAATTACTTCGTAATACTGGCTGAGCCAAAAATAACCGAGCAGCTACCGATGCCAAACAAATACAAAATATATTCTCCATTGACAGAAATAAAGTCTTTTAACCATCCGCAATAACCAACACTCCTGGCGTGTCTCTTTCTTTCAGTTCGTGCACTGATGTTATCTTGTAGAAGTGAATGTGCAAGTTCTTTTTCAGCACCCTACGTGGGCTGTTGTGACACCCCGGCTTGCTAGGGCAATTTACTAAACTACTTCTTTAGGTTTCCATAATGTGATCCAAAATACCCAGTAAATTTTCCTCTATTAGCAACTCGTGACCTGCCAGATAAAAGTGCATTCTTCACTGATACAGCTTCACAAAAATTATCAATTAATCACCGCACTGCATTTCGATTTAGTGAATTGGTATTGGAAACTTCCCATTTAATTTAGCTTTTACTTCTTCCTTATAGGCCTACTTCCATACAATACGAAGCATCTGTTCCACTAAAAACAATCAAACCTCAAATGACAAAACCGTTCTTACGGTACATTTTGTGACTAACTGATATTCGTTCAGAGAAACAATGTCTACAGTTACCCGATATAGATGGAAGGGTTGAAAGGAAGGGAGGGTGGATATCAATGAAGGGTGGATGGTCATTTTACGTGTCTAAAGTCACGTAAAAACATTGTTAATAATAATTAATAAAGAAGAGAAGAAATGGGCCATTTTACCGTCCGTAATACATACAGATGCTCAGTTACCTTTGGTTCATTCCATCGTTCCCATGGCTATTTCAGTATAAGTTTATCTGCTGAAGTAAGCTGAAAAACAAGAACCATGTGTCTTGGGCATTAGTATGTTCGGCTTCGTTTGAAAGAAAGAGGTTCGCTCTCGTGGGATGCTACGGATGATAGATACATCATTTTTTTGCCTCGAGAGTGTCAGTATCCTGTCAGGCTGTGAAGCCCCGCCCTCTTCTTCTGGTTGACAGTTTCTCCAAGCTTCTCGTTAATTGCATTAACCCCCCTTGCACACACACACCCCCTTCCTGTCACAATGCCAGCTAAGATACTGGCGAGCCCAGCGACGCGTCATTACGGCCCTCGCCTCT
This sequence comes from Timema podura, assembly GCA_033556935.1. Lineage (NCBI taxonomy): Eukaryota > Metazoa > Arthropoda > Insecta > Phasmatodea > Timematidae > Timema > Timema podura. The sequence continues at coordinate 36,075,805 of JAVRXN010000001.1, forward strand.
AACTACGGGCGAGCTTACCTGCAAGTACGTTATCGTTATCATGGTTAGCGTTCCCGAATACAATTTGGGAGAAAGTATGAGATTCAATCCCGACCAACTTAATGACTGTTTAGCGATTTTTTTTTTTCCAAGTTCTGGTACTTTTTTATTTGTGTTTTTAATCACATCTTATTATTAGTTTTGAACAATAGTAGCGTTAATGGGGCCTGTGTGGTGTGGGATCGTATTAACGTACCGAATTTGAGAAAATCCCATCATCTCATTGGGAATATAAAGAGTTGATGTATAGTTTAAAATGCGTGTAAAATCCATTTCTGTTTTTAATATTATATTTTGGGAAAATGTTTCGGAAAAATCACTCTCAGTAACACTGACTGGGATTAGAAACCCGTTTATTGGACCATCGAAGTTGTCCACTCTTCCTCAACGCAAATTGAGTACGTTTCGTCTACCTTTAACCTTACTCTTACCTTCACTATTAGTTTAAATATTTCAGTAGCCGGAAAGATAGTAATAAAATATGGATTGATAAAAGTTACAAATTAAAAACTAAAAAGGACGTAGAAAATTCCAATCTGAGACTCAGTAAACCTCGCGATCACGCTAAACCGAGTCTCCCAGGGCTAGTAAACCACGTGACTATTCACACGTGCTCTTCTCTCACTCAGTCTGACTTGTCGGCAACGCTTTCAAACACACGCATACAAGTCACATCCACATGAGTTCACATAATGTTATGCATAACTTTTATATCTGCTACCCCCTTCCCCACCTCAGTACTCCCTTTACCCATACCTTCTCACTACACCCAGCCCTCGTACTTTTCTTTCATAAAGCCCAGTAGCCAGAGAGTCATCAATCAAATCGGAGGCAGTCGAGTCATTGCTGGCTGCACCAACACCAGTTAAACATAACCCTGATTTACAGAAAAAAACAGAAGATTTAGTTTGTGTGAACGTGTAATCAAACGTGGCGTACGACACCGGATATCCCTTAGTCGGATTCTGAAAGGCGCAATGTAATTTAAATACATTTATCAGTTTCGATACGCGTGTGTTACTTATTCGTGGGCGATGGATCATATGGTATTTTATTCGGGCACCAGGTAGGTGTGTGAGATAACTAATATTCATGAATAAAAGCAATATCCACTGATTTTCAAGAATCTGACCCCAGAGGGATTGGAAATATGCTAGAATGCCGGCTGAATCCAATGTAGGTAGTTCTCTACAGTGTCAGCCACACAATTATTTCACCAACAATTACCTGGCAAATGCTAATCCATTTTATTTAAAATCCGCAGGTACTTAATTAGTGTCAGCTGTGGATAGCCTGAACTAGAAGAAGTTAGTTTTTAATATAGAAAATCATCATTAACAACTGTTTCCAGCCTGTAGCCTGGTCAATTTTTTAAAGTCCTACATTTTTCTCTTTTCTTTCACCATTCTTCTCCTCTCACTCGAACGCTTGCAGCTATCTTCTCCTCCCATTTTATACCGGCCTCCCTTTCCGATATTTTTCCTACATACTTAATCTCCATCATTCTCTTTGGTATTTTATTTTCCATACTCATTGCATTACCATACAATCTCAGCCTTGCTTCCTCTACTAGCTCATGTACGCCCTGTACCCCCCGGATAACTTCATTCCTTATGTTATTCCTCGTGGCAGCTTACATGAGCCTCTCAAACTTCCTACCCATAGCCTTCACTTTCCTAGTTTTTCTTACATGCAACGTCCATGTTTCTGCAGAAATATGTGACGATGGTTACAAAGTACGCCCTGTACAACACTTCCTTACACTTCAAGGGCACTTCCCTTCTCCATATCAGCCTCTTACAAACCTATTGAACAATTCCCCCTGCTGTTAGATTGAATAAGAATAATAACGCACTGGTGGGCAGTGGTCTAATGTCAAGTTCACTATTGTCTAGTTGGTCAGTAATAGGTGGTTGGGGTTTGAATTCTGTTCAGGTGTACTAAGGATTTATTTCCCCTAATCGGCTTCCCCCTCTCCCTCCACGCAGGTTTGAGTTAATTTACTCAAAATTTGATCGTCTGATTCTTTACGCATAATTAATATATATATGTATTTAACCAAAACGGGTAGTGAGATGTAATAAAAAGAAGGATATTAAATTTTAATGAAATAAAAAGATCATTCGCCTGGGAATAGTTTGGGGAAAACATGTAGGGCAAAGTGACCAAATAACAGCCAGTAAATGTTATTGTACCCTACCTAAAGAGCCAAAGTCAACAATATAAGTCACCACCTTAACTCTACTCATATTTTTCTCCAAAGTTCCATGCCTTGCTATCCGTTCCAGCTATCCATATATTCACACTAATTGGTAAAGATGAGGGGGTGTAGATCTGAGAGAATATGTTCTTGAATTTGTGTGAAAAGGGAGTGTGAAATCGTTTTGAAAAAAAAAAATCTCTCAATATACCTAGCCGAGAAAAGATATCTAAACTTCCTTCAACACAAACAAACTAAACGAGACTGACGCCTTTGTCCACGTACCCACTGATGCGGGAGGTCTACTTTCTTTTTTTCTGAATGGTGCTGGTGATTAATATATTCTACCAATTAATAAGTATCAAGAAATCCGACACCTTAGCTCAGTCGTTAGCGGGTCTTCCTAAGGGTTCCGGGTTTGATTCCTGGCATTGATAAAAATGTTATCATGGTGAAATACGGGTTTACCTTTCCACATTGATAAATTAATGTCCTGGGACTGTATGTTGTGCATGTCCTAGTCTTAGGTTAGATTATAAGGTATATGAAGCTCCGGCAGGATTAGTGGAAAATATATACTTGAATAAAAAAAACTGGCTCAGGTCATGGGCTAGAAACAATAATGGATTTTTAAAAAGAGGTATCAAGGCTCTAAGATTTGGTTATATCTTAAGTTAAGATATTTTGTTAGTCGTGTTTTTATACAAGATGTGTGTTAAGAATGAGCGCTCTTAATACTGTTCAACTCTCCGACCCATTTGATATGTAGCTTTTAAGTTAGTGTTGTTCGGCGTTACTACATAATGGCGTTTATTCCCCAAAGTGTCAACGAGGCTATTGGCTGCTTTCATATCGTGACGCTCCTACTGGGTATGTATACGTCAAAGGACGACAAACTACTTCCCCATTTTCATAGGGACCTGACATCTAGTAACGTTACTAGATCTACTTTCACCTATTCATACATCAACTCATATAAACTGCAGCTGTCACTTTTGACAGAATAAGATAAAACTAACTTTAAAGTTAAACGTTATCAATCTTGACCGCAAAAAAAGGATAAATGTTTGTATTTTAGATTAAATAAATCATACACACCATATAGACTCTTAATTTTATAGTTTAAGCTGCGACTCTCAAACGTTTGAAAGGTGTACTACCCCAACCATTTCAGTAAATTGGAGTACTACCAAGATATGCTGAATATTTACTATTTAGGTGAATTTTTAATGATGTGCACTATATTATAATAAGAGAATGCGCGTCTTCACGACTGTCGAGCTTGAATGAATGTTGCCACCCCTCAACAATTTTTTAAAATATGTCTTCCTACTTTTCGCTGGATTTGGTCGAATATATTTCTAAGATTTGATGACTTACGACTTTAATTTGATTGTTTTGTTTGGCTTCTCACGGCGTATCACCACGCCGGGAATAATTGTAAGTAGCACTGGTGGTACGCGTTCCACCGTTTGGGAACCATTGGTTTAAAGTTTCATGCTTAATTGGAGTTCCACTAAACCAAATCACATTAAATGTGTAAAATAATTGCAGTTCTAGCCCTACAATATAGTCAGTGGCATTGACAAAGACCACGTGTCATCAACTCGTCGGGTCTGGTTTGCCACTGTGGGAGGATGGGTTTAGAATCCCGGCGAATGTGTACTTTGCTGGTTTTTCTTAAATGATTTTCACCTCTCTCCACGAAATTGCGGGTATATTTCCTTTAAAATCCACCATCCTAACCCATTAGAGTATTTATAATTATTTTACTGATTGTTGGGCTGTACTCATATGAACTTAATTACGTTATGGTTTTAGGATGAAAGGTTGAAATTAAGAGTATGTCTACCTGCATCTGCGTTGAGAAGGTTGGAAGAACCATTTAGTAAAACATTCATTCTTCGCAGTTCCTTCCCCGACCTGAGATTAAAACAACCACAACGCAATTTTATTAGATATTATATTACTCCTAACGGGGGTTATGAAAATTGTAGGAAGGGAAGCATTTTAGAGGTTTATAACCCATATTGGTGGAAGGAGGGTGGGAAACTATTGAGAAAACACCCCTATTAATAGACCGTCTGGATTCGAAACCCCGATCTTCCCTGTCATCATCATCATGCCAGTCTAACACGAAAGTAACGCCTTAGACCATTCGCCACTGAAGCGGGTAAGCAGGTTTTCGATTATTTAAATGCTCTTGGGCCGGACTGGTAGTAAAATGGGCTGCACAAAATTATACTATATAGCTATCAAAACTGACTATATTTTAAAAGTAGCAAAGATTTAGTAAAATTTAGAAGTGTTAGGTAACAGTAAAATAGTGGGTGAACTTTTTATGTATAAAGTATAAATAACACTGCCATAATATTTGTCTATAAAGTTTTATGTAAAACAAAACAGTATATTTTACATTTCTGTCAGCATGATATAAGTGAAAGGCAAAGAGTATCACGGACCAATATAGGTTTTATACAGCCACCCTTACATCTTTCTTCAACCACCCGCCTAATAAGCTGCAATTTGCACCCTCTTTTTTTTTCTCCCCTGAAAAAATTTACTTCTTCTCCACACATAAACATTGTACTTTGTAGTCTTCGACGTACGATACTTACACCAGATATCAGCTCATAACTTCTGCAACACTTGACAACTTACGAGAGAAAAAAAACAACATTATTTATACACATTTGTTGAAGGGGGGGGGGGGGGGGGAAGAAGACTGAAAAAAAGAACTAAAGTAAAGAGGGTAAAATGTTGAGGGTGTTTGGAAGAAGGTTGACTCGTAAATGAATGTCTCCTTGGAGACTAAAGTTAACCTTCTTTCTTCCAAGTGTCAGAGAACCCTCATACCCCATAACCTCTAATATCACCCGCGCACCCCTTTTCCTCCCTTCATAACCCCCCTTTTTTTTAAAAAAAGGAGGGATCGAAAACAAAAATAATTGCATGACTAATAATGAATCCACATAACCTAAAATAAGAACCCTGATATATAATATGAACACAAAAAAAAGCTTCCGGTGAATCTTTTTGGGTTGAAAAATTTCCTTGTTACTGTCGGCGGGTCCTGTTTGATGTTGCATGTCGTTTTTATTAGTGACCTGACATTTTGTGACGGGGGAAGGGATGATAATTACCCAAACTTCAGGTCATGGGGGTATTTAAGAAACCGGGTGACTTTTCTTTCATTTTTTTTTCCCAAGGACCTCTTGTTTCTTGAGGCTCATCGTGAAATAGAGGTAGAGGGGATTTTAAGGGGTGTTTTGAGGGTTAATGTTGTAGAAAAGTCGGTGGACTTAGGGGAGGCCCAAGAATGCAAGGGAAAAGGAAGGTATAAAAGTTAAATATTATGAATAGTTGGTTGAGGGGGGAATTTATTTCATTTAGTTTGAAATGTGTCTTAGGAATAAATAAGTTTATGTTTATAAATAATTAATCCTTAAAAGTACCTCAAATAAATTATAGTTTAGATTTGTACAGTCCAACTTTCTTTGATAAAAACATTACTTATATAAACTCTAGCAAGAATTATTTAAAAATGAAATTAATTTTCAGCAAAGGGAGGCTATGATGATTTCCATACTCTTTCCTAAATTACAAGCATAGCAACAATTAAGAATTGACATACATTGAGAGATTGACAACTTAAAACACATGAACAAGGATTATTATCGATGAATATAATTTACTCATGAATGTAGTATTTGTTTTTTGCCAGCTTGATCACCATTGAAAAATGTCAACTTTAAATTCAAGTAGAAATTACACGAGATATTTCAAATTTAAGTTAAAAATAAAAATGTTTAAATTAGTAACAATAATAAAAACATTTAGGAATGTGCGAGAACATTTTTTTTTTCAATTCGAGACTATCTCGAGACGGGAATATAAAAATGTATTGAGACACGAGAACGAGACGAAAAAACGTCCTTTGAAAGAACAGTAATGTAGAATTAAATGCAATTAAATTATTATGTAAAGTAAATACATAGTTTATTGAGTTCCTTTTTGACATTTGGGCTGGTGCTTGTTTTAGATTGCCCTATAGTTATTTCAAACACTAAAGGCCGGATTTACGTATGTGGGGGCCTCGGGGTGGCATATAGTGTGGGGGCCCCCTTAAAACTTGTAAATTACATCATAGCATGTCTGAGGAAAGAAACAACCAATCCATTCTTTGATTTCACACAAATTTAATTATAACAAAGTAAAATTAAGTAGGCTACATAAATACATAAAAAAAACTCTCGAGCCGGAAGAGTCTACTTTACAGGCGTAGTTGTTGTTATGTTGGTCCAGTGCGTGTAAGGAAAACCTTCTCAATTTGGCATGACAAATTACTTTTATTACTCTTAGCTTTTTATGGTTTTACCAATTAGATTATGGTTGTTAGTAGCAAGAAAGGCTTGTATAACACGAAACGTAGTGCTACAAATAAAAGAAATAAAAAAGTATCAAGAACTGATATGTTAATACTTCAATATTATAATCAAAGGAGGCCTCTACAAATAAAAATCAGCGTTAGCGTGAAGAAGTGGTGGGAAAACAACAACAATATTTATTCTTTTTTTTATAAACATGCAATAACTTTATAATAATTTTCGAGTAGCAGAGATGCGTGAAGTGTCTTTGACAGTGACATTGTCACTAATAAATTTGGGATCAGTTTGGTAATTACTCGCCGGCTCGCTCACCAGTTTAGTCAGGCAGTCACCCAGTCACTCGCGCGCTCACTCTCTTGTCAGTTTGGCCAAAATCTTAAGGTACCTTCACAACACATATTTTTATATTATGTCGATATAATCCTCCACAATTGACACTTTTAAATTTAGTATTCTACTTAACTACTTAATTAAAACACAAACTGGCACTCATCACAAACACAACAGACATCTGAACAACGTTTCTCGAGATTAATGACTAAATTTTCAGAGCAACAAAAATTTGGAAAACCAAAAATTGTATCAAAGGCATCGCTGAGACAGCGGCGCTGTCAGCCAGTTCGTGGAAAAACTTTTGAGAGGAACCGCAGCAGCACGCGGAAAGTGAGGCCAATGTATTTAGAGAGTTAACGGCAAAATTGTAAATGATCAACTAGGAATTTCCTAGTACATCTTTCTAGTGTCAGTAGGATTTTATTTTTAATCTAAGCTACATGCACATTAATTTGTCCATACCTCATTATTTCATGCAGGAATAACATTATGTTAGACACAAACAAGAAAGCATTTACAATATAAAATTAGAGTGGTGCAGCTTCTCCCTCTCTTCTGAACCCCCTTCCCATTGTAAATAATAAAAGATTGGTAACAAGAAGGGGAGTATTTTATTTTACAAAAAAAAAAATAATAATACAAGTACAAGCTTAGTGGATTGAAGATAAGTCGATAGTGCTTTGTTAGGAAAGAGTATTCACGCCAGCCTATCCTCTGATATGGTATCCTTAGCTAACAACGCCCAAACAGTATTAAGTTGAACCCAAAGTATAATTATATAAAACACCAAGTAGTCAGAATGACAACCAGCTAAAATCCCATATAAGCTTTACTGACTTAAAACTAACAATAACGAGACCAAACCACCCGATCGGGCAGCGTCCAAACTCTGTTTTAGATCCACGTAGTTAAAGAATAAATACTCTCTGTTTAGTTTGCAAACGCCATTATGTGGCTTAGCGAGATCGAAATATACAATGAGAGAGATCAATAATAGAATATACACAAACTTTATATATATATTAGTTGAATATACAAATTGCTTAACCGGTGAGATGTTTGACAATACTAAAGTATATATATAATATATTATTTATATATATATATATAATATATACTAACAACACTATCAATAAATATAACATTAATTTGGTGACTCTTAACCTTGAACCGTGTGACCATTAATAATATAATCATAAACGCCTATTATATCAATACACCCCAACTAACTCAGAAATCGGTTAAATATTAAATATAACCTAATATCAACCTAGAAAAATGGCAATTTTAAATCTAAGTCCTAACATAATGTCCCGCAATCACATGATAAACAATAAATCAAAACCTAGTTATTGACGTCAGATTGCCTGCGGCGTCTTTCCACAAATAACATGGCCGTAACCCGAAACTTGAATTTAAAGCTCTTGAACAATCAAAACAGAGATTACTAAGTTCGGGTAAAAGAACCACGAGAGACAGCTAAATTTGAGCATGGCTTCATACTATCCAAAATATCCCAAAGTTAACGTCGCCAACCTTGGCTGAAGGCAGTGATACACAGAGTAACAGTAATAACTAAACGAGCATTTATATAGCACAGAAAAATCAAACCTTACTTGCCTATAAAGAATGGGAACGAAGGAATGAGAGCATGCATGATCACCTGGCAGAATAAACTAGAAGGGTGGAAAGGAAGATGGAGGGGAGGCGTACAGAGAGAAAAATAACAGCGGGTGGAATAGTTCGTTGAGTGACCATCATTTGTTTTCTTGGGTGTGGCCTTCCTTCACGAGCTGGGGTGTCGGTTCATTCCTTGCTTCAGTCTATCATAACGTGAGTGAGAGTGTGGAGGTAGCGGCTTGGTGACTACAAGTCCGAATCCAAATGGGTCAGAGGGTGAGTTTAACATCACTTCATTGTAACGTTACATGTAACTCGTTACATCATCCCCCCCTTGAAAGAAGGGGAAGAAGAGTTCACAGCTCCACGGGATCGACAAGGAGGTGCCATCCTCACCAACTGCAGCTGGCCCGATGAAGAGAGGATACCAGAGTAGATCTCAGCCCTTCTCTGTTGGCCTATGTGACGGCCGTACACACATCCAGTGGCTACCCCAGCAGCAGCGCACAACCTTTGTAGAGATTTTGATGGACACGTCAACATCAGTGTTCGCCACCCCAGACATCGATTTCTCATCCAGCTCGCTGACAGTAGCTCCGGAAGCGATGTTCACCCGCAAGCCTACTTCGGACATCTCAACCTTGGACTGCAGTCAGGGTCCAGCAAAACAATCTCTAGACTCGGATATAAGGAGAAGTCTGGAGGGGACCAATAGGATGAGGAAATTCTCTCTGAGAACAAAATCAGCTAACATATATCTTAACCTATAATAACAAAGTTCATAAGCAGCCTCGCTTGACATCATGACTGTTGAGTCCAACCAGGGCCACCCAACCTTGGGGGTAGGAAGGGAGGCAAACTCCGTCACATATTTCTTGGAGGTAGCCGTCCCGCACATATCGCCTGAGGGTGAAGTCTTCCCAAAGAAAGTACATTAAGCATGGTGTATTTAGGATGGATTGCACACGTGTGTACTTGACATCGCACGGAAACACAAGTCCCAGGCTTTATAGTTTGAACTTCACTTCATAAATATATATATCACATAGTTTCTCCATTTTTAAAATAGGGGTCCTCCTTTTTTAATTATTTACCTTATAAGATCACAAAATAAATTTAACATACTTGACTTAAACACATAAATACCTAAACCAATATACCCACGGGCTAAACATGAGAATCAGGACACTGTCTCACTGTATCACTGCTTTCAGGTGGCTCACGTGAGCCCGACGAGTTAAAGAGAGATCTGCTATCTCTTTCAGCAGTACAGAAATGGGTGTTAGAAATCTGTTGATTGACCATGGCCCACTCCATTTATATGCCAGCTTCACCGATGACTTGTCTGCGGCCGAGCTCTGAGGGAAGCCCCTACAAACTACTCTATCCCCAACCTTAAATGAAACGGGGATCGCCCCCGGTTATATGTGGAAGCAATTTTCCTCTGAGACTTCTGCCGGTTTTCGAACGCTAGCTCACACGTTTCCACATACGAGCGATCATCAGCTTCAGACCACAGTGTGTCAACATATCAGATGGTCAAAAGGGATGGTTCAAATCCCTGTTGAGGAAGATAGAAACTGGAGTTGCCTTAACCAACTCATGGAAAGTGGAATTGAACGCAATGTTCAAGAAGTCCCTATCCCAGTGGGAGTGGTCATGGTAGTGGAAAATGCACAGCGCAACGTTAAAGTTGCTGTTGAAACGTTCACGTGATTCGGTGAAGGATTATACGGACTGGTGGTCACATGCCTAAACCCCACGAAAAGCACATGTCTTGAAACTCTTTAGACCTAAATCACGGCCCATTATCACTAACAACAATCCTGGGGGTTCCTAACAATGCTCCAAACACGTCTAGAAAAGGCGTTCACAGTGGTCATGGCCTTCATGTTCCTGAGAGGCATCAACACAACGAATTTCGATAGCAAGTCCATAGCAATCAGAATCGAGGTAATCCCTAGGGAAGAACGAGTGAGAGGCCCAACAAAATTAACCAATACCTTCTCCCAGGGGCGTGTAGAAACGTAAGTGGAATGAAAACCAATATTATAGTTTTGGGTGGGTTTGGCCCCTTGGCACGGCTGGAACCTACGCACCCAATCCCTTACGTCCTTAGATAAATGCAGCTTAAAGAATTTCGTAGAGTTTTGAGGATACCACAATGGCCGCCCAATACAAAGTCGTGGAAATACTTCAGAAGCATAGGTCTGAGCTTCTCTGGGATATTATATAATATTACCTAGTTTTACCTCTAATTTTGGTTACCAAGAGGCTTTTATGAATACTATAATTCCCTACCTTTTTTCCCACTCCAAACCTCTCAATAACCTACCTACAAAAAGGATCTTCAGATTGGTGACTACCTATAGAAATTGAATGACTCGGGGATAGTATGAATAACACACAGAGGAGAGACTTCACTTGCGCCTCTATAGGGTCACGATCCTCGGACATATGTGATAGCGCATCCACAACTACATTCATTTTACTTGTGACGTGATGGGTAATAAAGATGTATCTAGAAAGTTTCCATATCCAATGCCCAATTTTCCCTGTTTGGGGTGGTTCCACATCCAGGTAAGCACCATGTTGTCGGTGAACAAGTCAAATTGCCTAAGCTCAAGATAGTCCGAGAACTTCTCTATGTCGAATATGCAGCTAAGACATTCCTTTTCATATGTGCTATACTTCTTTTCTGCCATGTTCAAAGTTATAATGGCAAATGCCACTGACTTGCTACCCTCGAATGTTTACTGAGAAAGGACAGCTCCAAGAAGCGTCTACGTGAAGTTGAAACGGAAGCAAAAAATCAAGCATCTGCAAGACTGCCGAAGAAACAAGATGGCGCTTAAGAGCAACAAAGGCATTATTTTGCTACTGTCCCCATACAAATTCCACCCCTTTTTTCTTAGGGGCGTTAAGGGGGTTGGCAAACTACGAAAAATTTGGGATGAAGCGGGCGTAATACGCACACATACCCAAATTCACAACACACTATGTTTTTGGGGCCGGATAATCCATAATGTGTTTGACACGCCCCAACCCTCCCCCCCCTAAATTCGGCCCTGCAAACAATTGAGATATAATTTATACACATTTTAAATGCAATTAATAAAATAGTGATAGGTAGTTACAATGAACACTATTTTAAATTTAATTTTATAGTGTAACAACTTATATATTCAAAGTTTGATAATGAAAACAAAAACAATATTTATAACCAAAACATTTCTTAATAGAGGCAGTTTTGAGAGGGAAATGTGGCCTATTTTTGGTTTATTACGGTGTAATTAGAAATAATAAATTCCCGGTTTGTTTTTTTAATTTCCTAGGGCCATTATTTGCTTTTATTTTTAATTTTTCGAATTTTCGAGAATAAATTTTAACTTTCGAGACGAGATCGAAATCGAGATATTTTTTTCTTGAATTTTCAAGATATTTTTGAGTCTCGTACGTCCCCACAATTCTTAACATGGTGTACTTAGCATTTGAAAATGTCCAACCTCAAGATTATGATGAATCTTAAGTTTCATGTGTCTAAACTTTTAAAGGTGGATTTTGTCATTCTGTCTCCCTCTCTATCTGTCAGTCTACTTCTATCTCTCTGTATGTATCTCTGACTGTCTCTCTCTCTCTCTCTCTCTCTCTCTCTCTCTCAACACACACACACACACAAACACACATATATATATATATATAGAGAGAGAGAGAGAGAGAGAAAGAGAGAGAGAAACAGAGATACAGATATATGTATATTTGTCTCTCTGTCTCTGGCCACGAATCTAGAACAGTTTGATGGATTTTATTCAATCTTGATATTTATATGTTGTAGGGCAATACTTCAAGACTTTTTTCGATTTTGACCCGAAGCTTCAAATTAAGAGTTGTTTACCGATGAATGATTTTTTAAATTCCAAAGATTTAAAAATGGTTCAAAGGAATTTGTTTAAAATGGATATCTGGAAATGTCATGACAAATAAAACCGTAGTTCTTACACTTGATTTTTTGGGAGAGATTCGTTTAAGGGTAGTTTACTGATAACTTTTTTAAATTTTAGTATTTTAAAAAATGGCTCTAGTGATTTGGTTTAAAACGGGTATCTATAAATCTACAAATAATTATAATATGTGGGTTTTTCTAAAAAAAAGTTTTATAGTAGTTTACTGTTGACACGTTTTTGTGAAATTTTGAATTTATTTTTCAAAAAGCTCTTACAATTTTATTCAAAATTGATATCGAGAAACATTTTTACATGATCAACAATAATGTGTGATTGTTTTTCTAAAATAAATTAATGTAAGGGTACGGTAATTTTTTACAATGAATTATAAAAGAAATATTGAGATCTTCGAAATTGGCTTTCAAGATTGAGTTATAATATTTGGGAATAGTTTTTCATGGTAAATAAAAATACTTTCTTAATTTTATAAATAAAAGTAATTTAGGTTAGTTTACAAGTAACTTAGTTTTGAACATGTATAATTTGTTAAAAAATATGTGAGAAATTGGGCTTAAAATGTATTTTTAAATACTGTTTAAGATGATTAACAAGATGATGCATTTGTTTTTATGAAGAAAACTTACTTAAGGGTATTCTGAAAATTGAAAAATGACACCTGGACACGGGAATCGAACCCGGGACCTTTGGCTTAGTACGCCAATGCTCTAACCACTGAGCTATCCAGGATTCGTCCCGTGCCCATGGTCATTCTTCACTCATATTTTAAGGCAGAGTCTATGATGGACAAAGCAGAAATCGTCAGCTACAATTATGTGATTTTTAATATCACATAGCCATCGGATAACGCAGCCATCGGCGACTCGGTAGTGGCTATTGCCAAGTTGTACGAATTGATTGTCAAGTTGTCGTATTGACGAATCCTGGATAGCTCAGTGGTTAGAGCATTGGCGTACTAAGCCAAAGGTCCCGGGTTCGATTCCCGTGTCCAGGTGTCATTTTTCAATTTTCAGAATGATATCTAACTGAACCAACTACCATTAATATAGCTTCGGCTATTTACACTTAATAAATTACTTAAGGGTAGTTTACTCAAAACTTAGTTTTGAAAATTTCCTTCAAAGCTTTAACACTATCATGCTAAATTTTGTGCGATTTTGTCGTAACATTTATTTTTTCGAATGAAGGGAGAAAGCTGTTCAGTTTACAGAAATACTAGTAACGCTACAAACTAGTTAAATGTAAAGTACAGTATATCTGTAATGTTTAAATTCTCTTTAAACTTGATTCGAGTAAGGTTGTGTGTGTGTGTGTGTGTGTGTGTGTGTGTGTGTGTGTGTGTGTGTGTGTGTGTGTGTCTCTTTGTAAGTAGAATTATTAATGGAATGGTTTTAGAGAAGCAAGTGTTTCCACTTTGTTATTCTAATATATGTTTATTATATAGACATTGTACGTAGTTTTAACATTTAGGAACTCTTTGAGGGTTCCACAAGAGAGATTTGGGGTGAGGATTTAGACTAATGTAGGGTGGCGACATTTGGTGGTGGAAGACAAAATGATGGTAGAAACATTCTGTGTGTGACAGAGGGATGCGAAACTTCTTCTTCTTCTGTTTCCATTAACTTTTCCTGGAGATAAATTATGTTTCCTAGGGTAGTCATGGAGATCATTTCAGACGGTTACAACAAAATAATTTTAGTTAAAAATAAATACATATTACAAAACATGGAAATTTAGTATTGGCGTGGCGTGGAATGTTGCACATTTTAAAATTTAGTAAGAAGAAAGGGATTATTACTAGAATATTCATTCAGTAAACCCAAATTTTTTAATATTATTTGATCTCTCAATATTAATTTTTCACCATTTTGCAATAACTTTTCCTGAACTAATTCCTTAATCTTTTTGATTCAATTAAATATATAAAATAAAATACATCATAATCAGTAATAAATATTAAAATATTGATTGAATAACATAAATTGCATTTACAATGACAAATTTTTTGACCATTGTTCATGAACCTAATAATTTTAATATGTTTTTCTATTGTTAAAAATTTTCGAATATCATTCTTTATTATATGAAACTAATGTTTTGTGTACATTTTCCAAACTTGTTTAATATGACATTGTATATTGTAATACAACTTATTGTAATTTTTAAATTTCAGTACATTTTCGTTATATACTGATTGATTCACAAATAATATTACTAAGGTAAGCTTGATAACTTTCAGTACAAACAAGAGTGCATATAATGTTAGATTAACCAGACAAATATTATAACTTGCAAAAAATATTTATGATTTGACAAGCCATTTTCCATTAGTTGAAATTGCGAGAAATCGGCTAAACCGATTTTAAAGATTAGGAGGCCGTCAGTCAAAAACAGTAGCTTCTCAGAAAACCAGATTTTCTTAGTGAATTTACAGCTTTTCTGTTTTGTGCGCAGTGTCTCATTTGTACCATCATTCTTTGTGTACCTCACCATGGAAATACCAGTTTGTACAGGATTGTATATTGGTAAATAAAATGTTTATCTTTAGCTAAAAATAATAACAGTTCAGTTATTACTTAAATAATCTGTGGTCTAGTGATCATAGCTCCTGGAAACAGATTCAGAGGTCCCGGGTTTCGATCCCCGGTGCTTCTAGATTTTTCTGTAAATCAATGGGTCTAGAAGGGGATTCAACTCAGCCTTGTGAGGACAAATGAGGAGCTACTTAAATGAAAAGTAACGGCTCCTGTCTAGAAAACAGATTAACGGCCGGAGGGTTTGTTTTACTGACAACTTAACACTCTATATTCGTAAATGTTGGCACTGTCTTCACCAACATACGGTGGCCACTCGTTGATTTAGCTCAATCGTGGGTTGATGCCATGGAATAAATAGATCGAGAGCTGGTATAGAGTTCGTTTTACAGTTATATTCGTGGTGTGAAAGAGAAAAATATAAGTATTGTAAAAATTAAATACCTAACGCTTAAATCAATCGGAAGACGAACCTTTGGTAAGAAAACCGTTAACTAGATGGTCAAGTGAGGTCTTATTCTAAAAAACCTTTATCTGTAAAAATTTTTGGTACATTTTAGAGCTATAATCTGTAACCATAACTGCAACGATTCACTAGTAGTAATTAAATTATGTTCCATGGTAGCAGTTGATTGGAATTAAGATCTCTGGCCAAGTTTCTCAACGCAGACGATCCTTATATGTATAAAATTTACAATCAGTGTGTATTGGCTTTTTTTTAGTACTCACGTTTTAAGATAGTGGATATGTATAAGGTTAATTCATAGGGAAATATTGAATAGGTAAGTTTGAGTAAATGCTCCCACATTAGTGCAAATATGTCAAGGGAAAACATGAGGGATAAATAAAATTGATAAACTCCTCTTCTCCAAATACCCGCCTTTCTGTATCAAACCGAGACCTGACCCTCAACCTCCTGAACAACCTCAATCCAGAGTATTGAGAGCCTGACAACATATACATTGTGATCATCCATGCTGGTCCTGATATCACTTTTTTTTAGCACTGCGTCTTACTACCCATTTGGGTTGTGTGCATATGTAATAATAACAACTCTAATTTATTAGGGATGAGGAAGGTTTAATTCAGAGAAAATTAACCCACATTTGAGTGAAGTGAGAGCGAAAAAACATTGAGGAAAAACCACCCTCAATACACCCGACCCATATTCGAACCCTAATCTACCAGTTATTGGCAATCTAGTCTATTGCAAAACTGGTGACTTAGACAAGCGTTTTTCAAATTGTGCTCCATGGAGCTCTTGGGCTCCGACAAAATTATCTCAGACTCCGTGAGGCCATTTTAAAATATTTTTTCTTTTCACATTATGAAATAACATCAGTAATTAGGATTACCAGTTGTTTTTTTAATCTGATCAAAGAACCAAAGGAGCACCCATGTGATTTTTTAATTTGTTTTATATTTTTATGTTTGTAAAATTTAATTGTCACTATTAAATGTTTATAGTACCAGTGTAAAAAGTTTTAAGGGGGCTTCATATTTTGTTCCGGTGTAGGCTCCTTTGATCTAAAATATTTGGAAAGATTGCCTTAGACCATTCGAAACCCCCAAAATAAGTCAAATATTACTGATGAACTAAACAAACTAAGAGAGAAGGAAAAAGAGGCTGAATATATATATTTTTAAATACGAGCAATCACATGAAGAGATAATGAAAAACAAACATGTGACGAGGCTCCCACACCCTCCCTCCTAAAACTAGTCTTAGAATTGGATTATGCTATAGCGCACCTAACCAAGATAATTAGTAGGCTCTAAGTTTACAAACGTTCATCAATTTAATTTTCCCCCATTCATTTTCAAAGTGTTTTCCAAAATAACAATCAATTATGTGTAAACATTATTCTCGAACGTGAATCAATGTTCCTTTAGATGTCTCTTTCAGGTATAGGGCCCACCTAAACCAAAATCTTAATTGGTAAAGAAGAAACAAAATTAGCTATGCATTAAGTTGATCTTTAAAAATAAAAAATTACGAAGAAAAATTTCAACATTCTACATTCTCGATGTAAAACCACAATTTCCGTCCCGTTATTCGTTCAACATGCTTTTCAACTTGTTCCTTTTAACGTCATGTCTTTTTTTTTACCCTCTCTCTCTTTATTTCCTTCGCCTTGTGTGTGATATATTAGCGATCTCTGATAAAAACAACCACCGCCGTGTTAAAAATAATTCGCCCAGTGTGAAGATAAGCTCTCGCGCCTACTGCTTCCGGTCAAAAAGTCCCGGAGGCCATCCCCCCCCTTCCAAGGTTGACCCCGGAGTGTTAGGGTAATTTAAAATTAGTGAGAACAGAAATAAGGGTAGAACGGGGGTGTGATAGTTTAGTACGCGAAAAGAGATAAATAATGGTCAAAAGAGAGGGAGACGAAATAAAGAAAAGTGAAAAAAAAAACTGAGATAGAGATAATAAGAGGGAAGGGTCCGGCAAAGGGCGACAGCTAAAGGAGAGCACGGGCATTTATCACTTCCGCTGACCACATTAGGACACGGAGAGGACTTTTCAATGCAAGACTGGCCTATGTCACAAGGACGACGATCTCTACAGCTTTGAAATGTTGTGTTCTGATTGTAAGACCTCCTCTGTTCGTGGCTAGGGTGACTGACCACAGGTTTTAGTGTTGTGGTTTAAGATGGGAGTGTTGGTAAGACGAGAAAGGTCAGGGTTGGGTTTTTTTTTGCAGTTTTTGTATAAAAAAAATTTTGGTCAAAATAAATCAAATATTGTTTCAATACATGCTTATAGGTTAATTTTTCTTTTTCACTTGGTGACCTCAACAGTTCTGAATATTTGTCAAGTGTGTCCTATCATTTAATGAAAACTTTTCCTCTTCGTTTAAAAAGTTTATTATCTAATGTTAATATGCACATGACAGATATTCAACAACTGTTGATATCACCATGTGAATAAAATTAAACTCTATGGTTCTAATGGAACCATATTTTATTTATTTTAGACAAAAAAGTTTTTATATAAAAACCTCAAAAACACTTAACTTTTCTTTCGTTACCTACATCCCCACCTTAAGGTCGCCACTTAATTAAAGGGAAATACCTACCCAATGCCTTATTTCTTACGACAGAGGCCTTTCTTAAGCCTCAAAACCACTCAATCTTCCTACTATCTTAAAAAATTTTAGTGTGATCCTATTAAAAATTAATGTTTGTGTTCAAAAAAGGACTAAATTTATATTTATAGTAATTAAATTTACTCTCGGAAGTGCAATATTTTACTTGAGACGTCTTTGAAATTGAGCTTGTTTACACCTTTACGTGATTTTTTTTTAAAACATTTATAAGATTTTAAATGGAAGGTTTTCAATCTTATATCTCATATGAACTTTATCTAACAGCTATAAAAGTTACTTGATATATTCTCACGTATTCATACGTCAAATCATGTGATTTGCAGCGGTCACCTTTGATAGATATCAATAACTATAAAATAACACTAACTATTTTAGTAAAGATTTATCGGTGTTGGTTATTAAAAAATGTTTTAATCCAGCAAAGCTTCCTTCTTACCATAACACTACTATAGATAAGATATCTTCCCCCTTAATTTTGGTGTGAGCCATATTTATAAATAATAAACCACTTCTTAAATAACGTGGGATTTATGGACATCTGCTAAGCGTCTCAACACCCCAGCAGAAGGGCTCCTAAAAGGCGTCGTTCACATCAGGTGGCGAACTATTTTTTCCTGAATTGTCAGGGTTTGTATCCTGCTCAAAGAACATTTAATTTTTATGTAAAACGATGGGCAGCTAGGTACTAGAAATTCGGAGTTTCTTTTTATGAAAGCGTAGGGGGGCATAGGCATTAGGGACCTCACTTCTGACGTTTATACAGACAATAATAAATCTCAGTTCATTATTTTTGTTCTTACTAATGCCTCAAAAACTCAAATATATCATTTGGAATTGCTCTATTATCCATATATTACAAGTTATTGTGCAGGGGTTGAACGTTGTGTAAGTTTGGACCAATATTAACACAAGAGATATGCGTTGTAGGAATATCGTGTTATTTAAAAGTAATTTGTTATTTAAAAATATACTTCACGCCCAAAATGAAGGAAAAAGATATATTTAAAACATTACATTTTAGGTTTTATATAATTTTTTAAATCTCATAAACAAATTCAAGAAGCTAATTTTTATAGACGTTGCATATGAAAAGTTGCAGCCATTGTAATCCATATAAATTGTTGGAAACATTAATTTAACAAGCCTCAAACAAATCGTTATTATTTATTATTATTATTATTATTATTATTAGCACCGCGTCTTACTACCCGTTAGGGTTATACGCACCTACGCTAATGTGTAATGGTAGGGTGATTGTGAGATGAAATGGAGGACCTACAGTTTAACGTGGGATCCGAACCACGGTGGAGGCCTGACACTCCACACATTCACAAGTTGTGATTAATACACGTCTTGTCAGAGGTGAAGGAAGGGTTTGGAAATCAGATAAAGACGTGCTGGGACCGATGATTGAACCCCGCACCCCCAGCACAGAAGTCAGACACCTTATCCCTAGATCGCCAGGTCAGTCCATTATTTAATCGGGTTTCAACCGAAAACTTGAACATCTATTGTTTTGGTGATTTTGAATCTTTATAAATGCCATTTTCATAAGAAATACAGCAGTGTCAAAATATTTACCTTCAAATAGGAGGTTCTCTTAAATAAATGAAGACAGTAGAATATGATACAAACAAATCAAGATAAGTTAGTTTTTAATTAATCTCAGCTTAATCATCTCATCTATTTCGAAAATCACACGAATGAAAACAAGTACCCAAAACTCCCGTTCTACTCATTATTTACTAAACAGCATGGTATATTTTGAAAGTGGCGTTGTTCTATTCTTGCTCAAGAGTTGAAAGAGGTAGTATTGTAGTGGACAATCTACAAGGTTTGCAATGGAAGAGGGTTGAGGTTTGCTAACTGACCCTAAGTCAGTTAAAACACTGGAATGTCCACTCCAGTGGATGTATGTGGTAGCTAACCAGCCCCCTTTAGTAGACTTGAAGGGAGAAGTGAAGGGGTGGGTCCAATTCTCGACCAACACTTGGTTGGCTTCCCTCCCAAAAAGGGTTGGAAACATGGATTCGGTCTCAGAAGTGGAAAAGATTAAACTTTTATTTTAACAAAGGGAGATATTTATTCTCTTATGGAATTGGACACATAAACACACATGTAAGTTATTTTTCATTAAGTTAAACTGGGGGTGTAGGGTACGTGAGAAAAGAAATGTGTTTTTGTTTTGCAGTTTTTAATAGCAAAACTTTTTTTTGGTAAAAATAAATCAAATATTTATCCAGTAAAAGAAGCCTTAGGTTTATTCTTCACATGATGACATCAACAGTTCTTGATTGTGTCCTGGAATCTGATGAAAACTTTTTCTTTTCATTTAAAAAGTTTTTCATCTAATGCCGCTATTCTCGTAACAGATATTCAAGAAGTGTTTATATCACCATGCGAATAAAATTAAACTCTTAATATTTTATTTATTTTGGCCAAAAATGTGTTTTTCTACAAAAACTGTAAAGCCACTGGTCCTTTCTCGCGTGACCTACATCCCCACTTTAAGGACCTAATGTGACTAAGTTAATATAAAAATATATTTTTATACATATATTAAACATAAATATCTTTCTTTTAACGCCTTTTAACGCACCGCGTCTTAGTACTTGCCCAGACTTTACTTTAAATAAAAGGTTTCCTAATTTACGTATAGGGATAAAATATTTATAAAACCCTCTTATGTCACCTAGACGAGATTCGAATCGTAATCACCTCATCCCCAGCTATCTAGTCTATTGTAAGAGTGATTCCTTTTGTTCTTAGATGATGTGACAATGGATATGTAACGTACAATTTTAAGGTTCTTTTAAGGTATATTCCTACCAAATCCTACTATTGTACTAAATACCCAACACTAGTGCTAAAGATAGGGATATAAATAAGACACTAAATTATGTTGTTGCTTTTTAGCACCGCGTCTTACTACCCGTTCGGGTTATACGTTTAAGTACTAATTACACCAATGGATTAGGAATTGGGAAGGTTGAATTTTAGAGGGAGAGTGGAGAACCATTTAGGAGAAACCACCCCCAGTTCACCCGACCGAGATTCGAACCTCGATCTCCCCGTCCTCGGTGGTCTGGCTCAACACGACTGGCGCGTTAGCCAACTACGCCACCGAGGCGGGTACTAAATTATGTTAAGCGTCACCTAGGTTAGAACAATGGTCATATTTACTTAAAGTTGACCTTTGCAAGCCCTGGGTTAAGGGGACGTAATGTAATAGTTCGGCCACCATGAGAAATGTCTATGTTTCTAAATAATTATATGTTTGCTACATTCCTGTAATTTCACAGCAGTTGGTAGTCTTACCCCATGACAAGGTTTCTTGGCTAGTCTCTCACGTAGAAATTCCTCTCGATACCACGTGTCACAAACCACCTCTCTGACGTATGTTCACCTGATCTACTCCCTCGAGTTACCTTCCAGACTATTCGAGATGAATAGATCGATCGCTCAAAAGGTTCCGGTGGTTGTTGAGAGCTTACATAGGGTTGATTTTCAGCTTATAGGAAGGAGCAGGGCTGTGGAGGTTGAAGGGGAGGGGGGGATAGAAGGAGGTGAAGTGGTTAGCTTTAGTGGTTTCAAGGAGGTTTGCATTTACATTGAACCCCTCCTCACAACTCTTCCCCTTTTTACTTCCCGTTCAGCCGAGATCCGCTCAAAATAACATCCCCAGAACTCTGGCCTCGTCAAGAACGACTGCCACCACATCGCAGCGCACGGGATCTACAAACATTGACAGGCGAAAGTGAACCCCCCCCCCCCGCGAGGAGTTGTTATGTTAAGAGCTTTAGTTCCTATTAAAAGCTTTGTTCCTTCACAGTTATAGAACGTGATGTCTTAATGGCAGGATAAATTTATTGGAAAGTTTTTATTCATTTTTAGTCGTTTATTCCAATATTAATGGGCCTTGGACTAAAGGTCAATCTTGTCTTGACTGGTTTGTTGGTAATAGGGAGGTCAGAATTCGAATCACGGATGGATAAATTAAGGGTGTTCATCCCCCAAATATTTGACTATGGTCTCTCCATTCTAATGCGTATACATTTTCTCAAAAACCCTAAAAGGGGAATTAAGTGCGGATAGCCATGTGAGAAGAATAAAGCAATTAAGAATTAAAAAATTGAAGTCTATACATCACATAGTTTAATATATAGGCTTACAAGCAGGATTATATGGGCAGGTGATGTAGCCATAATGCAACCGGAAAGAAGTCCGAGAGCTGTCATGAACGGAATACCTGGCACTGGAAGACCTTTGGGTCAACCCAGAACGAGATGGAGTGGTGATGTCCACCCCTCCCTCCTCGAAATAATCTCAATATGTCTACATCCTGGATTATATGCCCCCTCCAAAATTATTTTTTAGGAGCGCCACTGTACTACTATGGATAGCAAATACGTTTATCAAAACAAAACATTCACATAAGTATTTTGATTATCTTGGTATAAAGATGAGTCCATCGTAATTTACAAGCCTACCTTGGGATCGAATGAGAGCCCTCTAAACATATAGTTGGCTCCTTTAACCACTCAGATACAGAAATGGGTGCTAAGCTAGACATTTATCACTGGGTGTCCTTCCTAAGTTCTGAGATCTTATGAGGATCGAGTAGGAAGAGTCGGTACTTCCTAAACTTGGATGATAAAAGGATTGGGGAGGATTTGTTCTCTATCAGGAGACACCCCCTGTTCCTCCCCTTGACAAGGAGGAAGAAGGGACACGCACCCTTTATGGCCCTAGCACATTTAACCGCTTTGGGTATTCCACAAACTTAAAAATAAATTAATCCACTAATGGTAAAGAAGACATCCTTAAATTAGTTGTCAAACAATTCTGAATCTGTCCTTGTAATTAAAAATTAAAAAGCATTAACTTTTTTAAAAAAATATAACATATATAAAAGTAACTCATCTTGTTTAGGATTCAAGCTATATTATTTTAATACATACGAGAAATAATGCCGTGGGAAAAATATCTGAAAGCATATCAAATAGACTGTATGCTTATTAGTACCCTACGTACAGTCAAATTTTCATCGGAATAACCTTATCTGACAGCTAGTTATTATTTCTACTTTAACGTATGTCATGCTATCTGCAGCTGTCAGTTTTGATAGATATTATCAATAGTCAATGTTGACAGCAAAAAAGGATGTTTATTTTCTTAAGGTTCTTCCAACAAAAACTCTACGTTTTACATGCATTATTATTAGATGTTCTGTCTTACGACAGGTCAGTTCCTTTTATCAGTGGACTTAAACAGCCAATGCACCCTTTCCTCTGCCTCCTCCTTCAGCTCGGATATTTATAATAGGTTTTTTTTAATCGCCAGTGCGCTCTTGGACAACATATTTTGAGGCAAGGGGATAACTCATTGTCAATGCACCAGAAGTAAAACTGTTAAGAGTATCATTATTAGTATAGCGGTTAAATTATAATTTAGTATAGCCGTTAAATTATTATTGGTTAGGCCTATATACATACTTTTTCCCTTAAATACTTCGATAACGCTGAAAGGAGAATGGCTTAACTTCACTGACTACATTGTGGTTCTATCTTATAAGCTGGGATATACTGGAACCAGCACATGGTAGGCTTGCTATTTTTCAAGGTAAACTAATAATACAGTACTATTTACTTCATTTTTTAAATACCCTGTGCATTTTATTCTACTTACTTTTCTCATCTCATCAACAACCTCTTTCCAAACGTAATTCAAAGCTCCTATCTTTTCTCCATCACATCTTTGATTTCAAATCCTTCCTTTACAGAGTAAAAAAAAACAACTGTACATTCTTGGAATTGTTCCAAAATCTCCTCCTAGATTCTTTCCACACTCACTGACATATAAGCCCAATTCCTTCTCCTTGATTTTCGTGCGATTCCCTTTTCATTCAGTTCTTTTGTATATTTAACCTCCCTCAGTTCAGCTTAGAGAAGACCCCTTTCCTCCCTTAGGAGTCTCATAAGTAACAAATAACAACCCCTATCATCTGGCTGCACACTATATCATTGCGAGATTCTTACCCCCCCTCATCTCTCTTTCGTACGACGTTTTATACGGCAACCAAGGCGCTGGACCCCTCACAAACAAATAGGTGCTCCTTTCCACCCATTTATATACACCCCCTTTCCATCTAATTTGCATGAATCCGATTTTTTTTGTTATAAAAGTTGACTTTGGCAGAGATCTTTATGAACTGTAACATGGAGAAAAATGAAAAGTTGAATTGTCTTCTTTCGGTGTTGTTGGTGAAATTTTTACTTCATTGATGCGATGGTTGGTGATATTATTTAACTATCCTACAGCCATGTGTGTTGTGATAGCAGAATTAATAACCACATAGTCAATAACGTCACTAATTGCAATATACTGAATTTCCGGGGACGAAGAAGTCAGGCATGCGAAGAAGGCTTTTTACTATATGGTTCTTCACTTTCTTTACACAAATACTTGTACAATTCCTATAAATTCTACCGCCCTTATCCATTCTTACCCTATAATTATAAATAAGCAAACGTCCTTGATCGGTATTAAAACGTTGAGCAAAAAAAAATCAACAATATTAACGTTGATAGATAAAAACTAGCTTTGAATAAAATTTAAAGATGACGCAATACAAGCTATCATTAAAACATAAATTTTATTCAGTCGATTAGAAGATGTTGATCAAATCGTTTGTATAAATAACAATGGTTTTAATTTAATCAGTCCACTTGCGAATTATAGTGATTTGACATGTACTCTTTTCTTGAATTTAGACACTAAACTCATATTGATTTATAAATAATACAACAAATAAATGTGCTGACAAAATAAAATGTAGCTAGCACCTGTCTTTGTGCAGAACATGCAGCACGAATGAAAGAATCTAGAACCGTGTTCAGGGTACTGACTGGCAAACCCAATGGGAAAAGACCATTTAGAAGACCTAAACGAAGATGAAAGGATAACATTATAATGGACCTGAAAGAGATAGGATGTAATGAGATGAACTGGATAGAACTAGCTCAAGATAGGTGGCATACTTTTGTAAGTGCGGCAGTAAACTTTCGAGTTCCTGATGCTATAGAATAAGTAAGCAAATCTAATAGGATAGCCTTTTATGGTCTTGAGTCCTAAAATTTTCGCTTGACTCAACATTAATTTGCTATCTAAGTTAGTAAATTCCTTATAAAATCCAACTATCACTAATTTAGTGACATATTATTTATATACCGAGTCTACCCGTTTGACCGCCAGAAAATTAACACTTTTTTTTTGCACCATGTACTACCTGTTCAGGTTAAACACATATGTAGATTACTATACCTCAGTTTTATCTTCTGTGGTGCTGGCTGACAGCTCACAGCTGACTTCTGAAAGTCAACAGTTAGGTATATACCAAAATTTTGACTGTCAGAAGTGACAACTGATAAAGACATGGTTTTTGCAGATCATATGGTTCGGCGTAGGGATACATAATTTGGTCTGGTAGCTTTTCAAAGCCGTCAGAAGTCAGCTGTGAACTGTCAGTCAGCACCACAGAAGCTAAAACTGAGGTATACTTAAGCTAGTGAGTTAATGATAAGTAAGGTTAAATTTAGATTAAGTGTAACCACGTTTGCGTGGAAGTAAAGTGGAAAAAATATTTTGGAAAAACCTCAGTAGGCCTACACCCAACCGAGATTCAAACCTTGATATCTCTGATCTCCCAGCAATCCAGTCTATTGCGAAAGTTACGCCTTTGAAACATGTGACTATTGAAGCAGGTTGTGACAGTTCATTTAGTATGCGTGCCCTAGTCAATAAACTTATATTTAACGAGCAAACATATATCCAGCCCACAGACACGTTACATAACTATTGCAGGTACGATAAAGGGACGTCATGTAAATATTGACTACAGTGTCATAATTTTTTTTTTAGCGCCACGTCTTACTACCCGTTCGAGTTATACGCCTATGTATTAGCTACACTAATGTGTTAGGGATTAGGAAGGTTTAATTTAGAGGAAATAAAGCCGCATTCGCGTTAGCAAGAGTGGAAAACCATTTATGATAAAACTACCCCAGTGCATCCGACCAGGATTAAACCCCAATCTCCTTGTTATCGGGAATCTAGACCTACACGAGAGTAGCGCGTTAGACCACGCAGCCACCAAAGCGGGTCATAACGTTATTAAACTAGGCACTAGTAGGTACGATGTAACAATAATAATATCACATTTTTTAATCAAATATTTTCAATATAGAATACAAAATTTATATTTATAATAATAATATTTTGTGGGGGACTATTTAGTATTGGACGACGTATAGGACAACACACCTTATGTAACACTAACCGGTCACCCTATTCTAGAATCAGCTCATGCGTTGTTTCCAGGGAAAAACTATTCTAATGAGCTTGTACTACTAGATTGTTCCTTTCCATTTGTCCAACCACACTAACAATAAAGTGATGTATAATTATTTATGTATCGGATTTAGAGAGAGAAAGTCGATATTGAATGGTAGAGAGCTGGTTTAATAATACAGTCCTTTCAAGTCTTGCTTAACCCTGGCAACCAACCACAAGCCACCACTGTTGTACATATTATTTATAATAACAATTTATTTGACCTAGAGGCTTATCCAGAAGGTTTTAAGCTAGGAAAATGGGGTTAGGCTGAAGTTTTACTAAATATTGTAAGTATATCGAGTGTAGTCTATCATATATATGTATATATGTGTGTGTGTGTGTTTTCGACTAAAACCTATAAGATAAACGTATTTTTTTACTATTTACACTTTCATTTAAATATAAAAATAATACATTTAATAAAAAAAATTTGAATGTAGAGTAAAAAAGAAAATTAGTTCCCTCACTTTTTCCACTGTTAACGAGATTTCATCTGAAATGATAGTGTCTCTAAGAGAATAGCTCTGATGCAAATCCCAATGACTGCTATAGATAGTAGTTTATCATTAATTGTGTTGTTTTATGTCTTACTATAATTTTAAACCATTGCAAATCCCTAAACTTAAAAATTCTACATAAATAAGTTTTGCTAATTTTAAGTTAACTATAGGATATATTGCTAAACATTATTCCCAATTTTACTTTCTCGCTATCTTATAGGTAGAGAAAATATTGTGATCATCAAAAAAAATCGGAATTGAGATTTCGATGAATCTCCCCCCGAATCCGAAAAAGAGGTTTTTGAATTTCTGTCCGTCTGTCTGTCTGTACCTCCAAGTAGAGCCTCAACTATTTTACCAATCGGGCTAAAACTTGGTATCTAGAGTTTTCATAGGGTTGCCCTGAGGGTTTTTTGGAATTGGACATCTAACCTTAAAAATAAGGGTAGTTTACTGAAGGGAAAAAAGAGAAAAAATCGATTTACTCAAAATCGGCTCTTACCATTTTGATTAAATTTCATTTCAAAACATTTATAAATATTCTAAACAAAACGGCTAATCTCAATATTTCGGCAAAATAACTTTAAGGGTTCCGTTCTGATGCGTAAATTTTTTTATCATATCTCCTAAATTACGATATGAAATTACTTCTCATTGCAAATACGTAGGTCTATTTATAATATAGATCTTTATTCGAAACATACTTTTATAAAACCAAAAACTTTCAATCTATACGTAAATGTATATATATTTTAACTTGTCGAAAACTAAAGGTAAATTATTAAGATCGTAAAAATAATCTAAACAAAATGTTGATGGATGTCTACGTCTCATGAACCCCCGACCCCTAAAAAGTGATTTTTGCAATGACGTATGTCTGTGTGTCTGTTTAATCCTAAAATTAAGAGTAGTTTAATAAAAAGCGAAAAGAGAAAAAATCTATTTTCTCAAAATCGGTTCAAAAACTATTTTGATTAAAATTCGTATCTAGGCGTTGATTAGGATTATACATAAATTGGACTTTTCATTTTCCCATGAAAATAACTTTTAGGGTACCTTACAGAAGCGGAAATTTCCGTATCTCCGCCCCTATTTGAGATACTAAATAACTTATCATTGCAAAATTCTAGTACTATTAAAAATTAAAAACTTTTATTTGAAATATATTTTTATAAAACCAATAGTTTCTGAAATATTGGCAAATATATTAATACAATATTGTGAGCTTTAGTTGTAAAGAAATACAACTTAAGTTGTAACGCAATAATTCTCCAATGCCATAGAGTAATTTAATATAAGTAAGTCTCTCAAAAAGTTAGTTATTTTTCTTTAAACTTCTTAGGAGAAATGTTTATACAACAATGATATATATCCATTTTAGACTCAATAGTAAATATTTACATTTTTTACTGGTCAAAATTTATAAAAGAGGAATTTAATAACAATGCAATGACATAAAGATGTGAAACACCTAAAAAATTACGAAAATTTTAACCGGAAGTCGAAATTTTAATACGAAGTGTTGACCCTTGTGAAACCAATATTGATCTTTTTTTATTGGTGCAAACATACAAATGAGGACATTAATTCTTTAAAAATAAAAATATAAAACCGGGACCCAAAAAGTATTTCAGGCCTACATAATTATAGTGCAATTTATACTTGGTTTTGCTAGTGTATAGTTTTTTTTTCACATATATTACGAGTTTTGAGTAAATATCTCCATTTTTAAACAATAGAGCGAGAAAGTCCGTGCGAATTTCCATACCATTTATTTTTTTAATCTTGAAAACACTAGACATTTAAAATATAAAAATTTAAAAAGTTTGTTTGTACAAACTATAACGATTAAAAAAAAATTCACATTTAGTTTAAGTGTCTTGAAGGTGATTGTATTCCTACTCCCTACACGCGTACATATAGAGTCCAATTTTCATAAGAAGAGCCTTTAAGAAAAGACTTTTTTTCGTCAACACTGATAGTGATTTAACATATTTTTAGGAGGCCTAATATTGTACAGGTATTTATAATATCTATATTAAGTAACAATTGCAGATTACATTACTTGACGTATTAATACGTGAAAGTGGTTCAAGTGAATTTTATAGCTGTCATATAAGGTTTTTCTTACGTAAATTGGACTAAATTAAGAAAACTAAGCAAACATATTTGCAAAAAAATCATTAATAATAGGCCCATAATTTATTAGTAAATAATGTTACCAACATGTTCAAGCAAAAGTAAAAATAACGATGATAACGATGTTGATGATGATTCTGATTTATATTAGTAATATTATTATTTTTAGAACAGAGGTGTGTAACCCACGGCACGCGTGTCTCTAGGGTCACGCGAAAGAGTTTAAAGTCACCGTAGATAAAAATA
Organism: Timema podura; assembly: GCA_033556935.1. Taxonomy (NCBI): domain Eukaryota; kingdom Metazoa; phylum Arthropoda; class Insecta; order Phasmatodea; family Timematidae; genus Timema; species Timema podura. The sequence continues at coordinate 36,105,270 of JAVRXN010000001.1, forward strand.
AATTATATGTTGCACCACTCAGACTTTCTCTCTCTCTTACCTTAAAATAGAAACAATTACTAGAAGATTCTTAAAATTTGTGAAATTAAATAACACACAATGTTGCAGAAACACTCCACCAAAGAGCATAAATGTAATAAATAATTTACAATGTTACAGAAATATGATAAAAGAGGAATATCTGTACATCTATGGCCACCAAAGAGCATAACAATCAATTTCATATTTTAAAACAATAAATAAAAATACATATTTTGGTTTATAGCTCAGAAACTATTGTTTTAGGCATAGTCAAAATTAAAATATGTTTGTTTTTAATAGTACTACAACTTTACAACGATAGGTTATTTGTACCTCAAATTGTTTGGGATAAATGATCAAAATTTTTAAATGCGTTTCTCTAAAGAGACCCTTAAATTCATTTTCATGAAAAAACGAGAGTTGTAATTTTGTTTGTAATGTTAAACAATGCTTGGATTCAAAATGTAGTAAAAATCATTATAACATATTTTGAGAAAATAATTCTCTCTCTTTTGGCTCTCAAGTAAACTACCTTTTGTTTTAGAGTTAGGTAACAAATTCCAAAAATCCCTTGGGGTGACATTATGAAAACCCTAAATGCCAAATTATTGCCCAATTGGTATTATGGTTTCAGCTCTTGTCAGACAGACAGACGGCATCACGAAAACAATTTTTTCTGTTTCAGGGAGTCATGAAACGTCTACATTTATTCAAATCTCTTGGTCAATTTTTTTATGATCAAAATACTTTCTCTTCAAGGGGTCAAGAGAAAGTAAAACCAACAGTAACAAATTATCACATTGGCATACAAATAAAACACCTGCTTAAGGTCAAGTTAATAAAGTGCTAAAATCTTATATATTAAGTCGGTTCTCTCTCTCCCGCTTATACTGAAGAGCTTTTCGACTTGCGCCATTTATTTTCCTGTGGGAGAGAGGATATTTTGAAACAGTTTCAATACGGACGGGGTCTCATCAATGGCTATCAAAGTAAAAGGTTTTTAAGTTTGGTTGGAAGGTTATTTGAAGTGCCAAGATATTAAATACCACTACATTATCCATAAATAACTCCTCTGTACTAGTAACATTAAATTCTCTTCTGACTTGATACAGAAGTGCAATGTATCAATAAGATCCTAGATCGTTTACTCAACAAAAGGGAATTCCGGCAACAAACACCATGATAAGCTTGTTTCATTGTAGTATCCGTTGGCTGTCGCAGGTAAAAGGGTTGATATATTTTGGAGTTTAAAGGGTAATGTCCAGGAATTTTTATTTTTTAAGAAAACTGGGACTACCGGATGAGTTTACACTTTTAAATGATGAAGATTGGCTATATGATTTAGATTTTCTGAGGGACATAATGCGCACCTTAACCATTTCAGTTTTCTGTCCGAGTAATAGCATGCATTTCCCTGCTGTATTATTTTCCTAATTTTTAATCTAATATCGTTATTGCTAGTTAAACTTGTTCCTAAATATTCAAACTCTTTCATCCTATCAGATAATATATATCTCAAAGTATCAAGATCAGAAAATACCTAGTCTCCATCGTCACCCCTAAGCTATGAATTCAATTGCGAAAAGGAAAATACTAACTTTTGATATTTACTGACGATAGAACTTTCGGTTGAGCCAGAAATCGAATCCGGGCAGACGCGCAGCTGACTGAACTAAATGTTTCGGACCACAATCTAATATTTAGACGTATTCTAGCAGATTTTCTTCTATTTTCCATATTTATGATGATGTGAAAATGATCTCAAAAGACATTTTAATTATGACCTATCCATTCCAATCACTTAACTTAGCGTTCAAGTTGACTTTTCAACCACTTCGACATTGCTCGAGATAATTCCACACTTTAACCCAAAAAAAATTAGGCTACTCATACGGAAGCGTTTTGGTTACGAGGATGGGGTGGAGAGGAGTGGTGGTGTGTTAAGAAGTGGCAACGATTTAGAACGTATATTGTCTACCCCCTTTATCGCCACCCTTCACCCCACCCTAAAACCCCAACCACCATAATCCCTTAAACACGAGACTAACTCCGGTCCTAGCTGTTTGATTTGCATCCCTCTTTTATCTTCAGCTTACTTTATGACTTCACAGGAACAAGTTCCACTTGAATAAAAAAAAAATAACTAAGAAAAAAAAAAAGGAAAAGAAATTCAAAGATAAACGGAGCGAAAGAATAAGTTGAGGGAGGATATGCTAGTAGGAGGGGAGGGGAAAAAAATCTGTAAGAAGATTACGGATTTTTTTTTTCCCCTGCCTTATTCCAATGCCGGTTGTTCAGATTAAAATAAACTTCTTTCTTTCTTTTTCTTCCACGTGCTTCTTTTTTTTTCTCTCTTTCTCTTCCCATTCTTGTTCGTTTTAAAACTGTTTTCCTAAGAATCTGTTTCTTACTTTCAAATTATCAAGAAATTAGTTTTACTTGTGGGAGGGATGGAAAGTTTTGTGGGCTCACCAAAAGAAGGAAATTTAAAAGGGTGGTGAGGGGTGGGTTGGGAGGGGGTTAGTGTGGTTAAAAAAAAATATAAGAAACTAAGGGATATTTAGTAGAGTATAACTGCATTACCGAGGAAGGAAAGAGAAAAGAAATGTTTAAAAACTTAAGACCTCAGAGTCACAGAGAATTTAACACGCATTCATTGTAAGCATGTTTTTGGAGAAGTTAAAAAAATTCCTGTAACTGAAATAGAAAAGAAAAATGTTCCTCTGAGAGCTTTTTTTTTTAATTTGGTACATTCCACTAAAATGAATTCTAGATTGTGTACGGTCGTTTAAACAAGTAGCAGTCATTTGTTTTAGGAGAACTATAGTTAATAAAGTGCCTTAGTTCTATCCCTACTGAGTGCGCTAGGGGTGTTATAAGCCACCAAAATATTTTTTATTCAAGCAAATGCTAGGGAACTTTATACAACCTCATCCTATTCAGCTTGTTTTCTTTTAGGTGTATATTTCGAGTAAAACATTGATGGTGTTATAGGACATAAAAATATAAGGGTGGTGGTGTATTGGACACATTTTATGTGAGGGATTGGTGGGTTCACCCCGTTGATTTGACTAGAAGGAATTTAAACAGGTGGGTTGGGCACTGAATATTAAGAAAATTAATTGGGAATGAATACAATAAGTCTCCAGAAGACTTAAGCTTATTAATAAGCAAGAAAATGAAACAAACCCAATTTAACAATAATTAATTTCTTGGGTATTTCGTGAATCAACTCTGGAAACCCTTAGATAATCAATTGGCACAATGGCCTGGTGTATAGTTTTTCCAGGGTAAAGCCCCTCTACAGACTCCGTATTCTTAGGTCCATAATCCGTGGTCCTTGGAAATTCTATTGGCGTCCACACCATCCGTATCCTTAATCACGTGACCGTACCAACCAATGAGATATTCATAAACTTCCTCCAATAAAGCTCTTCGAAAGAAAATCGTCTAAAGCAAGGAGCAACCACCAAGCAGTCAGCTGATCAATAAAAAAATAAATCTAAAACAACTTTTTGAAAAAACGTCCGGGATATAATTGACTTGTAGGTTAAGTACAATCATTATATTCCTAACATGATTTGAACTTTCAAACTTATAATTAGCAACGGATCCCTTTTGCTGCTATTGGTGCTTTTATTTCTGTGCGCACGCACATATTCACTTATCTGATTGGTAGTCCGTATGAACTATTCCTTAGAAGTTCAAGTTGACCAACTTCTACGGAGTATGGACCTGGAAAGGTTTACAGGACTCAGGACTATCCGATACGTGGCATTGATTTCTTACGAACCACAGACTTATCGATGCAGAGTATGTAGGTGGGGCTTGACAAAGATAATATTTATAGATACAGTTCAAACTATCATCACTCGATAGACCCTCATTGGTCAGGGTTGAACTAAATTCACATGAACATTGACAATAAATTAATACAAACGTGTTTTGATTTCAAAACACACTAAACGCTAGTTCAAATTTAACTGACATTAAAAAGATTTTGTTTAGCTTATTTAATTATTTGTTGTGGTGTAAGCAATTACATTCAATTAATAATAATAATATAAAAATGTCTTGCCCAAACAATGTTATTTACAGCTAGTTTATATTTATATCTTTATTTATTTAAGATATTTAAAGTGCATTTTCTGAACCGACTGATTATATCAGCACACGAGAACGTCAATAGGCGAGAGAGAAAAGGGCCTAACAATTTCGCTGCGAAAGGTATTTTCGCATACCATCCAGGGTTCTTTTACATACCACAAATTGACATGGGACCAACGGCTTTACTTCCGCTCGGAAAGAAGTTTTGCAACATATTTTATCTCTCAATATAAATCCGTTGACTTAGACTGGATTTGAATCCATGAACATCGGATCCTGAGGCGAATACCTTACCACCCAAGACCACCAAGATCAACTTTAGTTTTTCTTAAATATTTAGATATAATACTAATCTTGAAATGTAGATCACGTTTACTAGGTTTTTTTAGTAAACATTTTTTAATACTCGGCATATTTAATGTTTATATAAAATATGGACCCTATCAATCAATCCTAAAGTCATAAAATTAATTGATTAAAATATTTAGTAATTATATCTAATTTAATAAATTGAAATCACGTTTAGTATGCATTATGCATTGTTTTCAAATGTTTTTCAATTTAACGTTTCCAGGTTTAATATCTCTCAATAACTAATAAAATAGGAAAGTAAAATTTTATCAAAAAAAGTTAGTAAATAATTTACCAAAGTAAAGAAATTAAAAATATTATAGCCTACCATTAAAATGGTTCAAAGAACCCAAATAAATAACAAACATCTCAAGACTGTTTGGGATATTTTGTTAGAAAATTTAGGCCAAAGAAAAAATATGAAGACATGTAAAATATAATCACAAATTTCACATCTCGAATGCGTAAAAAGGGAGATGGTCTACAGTAGATGGGTGGTAAGGGAGGGTTAGGAGAGGGAAAGGGGAAATATTACCCAGCAGTTGGCACAGCGAAATTGTTTAAAGGGGTTTGGAGGGGGTGAGGGAGAATAGGGAGTAATTTACAAGGCATATATTTCTCTCTTTATACATATTTTTGCCCGAACGAGATCTGCTCCAAAAAAATTGTCTTATTTTTCTGCGGCCTTTTCCATAGCTCCCCTATTTTTTTAAATTTTTTTTTGTTATTTTTTAATTTGTTTAAAATTAAAGTACAGCTGAGATGCCGCATACATTACATTTACTCGTTTCCGTCTTCACAATATTTTCATTTCCTGTTCCACGAACCAAGGCAGTTTGCACAGTAACTTCTAAAAGTTTCACCATGTGCTGAACCAGTACTCACAGCACAGGAGAGGAAGAAAAAACATTAATATATTAGTGAGTCTGAGAATAATATATTAAATTACTAGGAAATTGAATTATTTTGCTTTGGTACTATTTCTTAAGTGTGTACATAATCATAGATAGAAAATCTTTGTTCGATTCTCTTATGTAAGTTTTTGAACCAAAAGTTATAGTTGGAATGCCAAAGCAAAAAAACCTTTTATAACAGTTCAAAACTTTTGCCATATTTTTTATTTAATTTTACGTCAAACTATGTGTTTATATCTTATCACTTTAGATGCCATTAATCCGTCCGAATATTGATTCCTAAATCAGTATAATTCTCAACTTAATCAAACATATAATTAATGCTGGAATGTTTGAAATATTTTTTGTCTAAATTTAATTTTAATGATGAATAGGATATAAACATGTATTAAGCTCCACAGGTTATATGAAATTGTGTTTAATTTTGGATGTATTTGCAAAATTATATATATATTTTTCATTTTTAAGAGAAATTTAAATACAATTTTAGGAATATCGTGCATTTTTTTTAAAACTTATATTCATGACTAGTAAAAAATAATATAGAGATAAATAAGCAGATGGTTTTCACAATGCCAAAATAAAAAACTTAAAACAAATTGTATGATAACTAAACTACTTATCCAAGATTTTTAGTCAAATTTGATCAATGCCAATGTATTTGAAATATCCCTAGCATAGCTATTATTATATGAGTTACATCATAGCTTTTTAGAGGACTTTTTTATATTTTAAGTGAATTTTTGCATGTATATTTTTCACGTTATTTCTAGGGTGCAAGCAACCAATCCCTAGTTATGAATTATGGTTAGTCATTTCAGTTTTAAATATGATATCAATATTTAAAACACCATTGTCCAACAAATCGAACACAAAAGTCAAGACTCATCTCATGCGAAGGTTACCAGTTGCTAGTAGGTTCGTAGTTCATGAACTCATAAGGCACTCTGATTAGAAATGTTAAATAACCCCATAACATCAAAAGGATGCTCATACAAAGTAAACCTTGTTTGGGGTTCGTCATCTATTATGATAATAAAGTATAAATTTACAATGTTGATAAAAAATTGCTACAAAATATGTCCAATTTTCGTAGGAAGGTTCTTTTAGAAAAAACATTTTTTAAGTTGAAATAGATAAAATTTTACTGTCTTATTGGTGCTGTTTTATCGGTATTAAAATACAGCCCTATATCGAGAATGATAGCTGCAGACTACCCAATTCGATGGTCATATGGTATTAGGCATCGCGCTCGCAATAGACTGGACTGTCAATAATGGGGAGATTGGAGTTCGAATCCCGGTTCGGTATATTGAGGGTAGTTTTCATTCATTGGTTCTCAGCTATTTACAAGCAAATGCGGGTACACTTTCACTTAATACAACCTTCCTGACCCTTGACACATTGTCGTAATTAGTATATATGCCTGAATATAAACTGGTAGTTAGACTTATTTCTAAAAAAATCTCTTGATAATACGATTTGACATGTAAATACATTAATATTTCAGGTTTTTGAAATATCAGTCATCAGTAACCTACCAATAAATGAATGTTTACCCCAAAAACAAGTATACAGTTTTATTTGTTCTGACAAACACTCCCTAGATAGCCATTTGGAACCAAATAGTTAGAGCTATTTGTAAACTATTTCAAGTTTTTGATAAATCAGTCAATCAGCAAACTACCTTCAAAAATTTTTGCCAAAAAACCAATAATATATAGGCTAAATTGTTGTAATGTCAAAAAAAATCCTAAATATGCATTTTAAACAAAATTGTTATAGCCAATTTCTAAAAAAATGTTGAATTAAAAAAATACTAATCCGTAAACTACCCTTAATTGGAGGGCTAGGGTAGAAAAAAAATTGTTTAGTGCTATAGAATATTAATATCAAGTTTGATAAAAATACACCCAACCGTTTCGGATAGGTGGCCAAGGACGGACAGACAGACATAGGTACAGACAGAATTTTAAAATCCAATTTTTTATTCGTGTTCGCATCAAACGTAAAAATTCGTCATAATCTCAAGATAATTGTTTTTTCCACGATCACAATATTGATATGAGAAACTAAAAAAATTAATACACTTTATAAAAAGTAGATCTGGTTTTATGATATCTGTATTAGTTTCATATCAAAATATTATTAATCTAAAGATTTAATATGAGACGATCATAGGTATTGAATTCACACTGAGATTACTCTGTAAATATTAACTTACTTTGACTCATTACATGATGGCCCTATTTTACAAGTTGTACCAAAGTGTAACTCACCGAGCTAGGCTTGACTCAGGATAAATTTAGAATGCATTTAATTTTTCAACATTTCTGAGAAAATAGTTTAGAAAATTTTAATATCTATTACTATAGACCTACTATGAATTAGTTACTCTTTCATTGTGTCATGTACTACAAATCTAAGTTATCCTTTCACTCAAAAACCACTACACTAATTGATTTGAAATTTCTCGTGGGCATAGCACAGACCTTTGGTTAACAAATAGGATAGTTAAAACTACTTATACCACTTAACCTAAGACACCAACTCGTATCTCCTGAACAGCTGGGGCTAGAGAGTCGCCCTTCGGGTGGGGGTTCCCACTGGTGCTAAATTTGAACACCCCAATCCCCACCCACCTCACCACTACCAGACGTATCTCCAGAACAACTGGGGAGAGGGGGTTGTCTAAATTTAACAATACTTTTAAAATTACCATACAAATGCATATCCATTTGTAAATCAGAAATTGATAAATGGAAACTACTATTCACTGATCTGCGGCCTGATTAACCACTAGTAATTTACTAAAGAACAAACTCAAACCATTTAAGTGCATTGATAAATAAATGTGACCAGTTTATTTTTGAACAAAATAAAAGATACATTCATAATGAAGGTTCTTGTATTATTTGGCTTAAACGCAATCTACTCTGGAAGCATAAACTTTCCTTAGCAACATTTGTGGTAGAGTCTGATAAGTTTAGGAAGGGGTCACTTGACCCAGATGTGACCTCTCCACGTTTCGTGGTCTACTTGGCTACCACTGCCCACTTACTTCTGCACTATTAAACAATAATGGTCACTATGGGAACACCACCCAACTCGTAGTTCATCGTTGTCTGATCGGCACGCAAAATGATGTGGAAGGAGCCAGCAGCTTCCAAACCATTTGGAAATACAACTTAGTATGCATAGTTTTATTTTTGATACAAATCACTACGCAAGTTTTGTTTTGAAAAAAATACCCAGACCATTTTTAAAGAAATATAATACGTCAATGCATGGTTTTGTTTTGCTACAGATCACTACTCAAGTTTTGTTTTGAAAATAATACTCAAACCATTTGAAAAACAACATAAGTTTATGCATAGTTTTTATGTTTGCTACAAATCACTATGCAAGTGTTTTTTTTAAATACCCAAACCATTTGGATAACAACGTAATAGGTCTTTGAGTAGCTTTAACTTTGTCCGATACCTTTTCGGTAGTGTGTCTGTATACAAAGATAAGGTTCCAGGGTTGAATTCCTAGCATGACCAAAAAAGTATCATTGGGGAAATGTTAGTTTCCCCCTTAACCACAGTGAATTAACGACCGAGGGCTGGGTGTCGTTAAATACCTCAAATAAAAGAAAAAAATATATAAATCTTAGTTAAAAATAGCTATGTAAGTTTCGTTTTGTAAAATAAAAACCCTAATCATTTGAAAATATTATGTAGCTTGTTTTGATTTTTAATACATATCACTCAGTTTTGTGTAGGAAAAAAATACTTGAGACATTTTTGAGCTAGAAAAAATATATTTTCTACATTAAGTTGCGTTGACACGGTATGAGTTACTGGAACGAGTCAATTCGTACATTTGCGCAAACAGCACATGAATGCTACTCGCCTTATATAAACACCCATCGCTAGTAGAGATAAGCCTACTTGCTGGTAAATTAGATATTTCGAGTAAATTGGTACTTATATGCGTGAGAGTGCCAATTCAATACGGTGGACAGGCTAGGTCATATTTCTAATCCCAGTTGGGTGCATGTAGTGAGGATTTCCTAAATTTTTCCTCACTCTCCCTCAGCGCAAATCTGGGAGCACCAATCTCCCCGCATCACCGGAAGTTCAGTCTATTGCTAGATTGATTTCTTAGAACAGGGGTTGGAACCTTGATGATAACGTGGGCCAGTTTAGAAAAAATATGGAGCAAAAAAATTGTCCATTTTATATTTCTCAAAATAATTTTTAGTCTATTTTTATGAACACGATTGTTTGTTTGCCAAATATTTTGCGGTCCAGATAAAATTGATCGGCGGGCCGTAATTGCCGACTGCTGCCACGGACAATTCACCACCGAAGCGTGTTACCTTACTATTGTATATTGTTTCCTTTAGAGGGTATAGTTTCTGTTTCTTGTATAATAAATTGGACCTAGGTATTAACAAACTTATTAATAAATTAACTTTGATTATTAAGATGGATATTAACTCAGGTGACGGATACACGAGTCATTGGATACATCTTTAAATGAAATATAGATTACTTGAAAATTGACATGACACGCGAATCAAATCCAGAGCTTACAACTCACCACACCGATACACTGTCAATGAACTATAATCTAAAAAAACGCCTTAATAAGGGACAATTCCTGGAGAGCTTATTGGTAAAGAACTTGCACTCAAAGCCAGAGGTTCTATTCCTGTTTCTAAATGTCAATTTTCAATTATTACATTCAATTTAATTTTAAAATATTAGATTAGTTTGCCCCAAGCAGGAATGAGATTGTTTCATGTTAGATTTTGCTGCTATATTGGAATTTTAAGAGCGTTCATCATAGTAGGTCCAACTCAGCTCCTGGCTCGTATCTTCATTTGTGTGTAGCGCGGGCGTAGTATGGGAGTAAAAGGGAAAAGAAAACACCTACGACACGCTATAAATGTGTGCAGTGCATTGTATTTGAATGATTACTCGAAATTTTCCACAGTGACGATGGGAGACAAAGGACAGATTTTCTTGTTAATAACTACACTATGTCCTTAATATGACAGAATGAAGATTTGTGCACAATGATTACCTGTGAAACCATTCTAAAATGCAGTTTTTAATCCAAATATAATTTCATATTTCAATAATGTTCATTATTCGTAACTCTATTACTCTTATCTCTATTAATGTTTAATCAGAAATGATCCATGAAATAGTGTTCATGAAAATTTTTACTATTTCTAGCTGACTGTATCACAGAATTGATTAACTGATCAATTGATGGGCGATAAACATTTATGGTGAAATCTTCAAGCTTTCGTTATGTCCAGGCTGTGTAGGCCTTCACAGATTTAAAAAAAACAACTTTATTTGGACCTCGAGGTGATATGAAAGCCTTCAGGGAAAGAGGAAAAGGGGGAGGAGGGGGGAACTAGAGGTGTGGTCTCCTCTTGTGTTTTATAAAAGTGCCTGTAAAAACTATAATTAAAAAAAAAAGACATCCGGATAATAGCCTTGTGGCTTCCAACAAGTGCCCCCTTATTCCCCCTTTCCATCTCTGTCCTCTTCCCCTACCAAGGCGGCCCGGGTCAGTGTAAATGAAAGATGACCTCTACGCGGGGGTCCCCGGCAATAGCCCCGGCGGGGGGCCTCCCCTTGTTAGAACCACAAGCCCGCCGCAGTAATCATGGTCAGGAAGGGGAGGGGGAGTTCCCAGAGGGGGCACTATACAAGAAGGGACTATTCGTCTCCTGTCTGACTTTAAATGTGATTTACTCGATCAACTATATTCATTTACCACGTCATGAGCCCAAAATGGCAGGATGAGTCAAATCAGGTTAAAACCACAAATAATTTAAAATAAAGCTTAAAATATATTAATAATAATATAGACTATATATTAGAGTTATTCTTTGAATTATAAGGAACACTGATAATATGGCATTTCATATTAGGACCACATTTAAGACCAGGCTTGCGACAGTGATAATTCAAAAATGTGCCCCCACACACATTAAAACATCCCCTAAATTTCCCATTTAGAATAATATAATATCGAAGATATTTCTGAACATTTCTTTCCCTCAAAACATTTCTGGATGCACCACTGTGCCAAGTTATTAACGTTATTTTTCATCAGAGAATGCAACTCATATCCTAGCTCAGTCGTTAAGAGAATTTGCCAAATGTTTTAATAAATACAGGGTTTGATTAACGGTATGGACCGATCGTGTATCCCAAGGGAAATTAGGTTTGTATTTTGTATTTATCGAAGAGTTAAGTTAATAATACGATAATAGCAAGTAATAATCATAGTCTATGTTATACATTAAAGCTTCTCCTTTTTTCTTCGGAGATCAGGGCTTAGTCCCGAGCAAATACAAAAAGAGTAAGTTTTGTAATTACTGACTCTACTTTCTCTCTCCCTCCAAATGATAATGCATTTAACTAAAATTTCCCCCTTCAATACCACTATTTTGATAATTAATCCACCTATGATATTAACAAAAGGGTTATTTAAAGTCTTGATATAATTATTAGGGATGAGGGAGTAAATTAATAGAAAATACACACAGATTAACGTGGTAGAAAAATGACTTAACCACAATGATAAATATGTGGATAAACATTCCTCGGTGCACCCACCGAGATTATAGCCAGTCTATAACGATAATAACGCCTTAGACGGTGTGATCACCGTTGCGGGTCATAGACTTTTGATCGATCATTCTAGCAACTTGAACGCGGGTGTTGGGTTTGGAGGTGTTTCGAAAGCAAGAGCTTGTAAACGCTCGGAAGTCTTGCGTGAGATTGTTATGTTATGCCCCATTCTCGTGTACGATATCTTCATACGTATTCAATACTGAATTCAGTACAAGACCACTACTAGACCCCTACTGTGTGGACGACCAACTAATGGTGACTTTAATAAAAGAAGTAATTATCATGGAGAATTGTACGTAATTTGGTACTAGCGTGGATTTTACTTTTACAGTAATATTTCTTTACAAACTCACGTGAAGGGAAGATGATAATAATAATATATAATACTTTGCACCGTGTCTTACTTACCGTTCGGGTTATCCGCTTAAGTACTTATTACCCTAATGGGTTAGGAATTGGGAAGGTTAATATAGAGAAGTGAGCCCGCATTTGCGTGGAAGGAGAGTGGAAAACCATTTCGAAAAACCACCCCCAGTCACACGAGTGAGATTCGAATTTCGATCTCTCCGTCCTCGGCAGTCTAGCTCAACACGAAACTTGCACGTTAGGCAACTACGCCACCGAGGTGGGTAAGAGAAGAAACAAATTGCCAACAAATCAAACGGTGATTTTTCTGTTTTTCAAAAAAGTGGGACGAAACATAGCGGTTTTGTTTGAAAAAGTGTTTGATGGAAGTGGTTTCAATTAAATGTATTAAATGTATGTATTTATGTAATAAAAATACGCCTGTAGCTAGCTACATTGTCTAAATGTCCAGCTCATTTAGTCTGGTTTGCCTATGACGAAAGTTCGGGATTTGAATCTCTTCAAGATGAACCGGGCTATTTTTGATCAAAATCGTTTAGCAGACACTCCCTCCACGTTAATGCAAGTACACTTCCTCAAAATTCTACCTTTCTTATCCCTACCACACTAGCGTTTATATATTTAAACTAGTATTTAAGCCTGTCTTCGTCAAGAAGCTTGTGTTTATTCGAAATAATAAAATAGCCTCATTAAAGATTATCATAAAATATTTTTTTATTTAAGGTAGGCCTATTTAAAGTGCACTTTCTTAACCGATTAATTATGTCAGCACAAGAGAATTTATATTAACGGAAGCGAAAGGGCCTACCAATTTTGTCGGGAAAGATATTTTCACATTCCTTTCAGGGTTCTTTTACATTCCATTATCCACATGAGACCGAAGGTTTTACTTCCCCTTCGAAAGATATTTGGCTAGGAATTTTTATTGATTAAAATAAATCTATAAACCTTGGCTGGGTTTGAACCCACGAATATCGTGTCCTTTACCTAAAGATCACCGAGGTCAACAATAAAATAATTAAATGAAATAACAGACTAATATAGAAACAATATGGAATCAATGAATATAATGGTTCTCAAAGAGCATCATGGTTCACCAAGCTATGCCACCAGTTGTTTATTTTCATTATTATGTTGCTCCTGTATAGGCGATAACTTATCCTTTAATATTTAGTTATGTAAGTTAATAGCAGTGCTATGGATCCCCTTTGAAAAATTTTTTTTACTTTTTTTTGACTGCCTCATAAAATTAAAACAATCTACCCATATAATTTTTTATTTGTTTATATTAGTTTAGCTGTTGTGAGGGCCCCCCACTTTGCATCCATTTGTGGACCCCTATCTTATAAAATTTTCCAAACAAATTTAAAAAAACTTGACATCATTTCCTGCAACCAATTTTGAAATTTCAAATTTTCAGTAGTCTATTGTTCTTTTTATTATTGAGGGCTGTCTTCCCAATGGCTTAATATTATTTACATTTTCTACCACACTTCTAAAAGTTTTTTAAATTCTTAGTTCTCCTTCAACCCAGATCTTAATTTGAAAATTTAAAAAAACTTTCATACTTTTCAATATATCTGTGAAATTTATACTTTATACCATAGTGAAAGTGTTTTTTTTTCTATAATTTTGGAAACTTTTTTCTCCTCTGCCTATTTTACTACCTCACACCCACTATCCTATATTTTGTAATATCAAATTTTAAAAATACTAGGTTTTTGGTGTGGTCTCTTTAGGCCCTACCATCTCACCAAATTTCAATTTTTACCTCACCTATAAATGGTTGATATTTTTAGTTTTAGAAATATCCAGACCTGACCATTTATCGTAACACCATTTTGAATTTTAAATGGTCAATATTTCTGGTTATATTTCATAAAATATTTCAATTTTACAGTAAAACTACCTTTTTTTAAGGGAACTTCTTTCCATTTTAGGCTCCATTTTTAAATTTAAAATGTTCAAACCTCCATTATGTTGGGTGTCCTTCATCTGTCCGGCAAATTTCAATCTTCTTCCACGAAGAAAATTTATTTTACCTTTGTCAATTTGAAAACCATCCTCACTCCTCCCCATTTTACCATCCCCTACTTATAAAGATAAAATATTTAACATTAATTTGGTTATTTAGAGGGTTCCTTCACATTCTTGACAGATTTTGTTTATTACCTCCTCTATAGGTTTTTTTATAATCATATGGCTCACCTCCCTCTCCTAGCTTCCATTTGGGTACCAAGTGAGGGTCAGTTAATTCTAATTATTTTAAAAACAAATGATGGAATATTCTTTACATCATTGAAAACCTTGAAAACCCCCATTTATACATTTTCTTTACAATTAAATGGGAAATAACCTTTTTCGATTTTTTTATATCGCTTAGGTTTCAATTTATAGTCAGCTGACTCGAATTAAAATAAAGTTGTATTTAGCAGTGTTAGAGACCCCCCGAAAATCGGATTTCAACGAGATTGGACCGACTTGTTTTTTTTTGCCCATATGGTAAGCATAGGAAATTTTTGGAGCTATAGATTCGTCCCCTTTTGAATTTTTCAGGTTTCGGAGAGTCTCACGATACTTCATGTCGAGTCTCAATCTACTAGCTCACCGGAAAGTATGAAAAAAAAAACCTCCGGAAGGCAGAGCCGCATTTAGAAATATGGCACCCCTAGGCACATGAGCTGCAAGAGCCACTCCTCTCCCCTCCACCTCAAACCCGGTCCCTACAAAACATCATATTTTTATTTGTTAATTAACACAAATAATAAGTTGTTGGCCTATTTATTACTACTAGTTACAGTATACCCTTATAATTATTATATGACCACTCTGAAAAATTGTTGTCTTGTCTATATCTTACACAGCTTTGCAATTTGCATATGAGTGACTCAATTATAAGCAGACATATGGCCATAGTAGACACAATATAACTCTAACAATACACTGGCGGTTTATAACAAGCAAGCTTCAGCTACAGCTGAATCCGTGTGTGGGAAGTTTTAGTGAAAATTATGTCCATTTTTGTTGAAGACAAAGGTTTCGGTTTCACATACCGTGACGTCGTACCTCGTAAAGGCCGCTGATGTAAACAATTTATTTATTTTTAATGTTGCACCCCTAAAAATCTCGCGCCCAAGGCTCGTGCCTAGTCTGCCTAGTGGGTAGTGCGGCACTGCCGGAAGGAAAATCAGACATACCCGGGATGGAGTTTATATATACACGCATTCATAGTATACGTAGGTACATGAACTAATTCCACTATTGTGTTAGAGATCGTTGAATGAAAAGTGGACTCAGTGAAATTTCCGCTCAAATGGAATGTTGTGAAACCGGTTCGCCTAACCTAACCTAACCTAACCTAACCCAACCTAACAAACACCTTTGATCAAATGGAAGTCGTGAGCGTATATTTCACCTCCACCCGTTACTAATATTTTGTTCGGAGGGTCTAATGTTTCTTGGAAATGTGAGCGGATATTTCACTGAGCTGATATTTCGCTGAGCGGAACCTTCGCGACACCGTTATAGATGAGTACGCCTGAATTAAAGGAAGTACACCCACATTTTCACTGAGGGGGATGGGGAAACCATTTAATTAAGACTAAATTCAGTGAGCCCACCTGGATTTTGAGCCCCGATTTCCCTGTCATCTGTAGTCTAGTATATTACTAGAATCATGCCTTATACCATTCGACCACCAAAATGGGCCATAATGTAGGTATTTAGAGATATGTGTAAGGCTATTAATAAATTCATCCATACTAAAGAATAAGTTGATACACTTTAGTGCCCTTGTGCGGGATATTAGTGATTTATACTAAGTTTAGCTAGTTTTTGGACAAACTATAGTTCATATGCCTTAGGAGTGTTGGAAACCGACAGCAAAAAAAGCTAACAGATCTACTTTCATGTATCCATTCACGAATCAAAGGATCTGCAAGACCTCGTGTTTATTTGCTGTCACTTTTGTCAGTCGAAACTTTCACAAAAAACAATTTGTTTTTCTTCTACCCGAATTTACATCTTCTGCTAGCTGTCAATTAGCACCTCTCCTATGGTGAATGGACTCTAAACACTAAACCTCGGGCTGGTAATTTAATACTCAATAAAAGAAAACTTTTCGATTATGGTGACCTGGTGGTCTAAGGGTAAGGTGTCGAACTTCTGTACTGGAGGTCCGGGACTCAATCCTCGGTCCTGGAAAAGATTTATCTGATTGCCAAACCCTTCCTTCACCTCTGACAAGACGTGTATTAATCACAACTTGTGAATGTGTGGAATGCCAGGCCTCCACCATGGTTCGGATTCCACGTTAAACTGTAGGTCTTTCATTTCATCTCACCATCACCCTACCATTACACATTAGCGTAAGTGCGTATAACCCGAACGGGTAGTAAGACGCGGTTCTAATAATAATAATAATAATAATAATAATAATAATAATAATAATAACTTTGGTTTAGCAATAATATTTTTTATAGCCCTAAAGTGAATCGAACCCAGAAATCTTTTATCTGTAGAAAGTACGCTACCAACTGAATTATGGTGACGGACTTATGAAACAGATTATTTGAATATTATTTCATAACGCAAATATTTCAACAAATATTTTGAGAAAAAATGTTTCCATGTGTAGGTTAGTTTATCTTTCTCGACCCTAAAATTAAAATCATCTCTAATGCTTCACTAACTAAAACCAGTCCATATTGTGGCCTTCTTTCGTAAAATTCCACTTTACCCAAGTCCCGCTGAATTCCCTCATTCTACCATTGGCTGCCACAGAGTGCAGTGGTCCGGGCACAAACCCGGTACAGCCAATCAGGAGGCTCCGATGCCTTCACGCCTTGTGACCTCGGCATGTTCCTCCACCGCTCCCCCCTCCTCCCCTAAAGTTCAACTGTCCTGCGCCTTGCGGACTCCACACACTCGTTCCGCCGACTGTTGGTCGGTGAGGCGTAGGGGTGGGTAGGGGGGTGAAGAGGAGGGGGGACAAGAGACTACATCAACAGGTGAGCCACCGCCCCCCAAGAGATGGAATTCAATTTTAATATAAGCCTATAGGGGTGAGTAAGAAAGACCTTCAATAATATCGGTCTTCTTTCAGTAATTGAAGTTGTAGTACTGGTATATAAAGGTCCGGGAATCGAGAACGACCTGGATTCATTGACAGCGAGTTTCATCAGGGACATTTGTCGCGGAGTATTGACAGGTTAAATAGAACTTATTTAAATGGGAGTTTAGGGTAGGTCTACGTGAGAAATGGTCAATGTGTTTGCAGTTTTTATATAAAAACTTCTTTTTATCAAAATAAGAGTTTAACTTTCTTCACACGGTGATATCAACAGTTGTTGAATATCTATCAAGGATTTCCAGGAATTTGATGACAGCTTAGTCTCTTTATTTAAAGTGTGTATTTTTCTAATGCCACTATTCTCATGACAATCAACAATTGTTGATATCACCATGCAAAGAAAATTCAACTTTTGTTTCTAATGGAACAATATTTTATTTATTTTAGCGAAAAAAATAACTTTTGATAAACACTAAAAAAAAATCTTTATTGGTGTAACCTACATTCAAGGGCGTAGAAAGGTGTGGGTCTGGGGGGTCTAAATCCCCTAGGATTAACTGGACCCCCCCTGGAACTTGTTGGGCACAAATACACATAAAAAAACTAATGTCTAGCTTTTTTACTCTTACTACAGTTTTAATTGTAGTCCTATACTATGTCATTAACCAAATATTAACTAATGAATATTTTAATATTCACCATCAAGATACACCTTGTAAAATTTACAACTGTAAAATTATCTCTGCCATTATTTCAAATAGTGTGGGCTTACTTCTTTTCTCATACATTCATATGGTATTGGAAAACAAAGGAAATTTTTTGGAATGAACCGAGTAAGTGGGGTCTGAGGAAATTAGGAAAAAATTTTGCTACCACCTATAAGAAACCTAGTTGAGGTTTACTACCCTTCCCCCACCATTATTTCAACATATTTACCATAAACATTATTTGCGACTATTAAAAGTTTGAAAGAAAGGTCTTTTAAGCGGAACCCCCCCCTTATAGAAAAAGTAGCTTTCTACGTCCTTGCCTACACTCCTACCTTAAACTGAGCCTGGTAGCTGTTCGTATCCTTCAGTAGAACACTCAGTGATCAGTTATCAACAAACATACAATTCCCATGTGAGGTGTGTGATAGAATCTACGTATGATTGGTCAAATGGGGGGGGGGGGGGGGGGATTTGAATGATCATATTCCAGGTAGAATTTTCACAAGCTCTGCTTAACCTGGTAACACTTCACGGCACTGTAAATGATGTTTCCAAGAGATAGCATGTTTGGTCGTAATATTAAAAAATATAAGTTACTATTTTTTTTTTTCAGCAGTTAGATTTATGATCTTCTCGCAACAAATTCAGATGAAAATTTTAACTAATATCCTCTCATTATTCGGTTTCTCTAGACTATGTAGGCCTATAGTCCATTCGCTATAGGTGAGGTGGTAATTGCCAGGTAGCAAAAGCTACCA
Source organism: Timema podura (assembly GCA_033556935.1). Classification (NCBI taxonomy): domain Eukaryota; kingdom Metazoa; phylum Arthropoda; class Insecta; order Phasmatodea; family Timematidae; genus Timema; species Timema podura. The sequence goes on from JAVRXN010000001.1 coordinate 36,124,218, forward strand.
GGTCTACTCTCATGTGATTCACCAAACCATAGATGATCTGCAAGGCTATGTCGCTTTTGGCATTCAAAACTTTCACAACTATAACAATTTGTTGTGTTGGTTTTTCTTTTCACAATTTTTACATCTTCTGCTACTTGTCAGTTAAAAGCACTCCTATGGTGAAGATACTTTAGTAAGTCATGAGGGGAAATTACTGACGTCAATATTGTTAACGATATGTATACTGCAATTTTTACAGGAAGACACCTATCTGACAGCTATAAAAGATACAAGTCCTACAAACTAACTTAATTCAGAACAACCTCGCCTCCACCTTCACAAATCTAGTGGCATGAAATGTTTTAGTAGTGAATACGTGATAGGTCCATTAATATGTTTTAAGGTTGAACCTTTTTATCAGTGGCAAGATGTGTAGTGTTGCCAGGGTAAGCAGAGCTTGTCAAAATGTTACCTACAGTATTATGTTCTCCCCCTTGGTACCCAATTGACCAATCATTCATAGTTTCTGCTCTACATATCTCACATTGGAATGTATGTTCATGGGTGTTTTACTGGTTGACGAGACAACTCACAGGTGGAGATTAAACAAGCTTTGCTTCCCCTGGCAATAAGCCACGTCACACTACTTTGTATATGAACAGTAGATAGTACTTCCTAGCCATTAAGTCACAGCGTCAGTACTAGCTTGTAACAGAAAATTAGTCTTCCATTTTTTTGTATCTTTTTAGCACTTCCAACTCGGCATCAGCGAGGTTACCTACCCACCAACTATTTCCCTTACGTAGGAAAAAAAAAAGTAAAAAAATAAAGACAACGTTAGCGAGAGAAAAGGGGCGTGAGACAAGAATTAGGCTCGTCGCCAAGAGACACACAAAACACACACGCCTGACCGTGTAGGACGAGGTTGAGCGCTTCCCACGTCATGAGACAATCTCCTTCCTGTCACTTCCATCTCTCAGCACGCTGTTGGCTGTTTCCCGTTCTTGTTTTAGTGACGAGAATGTGAGTAGTCCATGTCTCAATCACTGGGAGAGAGAGAGCTATCATTGTTAAACAACGAGGATATCCTTCACTGGCAGTGTTTTAGGTGTACTATGAATCGGAATAGATGTTCAATTCTCGATCGGGAGCAGAAATTGTTTTTAATAATTTGGTCCAACTGCGGCTCTTAGTTTTTCTCAAGGTAAATATTATTGTATATTTTTTAAATTCATATTTAGTTTCTTGATCTCTAGGTATTCATAGTAATAAAGTCACTAATAACCAACATATCGTCACTCAAAATTAATTTGTGTAGTGTCGTGTAGTGTTGCTAACGTAAGCAGAGCTGTTAAAATTGGACCTGTGATTTTTGTCCCCACTCAGGTCTCCTCCAGTTGACCAATCACGCATAAGCTCTTCACTACACAACTCGCGTGGGAATATACGTTCGTTTACAACTGTCAAATGATTGTTTTAACGAGTCAAAAACTCTGCCTACCCTAGCAGAATTCCACGAAAATACACTGCAGCAATTCTTGTCCCGGTAGCTGAATGGTCTAGAGAGGATCTACTACACGTCTGTGAAGCCAAGCCGGTTTTTTACTAATGGTTTTTAACGTGCAACTTTTGGACCAAATGATTCAATCCGACCAATATCCCCCAGGTCACCGAAAATCCAGATTACATGTGCCAGAAATTTAGACCACGTGGACACAGATGCGATTTAAAGCTACATTTATTCCTGTGAAGTCTATAATATTATTTTATAAAGTAATAAAAACTGTACAAAATAATACAAATCCCTGTAAATATTTTTTGTTTCAAGGTGGGGCTAACTAACGAACTAACTGTCTGGATTCTTAGGGATCTTGAAAGTTCATGATCACCAGAACATAAGCCCCACCCCCACTTCAAACTCTATCCTGAGACACCTCCATCCAATCTCTTAGCATTAAACCCAAAATCTTTTAATACATTTTCATAATTTCCTCATATTGATGTCTTGATCTACCTTTATCTTCATGTTTCCCAAATAAAGTGTGTGTGGGTACATGCCTGTCATCACCCATATGTGCCACATGACCACCCCACCTCAGCTTCACGCCCTTATTATTCTTATTATGTTTGGGGATGTATATAAACCATGAAATTCTTCACTACGAAGCTTTCTCCATTATCTTGTTTGTTTGTTTTTAGCACCGCGTCTCAATATCCGAATAACTGATCGGGTTATACGTTTATGTACTAATTACGCTAGTGGTTTTAGGAATTATAAAAGCTATATTTAGAGGAAGTTTATCCCCATTTACGTTGAGGGAGATTGTAAAACCATTTTGCAAAGAACCACCCTCAGTACACCCAACCTAGATTTGATTCTAGTCTAATACAAGAGTAGCAGCCTATACCATGTGGCCATTGAAGCCGGTATCTTGTTTGTTCAACCCCTAAATATCTTTCTTAACATTTCATTCTCAAAAACTTGCAATCAATTTATTATATTGATACAGAGGGAAATACTAGGCTTCACATACTTAAATATCAACGGGTAGTATTATAGTTTTGTATATTCTCATACGTCAATACATAAGGGTACAAAACCTTAGTTCAGTTGGTAGCATGTCTATCTAATAAGCTAAGGGTCTCGGATTCGATTACTGGCATGGCCGAAAACTTTATCATTGGTGAAATGTGGGTTTCTCTTTTTACAGTGATGAATTAAGGGTTAGGGACTGGATGTTGTGTCTGTTCTAGATTTAAGTTAGTTTATAAGTTGTGTGCTGAGATAATCAGTCAGTTCAGAAAGAGAACGTTAAATACCTCAAATAAACTAAATTAAAAACAGAAGACGAGATGGCAATAGCTTATAAACTGAATAGTAGCCAAAATTGCCAACATGAATTTTGTTTTTGACCTTATGATGTGACAACAAAACTAAACATTATTTTTAAATAACAAACAGAAAACATTTCCTAGTAACTTTTTTTTTTAAGCTAACAGGAAATAGCGAAGACGTAACACAAGGTTCTAAAATGTCTGAAAATGTTTTTCGGGAGGGGCAGGTGGGATATAGGGAGGAAAAAGGTCGTTGGAAGATGTTTGTTTTGGGGAGAGAATGTTATCTTTTTGGACAGAAACACCAAACTCGAGGTGGGCACTTCTCTCTCGTCAAGGCAAGTCATTCAACAGAAACAAGAAGGCAGTCATTCAACAGTAACCAGTTGTATTAGGATCTGTGTTTGTGTCCTTCACCCCTTCCCCTTCTCCTCCCACTATATCACCTCCTTCTAAACATCCTCTATCGCGTTCTGTAGACGTCCGTTTCTGTATTCGCATGTCTGGTGACGACGTACAAGATAAGGACGTTTTTAATCAGGGTCGCGTTAGGTTGGATGGAGTTAGTTGAAGCTTTACCCATGATTATTGTTTTCACGACCCACTTTGGTGGTCACATAGTCTGAGAAGTCACTCTCGCAATAGACTAGACTGCCGATGACAGGGAGATTACCCGCCTCGGTGGCGTAGTTGGCTAACGCGCTAGTCGTGTTGAGCTCGGCCACCGAGGACGGGAAAATCGAGGTTCGAATCTCGGTCGGGTGAACTGGGGGCGGTTTTTCCTAAATGGTTTTCCACTCTCCCTCCACGCAAATGCGAGTTCACTTCCTCTAAATTCAATCCTCCCAATTCCTATTCCATTAGTGTAATTAGTACTTAAGCGTATAACCCGAACGGGTAGTAAGACGCGATGCTAAATATTATTATTATTATTAACAGGGATATTAGGGTTCGAATCTCGGTTGAGTGTATTGAAGGTGGTTTTTCCAAATTTGTTTTCAATTTTTCTTCCACGTAAATGTGGGTACACTTCCTCTAAATTATTATTATTACCACCGCGTCTTACTACCCGTTCGGATTATACGCACTTACGCTAATGTGTAATGGTAGGGTAATTGTGAGATGAAGGAGCTACAGTTTAACGTGGGATCCGAACCACGTTGGAGGCTTGGCATTCCACAAATTCACAAGTTGTGAATAATACACATCTTGTCAGAGGTGAAGGAAGGGTTTGGCAATCAGATAAGTCTGTGCCGAGACCGAGAATTGAGCCCCGGACCCCTAGCACATAAGTCCGACACCTTACTCCTAAACCACCAAGTCACCTCCTCTTAGATTCAATCTTACTCATCCCTAACACACTTGCGTAATTAGTACATATGTGTATAGCCTGAGCAGATAGTAAGACGCGGTGCTAAAACAAAGGGCCAGTTTCATAGTCAAATTTAGTACGCCTAAAGTGCGAGTCGATACTAAATACAGGACGACACCTACCTAGACCAAAATGGAATGGGCCAGTTTCGCATATGAAACTGGCCCATTCCATTCAATTTCAGGTAGGTGACGTCTTGTATTTAGTATAGCACCGCACTTGAGGCGTACTAAATCAGACTATGAAACTGGCCCAAAGTTTTTCATCACTCAGTAGAATACTAATTGGTCGTGTATTAATGAACATACAGTCCAATATAGGTAGGCCAAATATGGTGCAGAATGAATGTATGAGTTGGTCAAATGAGAGCCAAGTATAGGAGATGATATCAAAGTTAAAGTTTAAGCAAACTCAACACAACCTGACAACACTACACTATATTTCTGGTACCAAGGAGTAACTTAAGTGACTTCTATTTTAACTTGGGAGGGAGGGGATCAGGGAGTGTTTACTATCTTTTAATCTACATCCATGTAAAATAATTCCCCTGCAACCTCTAAGGAATAAGATTTCCAAAATTTGGTTTTACCTACAAAGGTTTTTCTAGCTACATTTTCCTGTCACATTTTGGTAGGCCTACTTGGTTATAATGAGTTCAATCAATACTTTGTATCATGCAGTATAGCCCTGGACAAATTATGGCCCACATGCCACATGAGGCCCATAAACGTATTTTTATGCGGCCCGCAAACTATAACTATATCCACACACAAAAATAGGGTTTCCATAGAGTTCCCCAGAGGAATTTTTGTAACAAACACCTAACCTTGAAATTAGTGGTAGTTTATTTAAGGGCAAAATAAGAAAAATGCTATTTTCTTAAAATAGACAATAACTATTTTGATTAAAATTCGTATCCAGGCATTGTTTATCATTACCAATAAAATGGCGATTCTCATCTTCCTGAGAAGATTACATTTAGAATAGGCCTACTTTACAAAAGCGGAAATTTCTCATTTTTATCATATCTCCGTAACTATTTGATATACGAAACTATTTCCCATTGCAAATATGTAGAAATAGTAAAAATAAACATCTTTTAATCAAAATATTATTTCATAAAACCAATAGTTTGAGCTTAAGCGAATACATAGGCTAGTCTATATTTTTAATGAGGGCTTTGAGACGGAGACTAATGAAGGGTCACATTCTCCTTAGTAGACAGAAATCTTTCTCTTTTTCAATGTTTCTATAACAGTATTTAATTTATGATCTTTAATCTAATGTGATGCTCTTTTTTCCCATTATGTTTCTGTATTATTTTGTTTCACAATTCTTACGAGTCTGAACGTCGGTAGAGGGGTCCGAGAGCCCCGGTGAAGGCCATGTCTCCATTTATAACTAAAAAGCGAGAAAGTCTGCTTGGTGTCCATCCTTATATTTAAATTATAAATGCCAAAACATTTACCCAGGTTTGATGCAATATATATTAATAGCTATACTCATCGACACGCAATCTCTTGATCAGAAGAAACTTGCATTGGTTGATACCTGGACTAAATGACAAGCTCAACTTGTCTGGTTGTATAATATGTTATTTTCAATTATCTCAATTTCCTTCCAAACAAATGGGGGTACTCTTACTCTTAATTTTATCTCGCTCACCTCTGCCCAATTAGTGTAGATATGCTTGCAGTTATGAAAAAATAAATTAATATACGCTGTGTTAAAAAGTAGACTGCTTATTATAATAATAATAATAATATTTAGCACCGCGTCTTACTACCCGTTCGGGTTATACGCTTAAGTACTAATTACTCTAATGGATTAGGAATTGTGAGGGTTGAATTTAGAGGAAGTGAACCCGCATTTGCGTGGAGGGAGAGTGGAAAACCATTTAGGAAAAACCACCCCCAGTTCACCCGACCGAGATTCGAACCTCGATCTCCCCGTCCTCGGCGGTCGAGCTCAACACGACTAGCGCGTTAGCCAACTACGCCACCGAGGCGGGTTACTGCTTATTAAAAATATAGCTAACCATGTGTCAAAAGTTATCAGTTAAAAAAAAAACAGGAAGTGTTTTTACGAAAATTTGTCACGAAGAGAGACGAACTGATTTGATATTTTCTTTGCCTCCTTTACGGCCGTCAACCATTGATTACGTTGTCAGTGAGAAGAGGTTTTGTTTACTTGATTCTCGCTGAAAGATTATGAGATGGGATAGACAGGGGGAAGGGGAGGTAGTGGGAAGAGGGGGTGCTAGAGTTGGAGAGAGAAGGGAGGGTTACACTAATTTCACCTCGGTCTAAAAGGATCTCTTGATAGGCCGGACTAACAAGTTGACGTCCCTGACAACCGAGTCTTTCGTGTCTTGCGTGTGGTAATTATGATTATAATTACAGAGCGCATGTGCAAATTACGTGGCGATGAGAGTCCAGCAGACCGATGAAGATGTTTCGAGGAAAGCTTTGTTTACTCTGAGGTAGTGTCCTCGAGTCATTCTGAGGCAAACACACTTTTAGGGAAGATATCTTGTGGAAAATATCAAACACTTGTAGAGAAGATATTAAAAACACGTGTGGCGAGTGTATAAAAACACGTGTTGGAAATATTAAACACACGTGTGGGGAAGGTATTAAAACAATTGTAGGGAAGATAACCAAAACACGTTTTAGGAAGATTAAACACACTTTTGGGAAGATTGAACACCCTTTTGGGAATATTGAACACACATGGGAGGGAAGATATCAAAAATACATATGGGGGAAAATATCAAAAATACATATGGGGGAAAATATCAAAAATACGTATGGGGGAAAATATCAAAAACACGTGTGGGGAATATCAAAAACACGCGCGGGAAAGATATAAAAAACTAATGTGGGGAAGATACATTTTTGTACTGTACCTTAGAATAAATGCACTCATAACATCCAATATCTTCTCTTGCGATGATTAAGATGAAAAATGTTTCTAAAATGTAATGCACGTTCAATTCACAAAAGGTGGTCATTTTGTCACAAAATATACATCTTATATCAAAACACCATTATTTTGTTACTCAGCTTATTTTATTTTTAAAAACAGGGAGTTATTTAAAGGGCTTAAGTTTTATTATTTTAGTTGAGGCTTTCGAATTGGTTGATGAGATATTGACATATTTGATACCAAGTTTCAGTTCTAAATATTTCTAGATGTGTCCTCAACTAAATGTAAAAGAGTATGATTTTAAATAAGATAGAATAGACTTTTATAAGCCACATTGTGTGAATGTTTTGAATCGGGATATTTAAGATGAGCTTCCTAAATATACAAATAATTTAGCATATTAATTAAAAATCTAATCTAGAGCATTAGACCCATTTCAGTGGCCGTTTTTCTAACGACCTATTCACAATATACCAGACTGCTGATGACGGAGAGATCAAGGTTTGAATCTCGATTGGGTGCACTGAGGGTGTTTTTTCCAAAATAGTTTTCTACTCTCTCTCCACATAAATGCAGGTACACTTCCTGTAAGTATAACCTTCCTAATCACCAAAATCATTAGCGTTTTTAGTACATAAGCGTCTCAAAGGGTAGTAAGACACGGTGCTAAAAACAACTGGGCATTAAATCTAATACTACAAATTCACCCTAGCACCTAGATACAGTATTTACTAATTGTATAGTGGGACAAACCTATTTTAACAAACCTAATAGACTTTGTCACTATCACTCTGAATAGAACTCATGAAGAAATGTTGTATAGGCCTACAATAATACCTTAGCCATAATTACAGGCTATTGGATATTCTAAGAGAACGTTTAGAGTAGCAAACTACAACAAATATGTATTTTGTTTTACCCATATTGTTTGAAAAAATTATTCAAAAATTAGAACAATAGAATTCACTTGCAGAGAGATCGTAAGACAAGTCAGAGCTGTTCTAATCCCCCGATATAAACACCTGGCAAATTGTACTCAGTCAAATAGGCCTCTCCCTACGCTCTTAGAAGAATCAACTCTCGCAGTCAATCTTGGGCGATTCATAGTGTATAGAAAGATTTATTTCAATAACCTAAATTAAGGTGGGGATGTATGGGGTGCGAGATAATTTAGTATTTTTGCAGTTTTTAATAACATAATTTTTTTATTCAAAATATATCAAATATTTCTCTAGTACAAACAGAGTTTAATTTTTTCACATGTTGACCTCAACAGTTCTTGAATATCTGTCAAGGGTTTCATGTAATTTAATGACAAATTTTTTTCTTCATTAAAATGTTTGTCATCTAATGCCGCTATGCTCATGAAAGATATTCAAAAGCTGTAAATTAGATGTTTTTACTGAATCAATATTTTATATATTTTTCCCCAAAAAAAATTTTTTTTTGCTATAAGAAATTCAAAAACACTGACCTTTCTTCACGTCACTTATATCCCCAATTTAATACTACTCTATTAAATCTCTGCAAAGTAAATAACACACCACACTAAGATATAAGTGTACTCTTTTCAATATATCCAATATAAGTACCACACAATTTTAATATTATTGTATCCATCTATACTATAATAATTACTCTAATGCAGTAGGGATGAAGAAGGAAGAATTTTAGAGGCGAAAAAGGAAGCATTTGCTTGGAAGGAAAGTGGGAAATAATTTGGGAAAGCTACCCCCAGTAAAACCATTCGGGTTTCCAACCCAAATCTCCACATCATCAACTACCTCCGTTGGAGATCAAGTAGACACGTGCTAAGATCACTTGGTCCTCGGCCGCATGTCTAGTTGACGCGCCACTTACGATAGTAGCTACTCAAGATATGAAATACCGAAAGGTACGTCAGTCAGCCCTTGTGACGGGTCTTCCATCACCATCAACGTACCACGATGTCGTCCCGGACGTCGGGGAAGTCAGACCCCTTAGTAAGGAGGATAACTGAAGGCTGTATGGCGTACCACGAGGACGGAAAGAGGGGTGGGGTGAGGATGGTGTACATTATATAACTATCGTAAACATCTAATGTCCCCTTTCATAGGGAGGAAATTCAAGACATGTTCCACGTAAGGACCCCACACACGTCATTCACACCCGCTCCCCTACCTATCGATTTAACGTATTTGTTAGCTAGAAACACCGGTAAGGGTACGGACAAAGACGTCAGTCTCATCTAGTTGGTTTGTTGGGAACAAAAAGATTTGTGGCTAGGGTCTCGTTAAGTGTAATAAAGTGTTTTTTTCCTAAATGGATTCCAACTCTCCCACCAAACAATTGCCGGTATATTTCCTCTAAAATGTTACCCTTCTCACCTATACTCGCTTAAGTAAAAATATGCTTGTAATATAGAAGATAAGCAATGTTCACTTTAAAAAAATATAAGTATCAGCCCTTTTCATCTTAAAATATTTATTGTATCCGTATAATCTAGTGCCAGTAGGGACTATAAAGAACTTAATTTAATCCTCCAAAGTGAGTAAGATGAGGAGGGTAAATATATGAGGGAGTGCGCCAAAATTAAACTGGAGAGACGCAGTAAAACAAGCGTGCAACCCGCTTAAGTGACCGAACTTTCTAAGGTGTCACACTCGTGTTAGACTGGCCTGCTGATAACGGCAAGATCTGGGCTATAATTCCGGTTGGGTATACTAAGGGTGGTTTTTCCTAAACGGTTTCCCACTTTCTCTCACGCAAATGTGGATAATTACCTCTAAATGCTTCCTTCCTCATCCCTACTCCATTAGAGTAATCATCCATATGCGTGTAAACTGAAACAGGTAGACACTGTGATTTTTTTAAAAAAACTTGTGCAAAACGCCCATTAGAGCTGTCTGTCATAATTGAATCCAAGCCACTTTATGCCAGTCTGCTAACCTATTTGTGAGGTTGACCTAGATCAGGCTTGCCAAATTTGAGGCACGATCCATGATTTTATGCAGCCCATGGACCTTATGATTAAACATCATAAAATACAACCTAATTCTTCTTTTTTTAGTCAAAATTTCAGAGAGAAAAATACCATTTTTGAATGCTATATTTTGTCACATTTAATTACATTGTATTCAAAATCTTTCACAAAGGCTCCATTTTTTTTTTTTTTTTTTAGAATATTTAATAGAAACCGAAACAGTTTCTGAAGGAAGATAGAGGATGAATCTTAATGTTTTATTTCTAAAATAATATTTGTAATGAAAAGGTATTAATTCAAAGTTATTTTCACTTAAAATGGTGACACTATTACCTGTTTTAATGTGGCCCACCCAATCTTTAAAATTTTCCACATGGACCTAGAGATTAAACGAATTTCACACGCCTGGATATAGATGTTTTAAAAATATTTACATAGCAAATACATGTTATTTTTATTACTCCTTCAGGCCCGCATCTGAAAAAAATATTTATAATATCCATATTGTGTGAAGAGAAATCTTTATGATCTTGGGAAAAAGATACTATTCTATATTCAGATAAGTAAGCCTGATTTTGAAATAGCTAATTTCCGCATGTCTGTTGTCTTTAGCTTTATCTGTGGACCACTATTTGTTCGCCTTTAGCTTCTAATGAATTTAAGTAGCCTAATTTTGTTTTAATGTTCGAGTAATAATATTTGTTTCTATAGACCTAAATGACAAACGTTATTACCATGAATACATTTAAAAAAATTAATAGATGAACCAACTATTTTTAAATGTCCAAAACATTTTTTTTTAATATACCAATTCGTTGAAGGTAAGGTATAGATTCAAACCTTTCTTATTTATTTAAAATGTGTTTACACTAAACAACTGCACTAATAATATTAACACGCATATATAACAATTAAGATTAATCTACATAAATATTCATAAATAGAATCGATTTTTACAAGGAAAATCTACAGTGAGAACATATAAAATCTACTTAGCTCTACATACTTTTTTTCACTCTAATGATTTTGTCTATTTATTTACACAGTGTATATTAGGGTACTTTCATTACTATCTGAATTTATTTTCATTTTTAGAGAAAATAGCTTAATTTTCAGGACTACAAGTTTTCTAAAATAATTACCATAATTTTCTACCATTAACATACCATGAAAATGTATGTTATGAAGCTATTTTTACTTTCTCTCTATCTTACAGGTAGAGAAAGTATTGTGATCGTCAAAAAAATCGAACTCGAGATTTTGATGAATTTTGACGTTTCATGACTTCCTGAATCCGAAAAAGTGGTTTTTGAATTTCCGTCTGTCTGTCTGTCTGTCTGTCTGTCTGTCTGTCTGTCTGTACCTCCAACTAGAGCCTAAACTATTTTACCGATTGAGCTGAAACTTGATATCTAGGGTTTTCATAGGGTTGCCCCGAGGGGTTTTTGGAATTGGATATCTACCCCTAAAATTAAGGGTAGTTTACTGAAGGGCAAAAAGAGAAAAAGTCGATTTTCTCAAAATCGGCTCTAACGATTTTGATTAAATTTCATTTATGAACATAAATAAATATTCCAAACAAAATGGCTACTCTCAATATTTCGGCAAAATCGTTTTAAGGGCTCCGGTCTGATGCGTAAATTAACATTTTTTATAATAGCTCCGAAACTATTTGAGATATGAAATTACTTAGCATTACAAATATGTATATATATTTATAATACAAATATTTTATTCGAAACATATTATTATAAAATCAATAACTTTCAATATATACGCAATTATATATATTTTTTTAACTTTTTGGGCATTAAAGCTTAAGTATTGCGACCGTTAGAAAAACAAACCTGAAATGTTGATGGATGTCGACGTCTCATGACCCCCCGAACCCTTAAAAATAGTCTTTGCAATGCCGTCTGTCTGTGTGTCTATAAAAACTTAAAATTAAGGGTAGTTTACTGAAGGGCAAAAAGAGAAAAAGTCGATTTTCTCAAAATCGGCTCTAACGATTTTGATTAAAATTCATTTATGAACATTAATAAATATTCCAAACAAAATGGCTACCCTCAATATTTCGGAAAAATCGTTTTAAGGGCTCCGGTCTGATGCGTAAATTAACATTTTTTATAATAGCTCCGAAACTATTTGAGATATGAAATTACTTAGCATTACAAATATGTATATATATTTATAATACAAATATTTTATTCAAAACATATTTTTATAAAATCAATAACTTTCAATATATACGCAATTATATATATATTTTTAACTTTTTGGGCATTAAAGCTCAAGTATTGCGACCGTAAGAAAAACTAACCTGAAATGTTGATGGATGTCGACGTCTCATGACCCCCCGAACCCTTAAAAATAGTCTTTGAAATGCCGTCTGTCTGTGTGTCTATTAAAACTTAAAATTAAGGGTAGTTTACTAAATGGCAAAAAGAGAAAAAGTCGATTTTCTCAAAATCGGCTTCAACGATTTTGATTAAATTTCATTTATAAACATTAATAAATATTCCAAACAAAATGGCTACCCTCAATATTTCGGCAAAATGGCTTTAAGGGCTCCGGTCTGATGCGTAAATTAACATTTTTTTAAATAGCTCCGAAACTATTTGAGATATGAAATTACTTAGCATTACAAATATGTATATATATTTATAATACAGATATTTTATCCGAAACATATTTTTATAAAATCAATAACTTTCAATATATACGCAATTATATGAATTTTTTTAACTTTTTGGACATTAAAGTTTAAGTATTGCGACCGTAAAAAAAAAACTAACCTGAAATGTTGATGGATGTCGACGTCTCATGACCCCCCGAACCCTAAAAAATAGTCTTTGCAATGCCGTCTCTCTGTGTGTCTATAAAAACTTAAAATTAAGGGTAGTTTACTGAAGGACGAAAAGAGAAAAATTTGGTTCTCTCAAAATCTGCTTAAACGATTTTGATTAAAATTCGTATCTAGGCGTTGATTAAGATTATAAATAAACTGGCTATTTTCATTTTCCTATGAAAATGATTTTTAGGGTACATTACAGAAGCGTTAATTTCCGTATCTCCACAACTATTGGAGAAACTAAACAACTTATCATTGCAAAATTGTAGGACTATTAGAAATAAAAAACTTTTATTTGACATATATTTTTATAAAAACAGCAGTTTCTGAGATATTTGCAAATATATTAATACAAATTTGTGAGCTTTAGTTGTAAACATATACTACTTAAGTCTTAACGCAATAATACTCCAATGCCATAGAGTAATTAAATATAAGTAAGTATCTAAAAAAAGTATGTTATTTTTCCTTAAATCTCTTAGGAGAAATGTTTGCATAGCAATGATCTATCTCCATTTTAGACTCAATAGTCAATATTTACATTTTTTATTGGTCAAAATGTATAAATGAATAATTAAATATCAATGCGATGACTTGAAGATCTGCAACACCTTTTAAAATGTTAAAATTTTAACCAGAAATCGAAATTTTAATACGAAGTGTTGACCCTTGTGGAAGACATTAAACTGTTTGAAATGTTCTTAGGTGGACAAAGATGCGCCTTTTTCTCATTGATTCTATATCATTGTATATTATTTTATGCGTGTTCTTATGTGGAGTGGTGATGATACAATGTACATTATTCCGTTCAGAAATCTTACGAGTTTATAGAAAGAGAGAGAAAGTCTGTGCGGTGTGCCGTACCATTTATTTTATCTTTGTTTTGCCACAGTACACAGAAAGAGTAAAATTCTAAAACAAAAGTAATTCCGAAAGCTACTATCTTGAAACAGTTTTGTTGATTGCATTATATAATTAGTTCAATTAGTGATATCTTGAATTAGTTCCATTTGTTACTGCATTTTATTGTCGAACAGATGTCAACTCTAAGCTCTCACAGCAAATCTGGTCCTCTTTTAACTTTTGGGGACTTCCAGCATTCTCTAAAAATTTGTTTTAAACTATCCAGATTTTTAAAATTTTGGCTTCAAGGGGCACATGTTTGTGTACGGGACTGCTAATATTTAAATTTCAGACCTCAACATCCGCTAAATATCACGCAATGCTCATGACAGACAGACAAACTCGATATTTTATTAATATAGATAAATAGGACAGAACTAAGTTGAACCTGGACTAAATTGATTTTTTTATCACGTCTCACTACAGATCCTGCTTACCTTTATTTAATCTCATTAGTAACCGGCCCCATGATGTAGTGATCATTGCACCTGGCTACGAGTCAAGAGGTCCCGGGTTCGATTCCTGACTGGTATCATGGGTATTTTTTACCAAAAGGGGTACTACCTCAACGTCACCAGGGTTTGGTTGGTTAGTTTTAGGTGTTTCCACTGGTTCCACAGCATAATACTCACTATCACCCTCATCTCATTCCATCGGGACATAAAAAGAACCTACACGGAAAGAATTTACGATTAGTACATTCGGACATTTCCTGGGCAATGGTACATTAGTGTTGGTTAATCTTTCCACCAACTGGGCTACGATTGATGTAGTAGCCCAGACGCGCAATATTGCTATGTCGCTAGTATGGTGAGGAGGATACAACTTAGATGAAATGTACTCGCGTTATTATGGAGGTAGAGAGAAAAATCATTTATACATTTAAAACTGTGTTTACTCCAACCAGCTGTACAGCCTCAATACACTCGGCCGGAATTCTATCGCCGACCTTCACATCACCGAAAAACAGGACTAGATGGGCCTTATAAGTTATTTAGTCCATCTGCCTACACTACATTATATTTTACATTAATATCCAAATTAATTTTTTTTTTAAACGGATGAAAGGATCAACATAGTAGAACAAAGCTCATAATGTAATAAACATATTGCCAATGTATTCATAGGCCAAGTCATGTGATTTGCAGTTGTCACTTTTGACTGATAGTGACAAATTGTATTTATTTAAGTCATAATAAAAGGCCTACCAATTATTATTGTATGATACTTTTTATTTATAATATATTATAAAGAATAAGAGCGTATACATCCTAACTGTGGCATATGGAAAAACTTTCTAACATTATATTAATTAGCAGGTTAATGTATAACTAAATATTAACATAAATCATCGTATAGCCCGAACGGGTAGTAGGACGTGGTGCTAAGTATTATTATTGACATCAATTATTTGGATCATTCTTACATATTAAATACGTATATCATGTTGCAAAATAGGTATTATTAATTAAGTTTTGTTATTATAATTTTCACAACCTTTAGGTAAATCCATGTAATTTTTTAAGGCATCTTAAGACAGTGGAAGGAAAATATTTATTTACAAAGCAATAAAATCAAAACTCTTGTTAAAATAATTTAACAAGCGTTATTTGTAAGTAGTAGCTATGAAAATTTCAAAATATACTATTTATGTAATTCATTCTTAGAGTGTAGTTTTATTTAGCACCGCGTCTTACTACCCGTTCGGTTGATACGCTTATGTACTAATCACGCTAGTGGTTTTAGGGATGAAGAAGGTTGTATGTATAGGAAGTGTACCCGTATTTGCGTGGAGGGAGAGGGAAAACTATTTTGCAAAAAAAAGCCTCAGTACAACCAGCCGTGATTCAAACCTCAATCTCCCCGTCATTGGCAGTCAAGTCTACTGCGAGAGTAGCACTTTAGACCATGCAGCCACCGAAGCGTGTGAAAATAAATTAATGTATACCTGCAACAAAAACCTTCGTCCGAAAAACTACAACATTATTTTCTACATGATCCAAAATAACAAAAGTTTAGAAAGAAAAAAAACTCGGATCTATGAGTAGTTTCTGGGTGGTTGCTGTTGCATGTCTAGTGCCGGTTCTCTTACAATATCAAACTCCACCGGTTAAAGTTTTGGAGGGGGGAGGGGGGAAATATGTTGGGAAGGGAAGGTGGGGGGGGGGGCTGTCATGGAAATTGTAAGGGGTGGGGGTATACAGAAAGAGACACAGAAAACAGAGGAGGGGAAATTCAAGAGGAGAATGAAAAGAGGACTGAGTGTTTCGGTAAAAGGGGGAGAAGGAGAGAAAGAGAGAGAGAGAAGTTTTTGATTGACAGATCCATGCGGCCAATCACGAGGCCGGAATGCTGATGAGGTTCACGTCAATCACGCAAACGTTCTGTCTCTTTCTTTAACTTCCATCTCTTTCCGGTCGACGGGCTAAAGTTTTACCAGCAAACGTTTCTCTGTCCCTCTATACTTTTTTTTTATGCCTCCGCCCCCCCTATCCCGTCTACCTACCCTTTGCGATCCCCTTTACCACCGTTTTGGTTCCCTCGAAGTACGCCATTGAAAAGTATTTCAGCTCACAGCCCGTTTTGTGCCAGGCTGGTAGCTCGTACCTACAGGGGTCGCGCATTCCATCTACAGTCTCTCAGGTTATTTTGATGCGGTATTAGGTAGGCGATTGAGAAGGGGAAGTAGGGTGGGTAAAGATAAGAGAAATAGGTGGGGGTGGTTACTGAAATACCATGCCCCGATGTTCTTCAAACACGCAATTTAGGAGAAACTGTAGCACGGAAGGTACCTTCTTCTAGTAAGACCCCATTTGATTTTTTCATATATTTTTTATCCTATAGTTTAGAACAGGACTAATGGCTCCAGTTTTAATTGAATTTACATAAATTCAGTTTAAGGTATGAAAGTATTACTTTAATTTGTATTTAAATAAAAAACCGCTTCGGTGGCCACGTGGTCTAACGCGTTGATCTCGCAGTAGACTAAACTGCCGATGACGGGGAGATTGCAAAATGGTTTTCCACTCTACCTCCACGGAAATACGAGTACATATCCTATAAATATAAACGTCCTAATCCCTGAAATATTAGCGTAATTAGTACATAGGCGTATAACCCAAACTGGTAGTAAGACGACGTACTAAAAAAAAGGTTTTTTTTATATAAAACTAATATGTTAATCTCAATCAATAATTTACAACTCATTTGCTGATTTATGATGAGGTTTTTTTTTCCCACCTGTTTGAGCTACATCATATATAAATTGCTCTAATGAATTATGTAATAGAAAGGAATTATTTAGAGGAAAATATACCTGCATTTGCGTGGAAAGCGAGAGTAGTAACTCATATAGGAAATAATACCCTCAGTATATCCAGCCAGTATTCGAACCATGACCTCTCCAGCATCGTTACACCAGACTATATGAGGATGATGTTTAATCTATGCACCTACTTATGTGGGTGATGTATGCTATAGGTATGCTTGCCTACATGTGTGTTGCATTTTTGAAACTTATACCTTGATCATCTCGTCACCCCCAACCCATCAAAAAAATAATAATCTAAGTTTAAAACATAAGCCTAATAGTTTATGTCAACTTAAAAACACATTGTTATCCCAAATGAAAGTAATTAAAAACTACATCTAATTAAAAATTAGTAGATTTTGGAAGACGCTTGATTTTACAGTTAGTATTCTAAAAGATTCTTGTTATATATAGAAATATTTTTTCATAAAATATTTGACGGTTTTAAATACTCTTAAGATTAGAGTATTTATTTAGGCTTTTGAAGAAACTAGACTAATCTTAATTGATTATTTCTTCCATGTCCAAATTTTAACTTTAAACATATTCTACTATCAAAAAAGCATATGCTGATAAAGCCTACATTTATATCCCACTTATTTAAAGAGAGGAATAATATTTCAGAAGGAGGTAAAGTAGTCTACACATAAAATGTAATGGACAAATATTGAACCTTCCATTTTATTACTAGCTTCCCATGTTATATTTAATAGTAACGGTAATAATGTAAGGTCAACTTCTAATAAATAATTGAAGTAGACCTTGACTAGTTTTTGTCAAATTCTTCTGGGAAGACCTTCATTAAATTTTTACTAAATCATTTCATAGCTATAATTTAAGTAGAAACCAGACAAGCAAAGTTTTTTTTTGTTGGGCTTTTAATTCTTTAAAAGTTCTTTGTATTTTTTTATTTTTACCATTGCGTCTTAATGCCCATTAATGATACACGCATATTTTATAAAAAAACACTAATGTTTTGAGGTTTAATTTATATACATTGTACGTAGTGGCTAACGCGCTGGTTGTGTTGAGCTTGACTGCCGAGGACGGGAGATCAAGGTTCGAATCTCGGTCGGGTGAACTGGGTGGTTTTTCCTAAAATGGTTTTCCATTCTTCCTCCACGAAAATGCGGGTTCACTTCCTCTAAAATCAACCTTCCCTATTTCTAATCCATTAGCGTAATTAGTACTTAAGCGTATAACCGAACGGGTAGTAAGACACGGTGCTAAATAATAATAATAATATATACATTGTACCCGCATTTGCTTGGAGGGGATAAACAGCCCAGTACACCCGACAAGGATATGAACACTGGTTTATCCGTCATCAGTAGTCCAGTAAATTGCAAGAATAACGCTTTTGATCATTAGACCAACAAAGCAATTTTCTTATTTTTATTTATGTATCTTTATCACCGCGTCTTAACTTGCTCAAGTTATATGCACCTTATTTATTAAAATTAATTTTGTGAACATATACCTATGAGAAATATTTTACCCTTTTCTGAAATTTAAATTGTGTAAAAACCACTAGTCGTTTTTTAAATGGGTAATTTAAAGATTTTATAAGATGATTATGTATAGAGCCTACTTGGTGTACACAATTTAAACATTCTAGATTCTATGACGTTTACTAATTGCTAATCATTATTATCATCATCATCATCATCACGTCTTACTACCTGCATATGATTATTACTTATGAGTAATAATGAGCAAGCAAGTATTTTAGAGGTTATTGAACTGCATTTGCATGGAAGCAGAGTAGGAAAACATTTAGGAAAAACCACCCTCAGTAATACCGACTGGGATTCGAACCCCAACCTCTCAATCATCATTAGGTCAGCCCAACACGAGGGTGAAATAGCTAATAATTTTGGAACTAAGAGCGTTAGTCTGCTTTAATATTTAGATATATTTAGTTATATAATATATGTCCATGAATAAATAAGTTATAAAAACACCATAAATTTTAAAATAGATGTGTTCATGGTAGTAATTTTACTAATCCTTTAGAACCATTTTTATGCTATATTTTTTGAATAAATTATCATCAGTCCATCTATAGTTTTTGTTTTTTCGCCTCATCTTATTACTCATCAGAGATATCAGCATGTTTACAAAAAGGAGTGAGGATGAATAAGTTATAGAATGTGAGGAATGCCAGGCCTCCACCGTGGTTCGGATTCCACGTTAAACTGTAGGTCCTCCATTTCATCTCACAATCACCCTACCATTACACATTAGCGTAAGTGCGTATAACCCGAACGGGTAGTAAGACGCGGTGCTAATAATAATAATAATAATAATAATAATAATAATAATAATAATAATAAGTTATAGCTGTTAGGAAATGTACAGGCAGTTTAATTTAGGGAGATTGGGTTATTATTTAGGGAAAATATTATAATAGTACATCCATTCAGAATTCAAACCCCAGCCTTCTTGCTACCAGAAAGTCAGACTAGACGAGACAGATGCCTTTATTGGTGTTCCCACATTGATGATGGGTGGGAAGTTAAAGTGTGCGTGTCTATAAATTCTTATAAATGGACATTTGGATCAGCTTTTAGAAACTATAAACATAATTTTTGCTGTCAATATTGATAATATTTTACATTATTAATATTAGTGTTATTTTTATGGGTATTAATAATATATATCAAAAATGACAGCTGCAGATCACATGAACTGACGTATAAATACGTGAAAGTAAATATAGTAACTTTTTCTGGATGACATGTGTTTATTTTAAATGAAATTTCGTTATATAAATTTTATGTGATAAAAAATTGTCTTCTTAATGTTGTTTTAGACCTGAAATCCGGCCACTTTTTTTTTTATTGATGTTGCGTGTAAGAGCAAAGAGTTTCTCAAATGTCGGAAAAATCCACCATATAAAATTATTATATATGTATTTGGCTATTATGCAGCTAATTTAAAGTAAGTCATATATTTATAAAACCGCATACCATCAACTATTATATTGCTACATACAAGATTTTGTTTGTGTTACAAAACCCATTTATAACAAGTTGAGAAAAATTCAATAAACTTACCTCATTTCCCGATTCGAATAACGATTCTAAAGAAAGAGTTCCATCTATAAAACCAAGCACACAATCCACTAAACTTGATCACTTTATGGGTCTTATGACCGTATAACACACTTGATTGTTCCCATATCACCGATGTACCCCCACTGAACCTAAACATAAGGCCCACCTCTAGTAAAACACCCCTTTCGTTGCCTCTCCAGTTCAACTTATTTAATATGGAAAGAGGAAAAAAGAAAAACTGTTGTAACTTTATGTTAACAGTAAAGAAGCGTAGTGTATAACTAGAGCAGACATCGCTTGCTAAAACAGTTGAACCGTAGAATGAACCAACTACCCAGTTCCCATTTGACCAGCTCATACACACATTATTTACATCCATTATTGTTTCCAGCCCATGTCCTGGGTCAGTTTTTTTTTATCCAAGCCATATATTTTTCCACTGTCAGCTTGCTAGGCCTGTCGTAACTTCATACGCCCTATACTCTATCTTAAGACTAGGAAATGCACAACATCCAGTCCCCAGCCGTCAACTTATCAATGTAAAAGGGTAAACCCATAGTATTAACAAAGATAAATTTTTGGTCATGCCAGGAATCGAACCTGTGACCCGTAGCTCAGTAGGCAGACACTCTACCGACTAAGCTAAGGTGTCGGACTACTCATTGAATGCATAATCCGCTCTAGAAACAACTATACGGCTGGGTTTATGTTCATTGGTGCTAGGTTAATAAGGGCTATAAAAAGGTGGAACATTTCACAGGTATAGGTAGACTTCATTTACCCAGAAAGAAAGGAGTCTTACCTTTTCTCAGCAGTTCCCAAATTTGTTTCGTACCACTCCTAAAAAACTATTGTGGACCCACAAACAAATATTTAGTTGGGTTATACCTATAGGGGTTTAGCATATGATAATTTTAAACTTTGAGATAATTTATAAATATATATTATTTATAAAATCATTTAATTTTAGTTAAAAAATTATTTAATAAATAAATAAAGCTATTATTTGTTAGATATAACACTTATTTTTTCCAAAATAAAGTTTTTATATTAAGAAGAGTGACATTGTTTAACATTTTGAAAATCTTTATACTATAGCCTATAATTAGATGCTTTACCCACTTTAGTGGCCACATGGTTTAAAGCATTACTCTCACAATAGACTAGACTACTGAAGACTGGGAGATCGTAGTTCTATCCCGATTGGGTTTACTGAAGGTGGATTTTCCTAAATGGTTTCCCATTTTCCATACATATTAAGATACATTTCCTCTAAATTCAACCTTACTCATCCTGACCACTTTAGCGTATTTATTATATGTGAGTATAACACGAACGGATAGTGGTGCTAAAAATATTTAAATATAGTCTATATGTACAGTTGAAACTCTTGAGTTCGGCAACTCCCGCAGTCCGGCACGTTTCGAGTCTTCAGCCATTAGTTCGAGGGTCAGCCATGGACTCGGGGAATCCCAGGTCTCCGAGGAGCACACATTGACAAAAGCTGCCTATACCTATTCCACTATGATGCGACCATAGAGTAATCGATCACCTTTCATGAAAAAAGGACACATTTTAAATAATATTTTTACTCTCTCTCGACCCCTGGAAAATAACAGTGTTTTAATCGTAAAAAAAAAAAAATCGAGTTCAACATTTTGATAAATGTCGAAGTTTCATGACCCCCCTGAAACTGAAAAAGTGTTTTTTTGCTATCCCATTTGTATGCATTTCTAGCTGTCTAGAACTTGGACTAGAGCCGAAACCATTTTAACTTATATATTAAAACTGGCCATCTAGGGTTTTCATAAGTTCCAACCGAAGTGTTTTTGGAATTATATATATAACCCTAAATTTAAGGGTAGTTTACTGAAAGGTAAAAAGAGATAAAACCAATTTTCTACAAATCTGCTATAGCAATTTTTATAAATTTTGTGTCTGAGCATTGTTTAAGATCACAAACAGAACGGCAATTCTCGTTTTACCATAATAATGAAAGGGTGATTTAAATAAGTAGAAATCTTCAGTGTTGATACTTTACAAGGATAAGTTATATCTTATCTCAAATAGTTGCGAAGAAATGATGAAAATTGGAAAATGTCCTCCATGCTTGGTCATTTCCATAAGAAAATGAGAATAGCCATTTTGTTTCTAATAACAAACAGTGTCTAGATATAAAGGGTAATCAAAATCGTTATAACGAATTCTGATAAAATCGATCTTTTCTCTTTTTGCCCCTTATTAAAATATCCTTAAATTTAGGGCTGGATCTAGTTTTAAAAAAATCTTACGGGACTTTTATAAAACCCCTTCTGATATCAAGTTTTAGCTCGATCGGTAAAATAGTTTCGGCTCTAGCTCAAGGTAAAAACAAACAATCAAACGGCATTGCTAAAATCTCTTTTTTTTTTTATTTCTGGGAGTCATGAAACGTCTACAAATCTCGAGTTGAATATTTTTGATGAACACAATACTTTTCCCTCCGAGATATCGAGAGAAAGTAAAACGTCTGTGGCACTTAAGGTGGATTTGAAGGGGACGTGATAAAAGGTAATTGTGTTTACAGTTTTTATAGCAAAGCATTTTTTTTTTGTAAAAATAAATAAAATATTGATTCAGTAGAAACATAGAGTTTAATTTTATTCACATGGTTATATCAACAGTTCTTGACTCTCTGCCATGTAAATAGCGGCATTAGATGAGAATCTTTTTAAATCAAGATAAAAAGCTGTAAATACATTCCAGAACAACCTTGACAGATATTCAAGAAAATGTTGAGGTCACCATGTGAATAAAATCAATCTTTATTGTTGTATTTAAGTAATATTTAATTTGTTTTAACCAAAAAAGTTTTGCTAAAAAAAACACGATTTTTCTCGTGTTCCCTACATCCCAACATTAAAAGTTTGAAAACCACTGCCTGGAAAGCAAATGCGACAAACTACTTTCAGTTATTTATACTATAAAGCGTTATTTGACATGACTATACCTTGACTGTCTTTAGTGATGTCACCCTCCATGACGAAGAACGGTGTGAGCCTCAACCCCTCATCAACCTCTCCCTAGTCAACCCCCCCCCCCCCCTATGCAAGAAGTGTACATTGTACCGAGTTGACCATGGGTTTGAACCAAGTTCAGAACTTGTCACAATCACCAGCCCGTGGCTACAAACTTTTGAACCTTTTGTCTCAACTTTTACCCACCCGCCACCCTCATACTCACCAGCACCGGCTCCCGATGACCCTCGTTCAGGCTTCATCCACGCATCACGCATCAACCCCACACTCACAACGTCAAACTTTACCCATCTCCCCCCTATTTCTCTCTTCAACCCATCAAGTATTTGCTGGGAGATTTTCTGAACCTACCCTTGTACTCTACACAAATGGCGTATAGTTATTTGCGGTGAGCGTTAAAAATATATATTTATTTATAGCTTTTTTTCTATGACCTTAAAGATAACTTTATATATGTTACACCCCAGTATTGAGACTGCCAACTGATTCATGAATTGGGCAAATTTTGCCTCATTCTGTGAACTGGCTCCTTCACTTGACCATTTCAAGAAATGGGGGGAAAAAAATCATTAACTCTTGCAGGAATTGGCAGAAATTGTCCAATTCATAAACTGAGAAAATTCACAAACGGCATACAGCATAATTTATTTAAAAAAATCAAATTCAAAGTATGTTGCATTTCAATGATCTTCTATCATTTTCTATGTCCCAGTGGCATGTCTTGAATATTTACCAGGGTAAGCAGCATTAGTTTAAACTGTACCTGAGAATTGTTCACACCCCTCAGTAGAGCACTCATTTGTCAGGTATCGAGGGGAGTACATTCCCCTGTGAGGCATACAGAGCAGAGCTTATGTATGATTGGTCAAATTGGGCCCAAATGGGTGAGAACATATCACAAATGCAGTTTTAACCAGGTCTGCCTCCTTTGCAGCACTCCACGACACGTCACTGCGATGTCCTCAATATTCTCCTATACCCTTTATGCTCCTCTATGTCTTCTATATTAATCTACGTCCTCTATGCTCTTCTATGTCATCTATATTCATCCACGCCCTCATCTACAACCACTCGCGATACCCAAATATATGTCCTAATCTTCCAGAAGTGAATCGCGAGATCAAATTAAATCAAATACAGACTCTACAGTTCGTTTTAACCTTACCTGAGAGCGACAGAATTTAATTTCGTGAAATATAACTGAAAAAATTAAAATATTAGTAAATACTAACTAATAAATAAATGGGACTCTACAAATGCTTCTAGAGATATGTGCGACCACATTACTAAGCGGCAGAATAGGTGAAACCCTCTTACTGAGCATTAACGAGCAGTTTTGCCAACGACCATGTAAGTGTTGTAACTAGATTAGTACCAGAAAGTCACTAGATTGTCGCTAAACGAAAAACTGAAGGTCATCAGATTTGTCACCAAATCAAAAAATTCATACATTAATCTGAACTGAATGTAAGATTCATCAGTAGACTTAGGTGATCCTCGGATTCGAACGATGTCATTGTAATTTGCGAAAAATAGATAGATAGTTTTAGAGTTCTTCTGTAGACGAAGCAATGCATTATACATGCTTACAATATGGTAGCTCAAAAATCAAAATTCTACAGCATTAAAATTTAAAATATTGAACATGAACTTGACATAAAATTAAGGAAAGTTGCCGGTTGTCAGATTAGTCGCTAGGCGCTAAAAATAAAAATTAATGGTTTAGACCCGTTAAAGTCACCAGGTCTAGCGACAAAGGCGCTAAATTGGCAACACTGCTAAAAATCAGTATCTCGCTTATCCGGGCTGGACTTTCGGACGTCTTAGAGACCCTTATGGGTCTGTCATGCAGTCACAAGCCCCAGTAAATCACACAGGCCAGCCTCTTGGTCTATTGATCAACATTCCTGACGGCTAAGATAGAGGTCCTGGATTTGATCCCCACTGGTACCATGGATATTTTTCCCGCAGGATAATTGCTCAAATGGTTGCAATGGTCCGGTTAGTTATACTTAAGTCATGTTTAGGACTTCTACTAGTCCAACATAATCATAATCATTATCATCATCTCTTGGGGGTGAAATAACCGCACCTACATCGTGGCCCAGCTTCCGAAGACCGTTACATATCCGCCACTCCCAGTAGATGGCCAGGAATGTCTAGCCGACCGACCCTGGTGGCATACGCTAAATAAATACCTACGTAATCTCATAGAACATGATTGGAGGTAGGCGTGTTAAAACTTTGTCAGAATTTGCTCAAAGACCTGATGTCAATACCACAAGAATAAAGGCCGATTCACAAAGAACGCTAAGCTAAGATTTTCTCTGTTGGTTTTTTAGAAAAATAGCGGACCATGTATTTAAATGTGTTGGTTCACACAGAAAGCTACGCTAAGCTATGCCTTGCTACGCCACGCTATGTTTTTTTTTCCAATTGCTGGCCGGGCAATTTTTCCATCTCCCATCTTGAGCCATCTTACATTGTGCATGCGTATAGCGCAGCTTGGGATCCGTGTTGAACAGACGTAGTGCTGGTTTGGTGAAAATAATTAAAGAAGTGTTGAAGTTTTGTTTTCAGTTTGTTTCACGTGTATTGAAGTAACATTCTATTTAGGTTTTATGTTTAATAAATGTTTTTATATTTAAATGGAAGCGTTAATTGAACACATCAAACCTCCACCTCATAAATTTTCTTTTTCTTCCAAAACAACTGCTAACAGCAGCATCTTTTTTTTACTCAGTACTATAACCTGAACTCAAACAAGACATTTTGGAGAACGCCATCAAAACTAAACCTCACTGGAGCAGACCAGAAAGAAACAACACTGAATTCTGGAGTGAAAAGAGGGACCATTGCTTAGCTTAGCAATGAATGTGAAACCAAATTGACAAAGTCTTAGTACAGCACAGCACAGCACAGCATAGCTTAGCATTCTTTGTGTATCGGCCTTAACTTCCAGTGTACTCAGGTGTCTAAACACCTTATTCAGGATCAGATTAAAACATTTACCTTATGCAACTGTCAATAGCAATTTTCTAAATATTACTATTCATAACCGAAATGGGGAAGAGAGGATTTCCTCCAGTGTGGTTTTACAATTTCTTTCAAAGCCAATATTAATTATACAACTTTAAATTCAAATCCTTTATCCTTTGACGAAATGACAATTTTAGTTTTTAAACCATAGTATGTACAGAAATTAGAGCATACACAAAATTTTAATTATTTTTTAAACAGATTTGGTGTATTGTCCATAATTTTGAATCGAGTTAAAATTTCAATAACCATGATATTAAATGTTCCAGTAATAAAATAAAAATATGACCTAAAACAGAACACATATGGAGAGGAGCACATTACTTTCCCATTATTGTGTTTTAAGACTTAATCAGTGAAATTTAAAATAGAAAATTTAAGTTAGTTTATTAACTTGCTTAGACATGAACGTGTAGGTCTACTAATAATACAGCTAACTAACGAATTAATAACATTAGTAGACATTGACGAATTAAGGGGAAAGGGCCCCAGGCACCCAGCTTGAAGGGCTCCTATAAAACCAAGCACAAATTTTACCACCCAATTTTAATGTTTTTTAAACACACTCAAAATCAAGCAGACCTACATAACTATAAAAAACTGGCATTATATTTGCGGTGGAAAACGGGTGAATGATGGCAATTATTTTTGTAGCAACTTTTTTTTAATGCCCTCTAACTTAAGGATGACTTGAATGGAAACTCTAAGATAGAATACTACTGCAGGTACAGACATTTCTGGGGGAATAAATGCTCCCATTTCCTACCACCCGTCCAGAAAACCCACATACATTATTGTGAGTGCACATGATAAAGTTTTTTTAAACATACAATAAACTAAGTCTCTGACGCTATTGTTTGTTTTGTGATTGTTTCAGAGAATGGCCTTCCTCGTCGACTGCGCACTGCCTACACCAACACTCAACTTCTTGAGTTGGAGAAAGAGTTCCATTTCAACAAATACTTGTGTAGGCCGAGGAGGATTGAGATAGCGGCTTCTTTGGATCTCACAGAGAGACAGGTGAATTTCACACTGCCGTGCAACAGCTGGTTAGACAAGTCTTATGAGCCGAATATACTGGAATTTATACATACCCTTATAAATGGTAGGAGAGGTAGTAAGTGACATCCAAAAAAAGTTACCACGTATCCATTCGCCATACCATATGCAAGTGCATCTATGTTAAGTTGTTTTTTTTAGAATCTCGTATTTCTACTTGTTCAGGCTATATGCATATTTAGACTACTAATTACACTAATGAATTATGGATGAGGAAGTTTGAATTTAGAGCAAATGTACCTATATTTGTGTGGAGAGAGAGTGAAAAACAATTTTGAAAAACCACCCCCAGTACAACTGATCGGGACTCCAAACCCCTTTTTTGCTGTAATCGGCAGTCTAGTATAACACAAGAGTGCCACCTTAACTATGCAGCCACCGAAGAAGGTTGATGTATGTTAAGTTGTTTTCAATTTTTGCAGTAAAAACTTTAACAACAAACAATTTCTGTGGTTCGCTTATAAATGCTTTACAAACAAGAGCCTCTAAAATGCTGCGTTCACCTCATAAATTTAGATGATGAACACAATCTGTTGATGACGTCATACAAACATTCTTTGGTTGTGTTCATACGCGGTTTACAAAATATTAGCGGTTTTTTATTTTTAAACTAACATTTTATATAGCTCTTTCTCTAGGCTATAAAAACATTTAATTTGGTGTTTAGTTATAATAGATACAGGTGTAATTGTAATAATTTTTAACTTTAAATTTGATGGGCAGTAATATATCTTGTTGTCACAACCACAAAACCAAAATTATAATAGTTTCAACGATAAATTTTGCTATTGCAATGAGTAATGAAAATGCCAACCATACAGTAATCCTTAGGGAATATTATTAGGATGGTCTATCAACAATTTATATTGATAAAATAGTACGTCTGAGCAAATAATTGTTTTCGAGTAGGTTGACAATAGTAACTTTCAGCTAATGCTTGCAATTAAAAACCTTCTTCTGGCTGTTAGTTACCACCTCTCCTACCGTAGATAGGGTATACAAGATTATGTTAAAGACATAACTCGTATCGAAGTGAGGGTTTCTGGATTTTTCACTTGACAACATTATATTAAAATGAAATAAGATATTAAACTAATCTCAATCCCACTGTTGTCAAGTTAAAGAAGGCATTTTGAACGTAGTATTTTATTTATTTAGTTTAGTATTACGTCTTATACCCGTTTGTGCTATACGCTCTCTTTTATCTAATTTTCCTGTTAATCGGCCGTTAGAGGAGCTACATTAACTGGTTTGCACTGGTTACTCAATGTGTGGGGCGCATGGGAACTAATTTGTACTTGTTACCCAATGTAGGATCCATGGGAACTAGTTTGCTCTGTCTACTCAGTGTAGGGTGTACGGGAACTAATTTGCACTTGTTACCCAATTAGGATCCACGGGAACTAGTTTGCTCTGGCTACTCAGTGTAGGGTATACGGGAACTAATTTGCACTTGTTACCAATGTAAGGTCCATGGAACTAGTTTGTTTTTTAATCAATATAAGGTATCAGGGGAACTAGTTTGGACTGGTTATTCTGTGTAAACACATGGGAACTAGCTTTGCTCTGGTTACTCAATGTAGGGTGCATGGAACTATTTTGCACTGGTAGCTCATTATAGGCATATATAATTATGGCTGACCGCTGTCTCTTCTCCCCAAGGTGAAGGTGTGGTTCCAGAACAGGAGGATGAAGCACAAGAGGCAGACGCTGAGTAAGAGCGGGGACGAGGCATCGGGAGGAGACGGGAAGGACTCCCCCACTTCAGGGGGAAAGAACAACAAGGGATCTTCGGACAAGTCCTTGCTTCTCCTGCAGGACGATAACTCCAAGAGCTGCCAGAACTGCGAGCTGAGCGTCCCTACTGGACCAGGAGGTGTCACGGACCAGGACAACCCGTGTCCCGAGTTCCCAGTAATAACAACAACAATAACAACAACACTACCAGCTTTAACAACAGCAGCAGCAACAGCAGTGGTGCGAGCAGTGTGGCTAGTAGCATAGGGAGCTCCTTCGACAAGATGGCGACAGAGGAGGACTCCAGGTCAAATGATTTGACGTCACCTGGTTTGGGAGCGGGGAAGAAACTCGGTGTCCCTGGTGACGTTGTAGTTAAAATAGAGGTCGGGAGTGTTAAGACCCCTCCGGGCGGTTGCAAGGACTCTTCAATGGTGCAGCCACCCCTTTCTCTTCAAGACGCTCCAGTAGCGCCTCCGGGTACTTTGACGCCTTCGTCGACTCCGGGAACTCCTCAATCCAGCCCTTTAGGGATGCAACCTCCTTTTAATAACCCCCCGTGGTGAGTAACCCGTTAAGCTACCCTCTTACAAGGCCTAGGAGCTCTCCATCGGCGAATGTCCCTACCATCGCAACGGCCACCGCAACCGCGACGGCGTCTGTAACAGCCGTGCTTCAGCAACATGGTAGCCCTCTAATACGAGGTGTTTGTCCTACTAGCTTCCCTCATCAGCCTCACACCGAGTACAGAGCCAGGGCAGATTTCAGAAGGGGTCAAGTGCAACAGCAACAAGGTTGTTACAGTCCTCGGGAGATGTATCAACACTCCAACCAGCAGCAACAACAACATCCTCAGAGAGTTGTTTATCCTCAAGATACAAGCCCCTATCTTCGCCAGCCACAGAACAACATGCATCACGCTCACAAACCACTCCACCCCCGCGTCTAAATGGAATGCACGCACCGGTTACAACGCCTAGGAGTTCAACCGTGGCCCAGCAACATCACAATCCTCGTGCACCCTACCATCAGCAGGCACAACAGCAGCAATACCACCCCAGAATCAGACAAATTCTTATAGTCCCACTGTAGTTGCTTCATATAACGGATATACCCATCCCCAACAGACCACTCCTACATCGGAAAATCCTGCTTACCATGCTGGTTATCATCAGAACCGTTCTCTCGTCAATAACCACCCTTCATACCATGGTTATCATTCAGATTCTCAAGAGTCTTATCACCACGCGGGCGCCACCAACTCTTATCCTGGGTATCATGGGGGTATGTACCCTAGCACAAGTGGAGGAGATAGCATGCACCATCAGAACCACCATGGGGCGATGCCCAGTGACAGTTCTGGGTACTATGGGGAAGGTCTTCAGCAACAACAGCAGGGCTGCTACGGTCCGGAATACGTGACGGGGAAGGTCCATTCCCAAGGCCACCCTTACTACGAACAGAACACGCATCAACACCACATCATTCACCAGGTGGGGATGCGTCAAACATACCTAGCAACTACGTCTCCTCGCCGGATCCTTTCCCGATAAATGGGGGTGGACCTCCGACAACGCCGGGGGCTACGACCACGGCGACGGCCATAGCGGCCGCCACCGCTGCGGTGATGACGCCGCCGCAAAGCGTCCAGACTGAGGACAGTTACGGGTCGTACCACCATTTCTATGTTGAGCCTCATCAAGCGGTGGCGGTGCAGCACCACGTTGGTTCGAACAACCCGGGGTCAGCTGAAAACAGTAATAGCTCGTCGGACTTTAACTTCCTGAGTAACTTGGCCAACGACTTTGCGCCCGAGTACTATCAGCTCAGCTGAGATCTGTTACAACTGTAAATACTGTTAGGACTTGCGCAAACCATCAAGCCTCTATTCCTTTTGTTTCCTGCACCATGACGCTTCAAAAGATCGAGGATACAAAAAAAAAACTTTGATAAAAGCCTATTAAAAAAAAGGCATTAAATTCTTGAAAAGAGAAAATGTCGTCTTCTTTCGTTCTAAGCTGTCAAAGAAGTGTTGACAGGTATTTTGAAATTTCAGCACACATGATGACATTTCTATGGCTCAATGCTTTAATTATGTTCCTTTTATAGTCGATGTATTTAATGCGCACTCATTACTTTAGCAACTTATATTGATCAATCCAATTTAACGACTTACAGACAAATCTAGCTCTAGAACAGACACAACACCAACTGCCCCAAATGTCAATTCATCACTATGAAAGGGGAAGCCCAATTTTAACAAATTATACCATTTTTGGCCGTGCTGAGGATTGACCCATGGGCATAAGACAAGACACACTAATTGATTGAGCTAATGTGCCAGACTTTCGAATTCTTCCCAATTATTTTTTACGTTGTTTTAAAAAATGAATCAGATATGTAGCTAACAGAGGAAAATATAGGTTAGTTAATAAGATGCTTTTATGTTAAAAAAATAGTTTATTTATTTAACTCTTATAGATTATTATCGACAAATACAGCTAACAGACTCCATCTAGCAAAAATAAATCAATTCAATCACAAAGGGATTTTTTTTTCTTTTCCGGATCTCTAATTTTGGACCTCTAAATAATAAATAAATGATTTACACATGCATTTTTAAGGTTCAAAAGCATTGAGCTTTATAAATTCGTGATGGAAGATTTTGAGTGTAGCGTTACAGTCGTAAATACGTTTACTTTTTTTTTGGTACTGTGTGGATTTAGTAAATTATTATTTATATATTATATAAATAAAATAATAAAGTATGTAATAATTTGATCAGGAAATACATTTTATTCCTAATGTTTTATGCTGGTCGCTTGTATAGAAAAGATTGGGTTATTTATTTTTATGTCATCTATGTGCTGAAATGAGAATCAATGCTTAATTCAACACAAGCTTTCTTAATAACGAAACATCTCTCCCTCCCAATATTCTTACTATATGAATAGTGTTGAGCCGGAACAGAAATATTTTGTGCACTGATCCTTACCTCTCATAAGGAAATAAAAAAAAGGGAAAATTTTAGTTTTTATGTATACATTATTTTACCTTTCTACTGTATGATGGTAGGCATATTCGATCAAATACTTCAATTTGTTAAAATGTAAAATAACTATGGTTTTTCTATGGTAAGTATTAAAATAAGCATTTCAGTTATTTTATTCAAAGCTGTACACAATATTAACAGCACGAGCATCGTCGGAAGGAGGAAAAGAGGCACATGTCCCACTTCTCTTAATAATCTGCTCAAATGGAAAATTCTTAGTTCCGTGAAAGAGAGAATGAATTTGGCTTATCCAGAAAATTGAAAATTCACGTTTGAAGCAACACATAAATGTTCAAAGTACCGTAGTTCTTTATATGAATTATTTAATTAATTCCGTTATAATATAATTCGTATTTTTCATTTGCTAAGAAATGATTTCTATTTTATAAATTAATTAAAAATGAGTTAGTTCACTCTAGCTTAACAATTAAGAACCATCAACGCGTATGATTGACAGTATTATTGTTTTATTGTTAGACATATTTATATCGAACCAGAATCCAAAACACTCATTTGTTCACTTATTTAAACTAATCTTAATAAAATGTAAATGTTTAAATGGGAGCTATCCATTTTATTTAATCAGTAACATTAGTAGTTTTCTTTTAATTATTTAATCCAAACTCATCTCAAATAAAATGACAAAAAATATAGGTTCATAAGCAATTTGATCAAAGAGATGAACCATATTAAAATAAATAGAATACAAATGTTGAAAGTGTAATTTAAAATTATATTTCTTACTTTACAATTTAATTTCAAAGAACTAAATCTTTTAGGAAATGAGCAGTGAATGAACGTTATGTGGTAGGTGAAGTAAGTTTTAGCTAGTTGAAGTATTAATACCCAATATAAAACATAAATTAAATTTGTGTTTAAAGAAGATTAATTTTTAAGCCCCAACTATCTGCGGTATGTTAAATTAGTGACCGCTAAATATCCTTGAAATTGAGACAACTTTTAAGAGTATTTTTATATTTATATGTACAGTCCATTAATTGGGATATCTATTAACGCATACTCTTAAAATTTACCAATGATTAATAGAAGTACGAATGAGAGTAAAACAAAAATTTGTGTTGCTTTGAGCCTAAATCCACATTACGCTTATCTGTTTTATATGTACGATTTGAAAAGTATATTAAAATTTATTCGAATCAATTATTACGTTATTTCCTTATAAAAACATATATTTCCAAACCTTTACTATAGGCATGGCTTATTTCGACACTCTTTTAACAATATGGAATACGTAAAATATTGTATCTAGCCTAGCTAAGTCAAGCTTATTAAGAAAATGCACAAGATATTTATATTTTTTCTTTTATTCGACTGGGCACTATTTGACTAAATCAAGTGAGATATTAAATCAATCAAGATAAAACTTCAATAAATCTCAGAAACCATTAGTATAATATATAAGAAACAATCTCGTGTTTTAGTAGCGTGGCTTCCATGGTGTTTACAAGACTACTGGCATTCCTGAAATGCCTTAGGAAACAGAAATTAAAAAAAAAAGTGAAATAATATTTAAAAAATAATGGTAGATTGTATTTAGTGCAAAAAAAAATAAATGATATTGTGATTTTGTTGAGTATTTGTTTATAAAAGTAAATAGTTCAACAAGTATTCCTAAGCATGTGAACTTTCACTTAAAAGAAACACAATTTAATAAAAAAATAATTTGTGCACATTTAACAGATGGGGGAGACGGGGGTAATACATTTTTGGAGCTTCTTATGTTGTGAAATGCAAGCAAAACTATAGTTGAAAACACATGTTTCGATAATCTAGCACGTTTACTTATATTAGAGCTAGAAGCTATGTGTCATGGATTAGATACATATTTATATTTAAAATATTTAAAGTTATAGCTAATTAGTATTTTTATAAAGGTGACCCAAAATAATGTATTGCAGTCAAATACATTTGTAAAGTGGGTTTGATATTATGTGGATCCTAATTAATTTACTGTGCCTACAATAGACCAATAGATATCTATCAAAATGTTTAGTAAAATGGAGTAAATTATTATATTTTAAATAAATGGCCTACTACATTTCCAAGTGTTGGTATTGTATGCATATTAGAGTAGTATTTTCTCGTCACCTCGCTCACATCTTTGAAACTAAATAGTAATCACAGCCCATAAACTGAGTTCATAAACGAAAGCAATATTTTCCTAAGAGCAATCATAGGGTTATATAAATACAAATTATATACATTGTTACAATACAAAGAACATGAATGTTCACTCTTATTGGGTTTTAAGACTTTCCCTCTACATTTATTTAAATGTTACAATTTTCTACCAAACGGGAAATGCTTTATTTTATTAGTTTAGGAAATTTTTGGGATTACCACTTTCCCACTTTTTCAACAATTAATTTTGAAATTAGATTTTTTAGGATTATTTGGGGGGGCTCTTAACCTTCCAAATTTCAAATTTCTACCACAGTAATAAGTATTTTTTTAATCAATGTGTCAACCATCTCTCCAGACTATATGCATATTATATACTAATTACGCTATTTAAATTGGGATGAGGAAGGTTTAATTTAGAGGAAGTGTGTCCACATTTGCTTTGAAGGAGAGTGAAAACCATATAGGAAAACCATTACCAGTACACCCGACTGGGATTCGAATCTCTATCTCTCTGTCATCAGCAGTCTAGTCTAATTCGAAAGTGACGCCTTAGGCCATGCGGCCACCGAAGCAGGCTCAGTGAGAAATAGTCATTTACATAACTTTTTGAAATTCATAAAACCCCATTTCACCAAACTCAAATTTGAAATTTCTAGGAATTTTTTTTGGGTATTTGGAGTAGTCCCACTACATTCCAATATTTAAAAAATCAATGTCTTTTAAAATAGCCTATACAGTGGTTTGGATGACTTGTGTTTGAGCAAAAAACAAACAGATATTTCATTTTTAATTATTGGTGTGATTTAGCTCTTTAGGTCTCTTGATTTTGAAGTTATAAAACTTACACAAATACCAACAAACACACAGACATACATACAAACTAATACATATCCTTTTATTATTTATATGATGATTGATTATTGGTTTCCATTGAAAGGCTTCCCATAGTTTATGAACTAGAGCTCTGGATAGGATAAAAAGAAGTATTATTTAGCCAACATTTTTTTAAGATGGACGTAATATCTAATATATCTAAGAACCTTTAAAAGTTGATTCCATTAAAATCCAATAACAATAAGCTGAGATAAAGGCCAAAAATAAGCGTTTTGTAGCCTCTATCTTGAAACAAAATGATGGACGTAATTTGTAGTTAGACTATATGTTAACCGGAAGCACAAATTATATCCATGCGAGATTTCGGCAGAACAATTTTTGATATAGTTGTTTGGTCGTGATTGAGCAACAAACAAACAAAAGGTAGACATTTCATTTTTATATAATTATTAGGACAAATAAAAAAAAGCATAGGTTCACATGGGTGCGGCCCCGAAGAGCACGGGTACAAAACAGCGCAGGTATATAACAGTGCAGGTATATAGTAGTCCCAAAATAATCCGTGTACAAGGTTGTTTACAGATCGCGCCAGTGTTTTGTGACCTTTTAGCCTACTGTAACCAGAACAGCGCAAGGGGTGTTTATTTAACTGGTAGCAATTGTATAGATCTCGCAAACACCTTAACGTGGCTTTTAAGTTACTGGCATGGATTTTTTTAGGTTAGGTTATGTTATGCTAGGTTCTGTTATGTTAGAGAACAGTTAGATTTAAATATCTCAAGGATTAAGTTGGAAAGCTGTTCAATCCAGTAACCTACGCATTCCTGCCAAACAAAATAAAGGAACAATATACACTCGACTTTTTACGGCAGCTAAGGATTGCGCTCTTTTGCACCCTCTTTTATCTTGTGCTATTATGTACTCACGCTCTTCGGTAGCATATTCGGTTCACATACGCTAGTTTCCCTAAGTAATGCTAATACTACTACTACTAGGCCCTACTAATACTACTACTACTAATAATAATAATGATATGATAATAATAATAATAATGCAAATTTAAGAATGTAATGGTCCTTCGTTTGGCGTCCTTCGACATCAGCAGTTACACAGCTTAAGGTGGGGAGAGAGGGAACGCGAGAAAAGTTCAGTGTTTTTTTCCAGTTATTATAGAAACTATTTTTTATCAAAATAAATAAAATATTGTCTCTATACAAACACAGAGTTTAATTCACATGGTGACTTCAACATATGTTGAATAATTGTCAAGAGAGCCCTAGAATTTCATGAACATTTTTCTCTTCATTTAAAAAGTTTGTTAGATAATACCAATATGCTCATGACAGATATTCAACAACACTGTTGATATAAGCAATGTGAAGAAAATTTAGCTCTATATTTGTGTAGAAGCAAAATTTGATTTATTTTGACCGAAAAAAAATTTTTTTATAAAAACTGCAAAAATACTGACCTTTTCTCACGTCCGCTATATCCTCACCTTAATATTTTATGCTCACAATATTTGTAGTAACAAAAACTAAGCTTCCCCCAAAGAATGTGGTCTATACCAAGTTTTAGATTTTTATGTTTATTAATTCTTTATCAACCCAAATAGGCTCACTATGAATGTAAAAAAAAAATGTTAAGTTCACACCCCAAAGATTTATCGAATTACAATTTAAAATTTAAATTTGCTTGGTTAACTTAGTTCAAAGAAGTACTAGCAGGTAGACATGTGGTCTAAGGCATTAGGATAGAAATATTTGATTTTTTTTTAATATGCTCGAGGTGCATACGGTTTTCAGGAAGTAGACTTGAAAAGCGCCATCTTTATATTTTTATTGCGTTTGGACTTACACACACTGGAATTAACGGGTTTTAAGGCATCAAGATCTCAATATATTGTCAACTCAGCTCATAGTGAACCACTATTGAGTAAAATTTTTGGTTTATATTTCCTAATTTCTCTGACACCTACAGTAAATGTGTTTCCACTTCTGTAAGTTAGAGGGGTAGGGATAGACAAAACACAATATTACAATAGTTATAGGTAGTAGATTTATTGAAATCTATTTCTTAACATTTAAATAGTTGGCTATAGTTGCCTCTTATATTACCATTTTAAATGATATTTTCTGCCTTTCGATGGTATAATTTAATCTCTTTGTCTAATATTGTATCCATGTAAATGTAAGATAAAATAACATAAAAAATATTGAACGCTACTTACATATGTGTAAGTTTTATTTGTTAAAGGATCAAGATTTACCTATTAATGTGAATATAAAACAACAAACACAAACATTTTCTTT
This sequence comes from Timema podura, assembly GCA_033556935.1. Lineage (NCBI taxonomy): Eukaryota > Metazoa > Arthropoda > Insecta > Phasmatodea > Timematidae > Timema > Timema podura. Next base: position 36,161,612 of record JAVRXN010000001.1, read on the forward strand.
TTGGACTTAAGATTGAAATATATTCTGTAACTAATTACTCTTTTGGATTACAGTTAATTTGGCGATTAAGTAAGATAGAAAAATATGAATTCTACATTCATAGTTTATCGGTATTTCCAAACCACTCGTTACCAAGGAGACTTCTAAAAAAAAAGGTGTTTTGAAATTGTTACATATTTAAAACACAAATGTAGCCAAACTGATAGTTTTTTCAAAACGGCCTCGCTTGCTGATGTTATAACGTGATTATATATAGCTTATCCTTTATCCTTCATTCTTAAAAATAAGGAGTACAACAGAAGAAGTTCCATCTCGATCCAATAAGTAATTTTTGAGTTTACTGGAAACAAACAAACAAAGTACTCATTGGATTGAGATGAGACTTTATATATATAAAGATATTCAAAATTCTTAGTTTAACATAAATCCAGAATTAATGTTGATTTATCATTTTTAGTTAAAATCACAACTATTTATCGAATTATTAACACAGTTTGTATTTTACTTGTAAAAAATTGTTTATCACTTATTTCCTCTAGTTAAACTAACTTTCAATCCATTTAATTATTAAAAACTGTTATCATAGACTAAACAACAAAATCGTGTTTATAGTCTATGCTTCTTGCAGACTCGTGGCTTAAGTTTTCAATATGTAAACTTACCACTGTCGCAAAATGTGTAATTAAGTTATTTAATGAACTAAAAATTAGGTGCGTGATTTGTATTTACCTATTCGATGTAAAAAATTATATGAATGTAAATTACACAGAAGGCCTACTATTATTATTATTATTATTATTATTAGCACCGCGTCTTACTACCCGTTCGGGTTATACGCACTTACGCTAATGTGTAATGGTAGGGTGATTGTGAGATGAAATGGAGGACCTACAGTTTAACGTGGAATCCGAACCACGGTAGAGACCTGGCATTCCTCACATTCACAAGTTGTGATTAATACACATCTTGTCAGAGGTGAAGGAAGGGTTTGGTAATCATATAAATCTGTGCCGGGACCGAGGATTGAAGGCCTACTAGTCAACCTATAAAACTGTTTTGTCTTTCAATCGTATGAAAGTAAAATTGACACTATGAACACAAATTCTATAATTTTTTTTAATATAATTTATAAAATTAAACCTCTGTTAACAATATAGGTTACGGCAAAACTTAAAAAAAATGGTCCTTTTATGTAAAAAATTATAAAAATTAAATTATTAAATGTAAAGGTGAATGTTGAGATTTTTTGTTGATAATACTTAAAATTTAAGCTAGCCATAAAGACTAATAGTTAAAGCAACGTCAAGGTTTTGAAAAATGTAAACATTCTTACGACTTATAAAATAATATTTGTTGACGGGCCACTCCTAGGACTTCCTATAGGATAGTTATCTTAGCCCGCTACTTTTGTATTGTACAGAATTTTGAAATAGCTTACATTATCAATCTTAGGATGTTGTTTGAGGTAATTGTCTTCATAATTTTCTTCCCAAAACTATTGATAAACAAATATTAAAAATCAGATCTAGAAAAATACTCCTCAAAGGAAATACTAGGAAAGACCCATTCCAAAACATTTTTTTATAATTAATTACAGTGTTTACGAGTTCTAAAACGTGAAGTAATTTTAACTAGTTCTAACTTCAAATTCAAACTATCACTTACATAATCTCAATATTAATTTTAAAAACACGATACAGACCGGTTTAAAGGTTGTGGTTTTTTTTTCAAACATTAAAAACAAATTCATAAGTTATATTTTAACACGCATTGTTAACAGATGCTTATATTAATTTCTAAATTAGGTTTTTAGTTTTATTTTGATGGTATGTCTATAGGGCCAATTTTATTGATGTTCAATTGTGAATATAAAGTTATGTTTTGAATTGAATTATTTAAATCCAGTTAAGGAAGATGTGTGTTCAAATGAGAGCTGCTATGATTAATGTTTTAGTTAATTTAATTCTTACACTCTTATATTATATTAAACTTTATAGTACTCTATAAATTACATTCATATAATTTAATAAATCAATTAAGTATATCCTAATCCACCATATGTTTTTATCTAATTAAATAATTGAATTAACATGATAAGCCGTTAAAATAGCAAATACATCATGAGTGTTTACCCCTTTAAGCTACATAATTTTAGCTATAGTTATCTTCAAATTGTAACTGTCACTAACCAAATACCAACACTTGTATATAAACATCACGTAATGTTAATATAATTTTATTTACATTTGAAAAAAAAATCAAAGGCATAATCTAAAAAATATTTTTCAAACGCAGTATGATTAGTTTTGTAGATTATAATTTATGTTTTAAAAGTCACTGTATATATTTAAGTCAACTTTTATTACTTGCATAGAAATGTAACTGAAACATATTTATGTATCATCGTCACAACATAATATGACCAAAATCCATGTCACATATCTTTCTTCAAATTACGCTGAACTTATTATAGTGTTTACTATCAATACTAGATAGTTAATGCAATCATTATACTAATTAGAACTATGTTATTGTTGTTGTTCCTTCTTAATTTTTTTGTTGTTTGGTGTAAATATTCGAATATAAATATTGATTCTTATTATTATTATAATAATTTACTAAATGAAAGTTTTATTATATCTGTACATTTATTTCACCCAACCCAATAATACTATTATAAAACTACAATATTACTTTTAAATTGTATAGTAGTGTATTAGTATATCAAGCAATCATTATTTTAACCAGATTGATAGGAACGCCCTTAAGATGAAACTAAGTTTATAAAACCAAATCAAATAGCTTAATTAGTTGGTTTTCTTGATCATGATCTTTAAAACAATATTTAAAATAATTAAACATGAATTTGAGATATAAATAAATGTGTTATATTTATAACCGACCAGTTAAAGAGTATTTCAATAAAATCCTTCAGCGTAAACATTTAACGAAACCGAACAGCGAATAAAATAAATATTGAGTAAAACTACTACACCCAAAGCTGTTTTAACGGGTAATATTTTGACATGTAAATGTTTGGCATTAGCTTTTTTTTTTCAAAGAATTTAACTTTGTTGCTAAACAAATAAAACCTGTAAAGTATTTTATTTTATTTGATGCTGTTTTGTGAACTATACTATACGAAAGCTCGAATATATGTTCACTTTGATAAGCCTTTTTGAGAGGGAATGAAAGATAGCTCAAGTTAATGGACAAGATTAATTCAGATTTTATAGCAATTTTTTTAATCCACTAAATAAAATACTGATTTAGTAGATGCATTTAACTTGATTTTCTATATATAGCAAGCTGAACATTTCTTGAATATCTGCCATAGGAAATGTGGAATTTGATAAGGATTTTTTCAATTAATTTAAAAAGTTTCTCATAATAATATTCATGATAAATATTCATAAAGTGTTCAGTTAGCCAAACATAGAAAATAAAACTTCAACGAATTTGCTAAAGCAGTATTTTATTTATTTTGGCCAAAACATATTTCTCGCTATAAGCACTGCACAAATACTTACTTAAGTGAAGTGCAGGAATGGGAGAAAAATTCATTGTTTTTTCAGTTTCTATATCAAAACTTTTTTTTGCCAAAAAATATTGCTCCATTATACACATATTGTTTAATTTTCTTCACATGGTGACCTCAACATTTCTTGATTACCTACTAAGGGTAACCTGTAATTGTGTGACAACTTTTTCTCTTCATTTAAAAAGTTGTCACTTAATGAAGCTATGCTCATGACCAATGCTCGAATTAGGAAAATTTTAACAACCGGAACGGTAACTAACAACCAATAATTTCTTATTCTATTTTACAGCATGAAACTATTACATTGTTACTGGGGATCTCACTTATGTCTTTGCTTATATCAGATCTTCTTACAAATTATGCGTGGTGTCACATATTAGTTTGCTTTGATTAGTAGACGTAGACGAGAATATATTGCTACTATCACACTTTTGAATTTTGTTGTTAGCTACAGATTTTTTGCTCATTTCTTCTTTTTCCTATTTATTTCTGTCTGTGTTTTATAATTAAAATTTGAGGATATACATCAAAGATATTATAAAATTGAACTTTGATATTAGAAGAAGCTTGACAAAGTAAATAGCCCCGTGTATATACAATAATTATTTATTTTGTAATAAGACAAGTAAGTACCTATGCTATGGGATTATTTTTTCTGTAAACCAACTAGCCAATTCATTTTACTAATAAAAACATTGAAGGTTTGTGCATGATATATATAGATCTGTAGGATTTCCAAGGACATACTAGAATATTTTATGTTTTAGTAAAGCTACTGATGAAACAAAATTAAAATATGTGATATTGAATTATAAAGAGGCAAAGTTTTGTTTACAATTTAATAATCAATATTTAACCACAGGAAGCTGAATTGAATTAATTTCATTCCCGACAATGTTGTAGTTATAACTTGCCAACATAATGATCCAACGTTGCATGAAACAGGTACAAAACGTCCAGTGCAAGCTACGGTTTTCTACACACGTTCATTTTCATCAAACTTCTCAGTCATTTTTGCGAAAAACATATTTTCACGCTTATTATTATCATCTGCAAGCTGAATATATCTCCCATTTTTTAATGACACTATTTCTTAAAAGTATTTTGCTAACCGGTGTGTTTGGTTAGGAATGTTAGGATTCTTATTCATTTTTGGAATGAGCAACATATACCATGTCAAACCTATTCTTTTGCGAATTTCATACCCAAAAAAGATCTATATGTAGAACATTTCTTTCTGCATATTTAGATATTTTAAGTATATTACATATTTTATTAATATTACTAAATTTCAAGTTTTTTTAATATTTGACATTTTTTCCTTTTTTATACTTTAGCATTGTTGTTTCCCCATTCTTTCATTCTTGTAAAAAATAAGAAACTTGAAGCATTGAAACAGGTGAAGGCTACCTATCATTTGTGGGGAAAATTCTATACTGAAATTAATTGAATTACAATGAGAGAAATATGCAAGCTAAAACATTCTCCAATCACTTTTTGTGAAGTAAAAAGGATTTTCATCCTAGAAAATTTTCCTTGAGAAGAGGCAAAATATGAAACCAGAAAATTTGAAAAATTCTTTGTTTTACATTGTTATGAAAAATTATGATAGTGTTAAGAATTATTATTATTATATTATTATTAATCTAAATGAAAATTTTGGTTTCAGTGTAAAATGTTTCGTAACAAACATTTATTTAAATGGTAGGAACCACCAGATATTATATTCTTTAATGTAAAGCTCTTTCTATTACGTGCAAATTTTAATCTAACTAAGTATTATTTTGGACCATATCAGGACAGTGCTTTCATAAAAACCAATATTGGCAGTATGACTTGCGTGGTGGAATTTCGTATGCATTTACATATTTCAGACATCATATAGGTCTATATTGGGACTTTAATATTTGCATGTAAATTCTAACTCTTCTGATGAGGCTCAGTTTTTATTAAATGCGCTTAGCATTTCTAAAGATTTAGTTGCCAATAAACGGAAAAATTTGTCATTTTTCTTTTCATTCAATGCAATAAATATTTGAAGAAAATATGTTTAGTTATAAAACTTACGCAGCAAGGAAATATTGTACTAGCTTGAGTAGATAAATAGAATTTTATGCGAAACATAATTTATAAAAAGAAATTTGTACTTACGAAATGTGTGTCTTTATTGATTTTTATTTTTCTATGGTTTACTTGTTGCACAGAGATCAAAATTTCAAATAGCTACTTATTTACACTGTTAAAGACAATGTGAAATTACATGTGTAATTGTTCTACCTACGAACAGAAACAGCAAATGCCCCTTCCAAAAATAATCCCCACAATAGAGGCTACAAAGGAGAGGTGAAAGATTAACGTCTGTAAAATATATGCTGTATTGAAGTCATTGCCTTGTTATATGAATCGTCGTCTCTGTTGGGAAGTAAATTCTTGGAAAACCTATTGTATTACAAAATAAAATACACTATACAGAAAACGTAGTAAGGATCTGAGTTCGTTCAGACTAGAATAAAGATTATTTTGGAAAACGATAGGAAGAATGAAGAAGTAGCTTACTAATGTGCATGTGGAACGCTTTGAACTTGTGTTATATCAACCGGAACGCTCGTAATATATTTTAGTATCAACTTAACGGCGTTCCCGTGCGTTCCGGCCCAATTCAAGCACTACTCATGACAGATAATCAAGAACTACTGTTGAAATCATCGTGTGAAGAAAACTAAATTTAGTTTGTACAGAAGCAACATTTCACTTATTTTGTCTAAGAAATGTTTGCTATAAAAACTGCATAAACATTTATCATTTCTCGCGTCCCCTACACGCTCATCTAAAGGCGGCCGTCTTGGTGAGTGATAAAATATCAGTAACCGTCAGAGCACATGGTTTAAAATACACTGGCCTGTGTCGTTTTCTGGAACTACTTCTCTATTCTGTCTAAGTTTATACTCCATTTCACCTATAACTTTAAAACACCCTGTGCATTGTCAATAAGAAAGAGGGGAAAGAAAAATATTAAACGTTTTATCTCAGTGTAAAGAGGAAAGCTCGCTGCTAGTTCTCAACCATCTTAAAATTTCCCGTTGTGGAACTATCAAAAAATTACTGTATTTATTAGATAAAGGATCAATCTATAGCCTTTTTCATAAATCTTACTCATAGCTACGCAAATATATTTTTGCATATATTTTTTCTTTTAATAAGATTTAAACTAAAGGGAATTGAGGTAAAAGAGCCGTGTTATAATATTTCTACTTTTGGCATGAACCATATTTTGAAAGAACGCGTCGAAGTAGTAAATATGGCGGTAGAGTGAACGCCTACACAGCAATTTCTCATTTACCGAGGCGGCCCCATTAACTCACGTTCCTTAACACCCACCTTAAACGTTCACTCGGACGTCTTAAATTTTCTATCAGTAGGGTACGCTGAGTAATACTGTGCGATTATAAGTTCTTGTAAGTAGAACTTTCAGGAAGTTCGGTTGCCCTTGGCAGTATTCCACGCGTCGCCATTGATTCCAACAGCAGATTGTAGAGTAGGAAGAAACGATAAGATGTTCGACGCAATAACTAATAATTCTCCTTATTTCTCTCACCCAAAATGTCCGACAACCCACAGCTCTGAAGACAATTACTAGACGCACTTAAAATTTGTACAATATATTATTAAACATAAGGAGGGCAAAAATATTAATATTGATCTGACACGTGACAAAGTAACAATATATGAAGACTTGAGGTAATGTGGACCTTGAAATTACCTAATATTAAGGGTGGTATATAAAATATATATATAATTTAGAGGTGTACCGATTTAGTAAAACCAATTATTTAAAATAATTGTTCATACTACGATTATTTACATCGATTAGTCCCGATTGTGGATTAATTATTAATAACTATTGGGAAATATGCTTAAGAAAATGATAACAGTTAATGTAATTAATACAAAAATATTTTATTTAAAAATCAACAGTTAAAGCTTTGATAATCTTAATTTTTGATTAATCTTGCATGACCGATGAAAGTTGAAACTAGATTGTTAGTTTTATCAACGATATGAATTTATATTTCTTTATATGGTTATGTAATCTTTGTGTTTTGTTGTTTTTTTACGATTTTTATCACTTTAAACTCCTAACTAGAATATTTTGCATTAAATTTTACTTTAAAAACGATTAATCGGCATAATAATCGCCGATTACGATTAAATGCTGATGCACTAATAATCACCCGATAACGATTCATCGGTATCCGAATCGGTACACCCCTAAATCATACATAATAATTAAGTTATATATATATAGATTAATTATATATATTCATATGGCCTATATTTATCGATTATAGTGTCTGACGATTTCCACACTTCCATCACAGACTATGAATGAAGAATATCCTAGCACAAGACGAATACTGGATGGCTCAGTGGTAGAACATTTGCGAACTAGTTCTAAGGTCTAACGTTTGATTCCTATGTCCAGGTGCCATTTTTCAAATGATTTAAATCAGCCATTTACATAGTTGAGATTAGGAGATCAACCAATCCCTCATTGAACTTGAAATGTTTGTTAAACATGTACTGGGATATTGGTTGACCCGCCGAGACTAGACTATAAATACGAACCTTCTGCCTGGCGCGCATTGTACCCAAGCGCAAGAGCAGTGGGTAAGGTAGTACCTAGGAAAACTGTACCATTACTATACCTGGATACAGGACACGACAGAGTTAAGGGGCGGCCAGACTGGGCGAGCGAGTGACTATAATATAAAATAGAACACATTGGTTGTAATGAGAGGTGGCCAGACTGAGCACGCAGCGAGCGATGAGCGCGCGCGCTGAAAGATAGACTGTTCTATTTTTGCAACGGGGCCACGCTTGAAAGATAGAAAATGTTCTATTTTTCAAGCAGCGCGCGCTCGAACCCGATACAGTCTAGTTTACAGGTGCTAGGCAATATTATTAATGTTGGTTCATTGAGTGCTAGGAAAACTTCTCATTTTGACGTTTTTATTAATATCGATAGGTTTAGCACGCTTGCTACTAAGACCTTAATTTAATTGGTAAGATCATAAACCATACTTTATATATATGTAAAACTGATATGTTAAAATACTTCAATATTATCAAAGTAGGGCTTTACAAATAAGAATCACTATTAGCGTGGAGAGAGGAGGAGAAAATCCCAATAATAAATCCTTTGTCAAAAACCACTCTAATTTCACTGAGCCAAGATTACTGCCTCCTCGTCAACAACTATAGAGAGCTATCTGTTAATTACGCGCTCGCACGCTTGTCAGTCTGGCCGAACCCTTATTCCTACTTCGCTCCTGCGCTCTGTCCAATGTACGGTAAACGTGTGTTACACAACTAAGCCGAATTCAGACTACGCTGACGTTTCGTGTTAACACGTTTTATGACGATTTAGCGGGAAACCCATCCCAATAAATTGTATTGAAGCGCTCACACCTCCGTTATGTGTTGTGTTGTGACATGTTGTGTGTTATCTGACACTAGAATGCGTGTTAACATGTCATGACACACATCAGCCCAAGATCAGGACATCCAGATTTTCATCAGACGTGTTGAAGTATCAAAACGTGACATTTAAGTGTTTTTTTTTATTTAAATTATTTTTGTGTGAGATATTGAAGGGTAGAAAACTTCTTTATCGAGATCTTAGTGTAATTTTGAAATGCTATTCATCTTTCAAAAGCTAAGGCCATGAATTATGAAATTCACCAAATTCATCCCTCTCTCAGCATTAAATGGGATGTATCCCACCCAATCTTTCATGTGTTCCAGTGCAAATAACATAATAATCGTGGCTAAAATCTCCTCCTCTTCATCAAGCTCAGTCTTCCATCGATTTTAGTTCGGTCCACTTGAAACTTTGATTAAACGAATCGTACACAAAATGATGTGTTCTGATCAGAATCAAGAATTCAACTGACACCAATTTCATATCCAAACGACACAATACACCAGATGCATCAAAGCAGTGTAAATCATTTGAAGCTGATATGTTGTGTTGTGATATGTTGACACGTTTTAGCACAAAACGTCAGTATAGTCTGAATTTGGCTTTACAGGTTCTCCTCTGCCTCACCTGTCCCTTTGCTGCGCTCGCCCTGCGTGCAATGTGCACCAGGCTTAAGTTTAAGTAGATAGTTTTATAGGTCCACTATTATAAATATACTAGCATTTCTGGATCGATTGCTGAATTATAAGTGGTCTATTTATCCAAAACAGGGAAAACAAAATTGTTTACTTGTTATTAATATTGTGATGGCCCTACGTTTTGTGTGTGTGTGTGTGTTGCTTGCCTCACTATCAGTTCGGGCTATCCGCATATCTATACTAATATAGTATGAATAAAAAATTTATATTTTAGAGGAAATGTACCTTCATTTGCATAGAGGGAGATTGGGATAGTATTTAGGAAAAATCACCACCTTATCTCCCCGTCACCAACAACGTAAGCCTTCTTAAAGGTTATTAAATGTTTTGAATTATATTTTAATATAATTATGTTGGCCCCTACATGTTTATTATAACACAATTTTACTTTTTCATATCAAAAGAAATTATTGTGTTCGTGAAAAATATCGATCTCGAGATTATGACAATTTTTTACGTTTTATGTGAACACGAACCCAAAAAAGGGGATCTTACAATTCTCTGTCCTTAGCTACGGATCCAAAATGGTTTGATGAATTTTGTTCAAACTTGATCTTTAGATATTATAGAATCATACAGCGAGACTTTATTTATTTTCACTTTAGCCCTTCAATAAGCGTAATTTACTGATAACAATTTTTTTTTTAATTCTAAATATTTCGAGAATGGATCTAACAATTTTGTTTGAATTGCATTGGCCTAAACATACAAGATTTTGTTGACATGAAAAATAATCCTCTATATTTTTTTTCGATAAAGATTCTTTTACTGCGGAGTCATTTTTGAAAATTATAATTTAAAAAAAAATCACTATAACTATTTGCCTAAAATGTATTACTGGTGTGCTTGACATGAACATGACAAATAAATCTGTACACTTGTTTTTTTTTGGGGGGGGGGGGGGTAATTTGGCAATGGGGACGCGGCAGTTGGCCTAAAAGGCATTTGGCCTAAAGGCATTTGGCCTAAAAATGAAACCAAAAGTCATTTGGCCTAAAGGCATTTGGCCTAAAAGTCATTTGGCCTAAAGGCGTTTGGCCTAAAGTCGTTTAGCCTAAAGGCGTTTGGCCTAAAGGCGTTTGGCCTAAAGTCGTTTGGCCTAAAGGCGTTTGGCCTAAAAGGCATTTGGCCTAAAGGCATTTGGCCTAAAAGCATTTGGCCTAAAATGTAAATTTAAAACCTTCGGCTATCTTCGGAAAGTAAAAAGTACTGTTAGTTGTTTCATCTGAATATAGATAGCACATCTGATGCAAGGTAGTTACAATATTTCTAAAAACATTGACACTATCCTACATACAACTAGATCAGTTCACAAAACACAATATCACCTTTTTTATGTATAGATTTCTGATATTATTTCCTTGTTAATATATCTCACGGTCATAAAGTTAACGAAAAACAATAAGAAAACACCATTTTCGGGGACTTTTGACAACTTATTTCGAAAGGCAAAATGAAAGTGGAAGCCAATATTAATAATTAATATATATAATAGTGACGCATTAAATAAATTTTGCCAGTAAATATGTAGACGTCAAACGGAGATCATAACTTGTTTACGTGGCCCTATTGTAATGAGCCCGTATATACACGTGTTTGTATATATATGTTGTAATGATATGGAATTATACATCTAAATAATTTATTATTCACATCTATATTCAAAATTATGATATTATAAATACGAGCAGGTAGTAAGATTTATTTGTGTTAAGTTTCAAGGTATGGCGACATCTTTCTACGCCTCTGTTTTAAAGGCGAACTCAGTTTTGTAGACAGAGACGCACCTGGATGACCACACCTTTCTTTCTTTTGGGAAGTTTCGAGAAGGAGATGTCACTAGATATACCTACTTCAAAGTACGCATCTCTTCACTTGCAATCCTGACGAGGATCCGTGTGGGTTGGGTCTATGATAAATTTCACGTGCCGGGAATTAACATACACATAATACAATAGTCGGGTTTTTAAATTAATATTTACAACGTGTGAAATATCTAGCAAAAACTGTTTATCTACTTAATATAAAAAACTATAAAAGACCAGAACTTTTAATTAATAAAATAAGACATTATCCCCTTTTGATTACCATAATACAGGATAGCAAACTTGGACCCAATTCAATCATTATATCAAATATCACCCTAATGGTGGCGAACCAACATTAATATATCAGGCTAACTTTTATACGTTACAATACTGGCTTCCCAACGTGGAGGGCCTGATATTACATGAACATTTAAAGTAATTGTTAAGACTCTCTTTCTTAGAATAAGATAACTTTTTTACGTTAAAATACAAAAATGAGACATTTATTATTTAATTTATTTCGTTATTTTCTGATAAGAGCTTTGTAGAAGTTTATTAAGAATAGTAAAGATTTGTAAGATATTAATTAATTTTATTGCTTCATAAGCCAAACAGAATATTAATTTTTTAGTCAATCATAATTTAGCAAGTCGAAGGAAGTGAAAAATTGGTTCACACCTCATTGGAAATCCCCTCACGCTTCGCAGTTTGAGCAACCCTGATCTAAACTACCAAAAATACAATTTTAGACACGTGTGAGGTGAGAACTTTGTATGTTGATGAAGCAACAAATTAACTACTACCTATAAGAAGTAAAATCAATTATATATATGTGCAGTCTTTGCATCAATATTTGCTCGCTTACGCGAAGACATTATTGAAATGAACACCAAAAGAAATAGTTTAAATTTACTAATTAAACTTGAATTAATTTGAAAGAATCACTCTAGTAAGCACCTCAGCTTATCAAATAAATTGTTCTGTTAGTAATTGTTTCTATTGGTTTTTGAAAATTTTCCCTTCTCCTCCTCAATCATAATTTCTCTATTCTCTAATATTCACACATAGGCCCTTTATGTGGATCATACCGGCCTGTAAAAATCATTGATCTCTATGATATAACTGGATGGACATACACATGCACATTCCAAGGACAAAAGCGTGACGCTCAAGTGTATCATCTGCTACACAGAGGGGGGGGGGGGGGGACAGATTTAACTGTTTCTTTAAATGTTCTTATGCGAAAACATGTCTCTGATGAATAAAAGTGTTATTGTTTGAAAATAGTGAAGTATTATACCACACTTTCCTGAAGAAACATTTACATTAAAGGATATACAATCCAGTTTTACATGTAATACTGTACAGATATGAATAAAACCTTAGATATTCCCATTTCTATGTATTTATCATCAATGTTGTTTACAGTCTGGCACGACTACACTTATATTTAAAGTTGATTATTAGCTTGTATATTGGTTTCAGAAACCATATTATATTGAAAGTTCTATAAATATAATGAAGAAGGTATCTTAAAACTTGATTACATTTGTTTGAATGACAAAATTTGAATAGTTGCCATGCATTCAAACTATCACTTAGGTTATAGGCTTGTGGAAAGTATTATTTTAATAATACCTGTTTTTTTAAGTTGGCTCATATCTTTCAGAAACCATATTATGTTGAAATTTCGATAACTATAATGAAACAAGTCAGCTAAAAACTGTATTACATTTGTTTGAATGACACACTTTGTGTAGAAGTCTTACGTTCAAATGATAATTTAGGTTATAGGCTTGTATGAATTACATTATCTACTAAACACTGATTTTAGTAATAATCCCAATCTGTAAGGCTTTATTTCGTACCAAAATAATATCATATATATAATATTTTGGTAGGATGAACGGCAATTTAGAACAGAAGTAGAAATTTCCTTCTGTAAGGTCTCCTAACTAAACACAACTATAGGGTAGGATTCTGGTACGAGATAAAGCCTTACAAGTAAGCTTCCTTCAAAAATCATCTTACATATTAGGCTACATCAACTTATTTAAAGAAAAAACTAACCAGTTTTGAACTTTTATATGCTCTTCAAAGCTTTAACTAACATATTTATTTAATTTAACCACTTACACATAGATTTTTCTCATATATTCAATCAGATTAATGAACTATGTCAAAATGACACATTGCCTTGTATTGGTAAAAGAAAGAATGAGATACCCGAAAGTTTATTTCTCTCTTACACAATGGTATGCAGACGACAGCTCGAAAATTTCAGCCACAGATGTCCATCCAGTTATACTATAGAGATCAATGGTAAAAATATAATTTACTAACTTGTCCTGCTTATACACGGACCAAATCTTTTACGAAAGTTTATCTTTATTGCTTCATAGGATGTATAGTCAGCCTCGTGACTATTCATCCACACTTCAGCTTCACCTACTAACTTTGAATTAAAAAATGCTATTTTTTGTGTTTTGGTGAGTTTACTATTTTCAAAAAGTCTATCCATCTTTTTCAAAAACTGTACAGCATGCACCCTAACATTATTTCCACTGAAGGTGGGTACATAGTCCATTAATTGATTCTGGATGCTTGTACTAGGTAATACCAAGGCACCAGCAGTAATTAGCGTCCCTTTTTCCACTACTTTGTCATATTTTGACTTAGCCTGTTCTAGTTGTTGTCGCATTTGTTCGACTGTTTGTAACGTCTTGTCCACAGTTTCAGTCAAGTTGTCCTTAAATTTGTCCAATTGCTGGTAAACTATTTCCTGTAAGTAAACATCTGGTACTGTGTGTCCATCAAAGAAATCATTTTGGAATTTAAGGCTATCACTACATTTTTGTTGTTCTTTTTCAACAGTCGCAAATCGTTCTGTTAAATGGTGTACCTGTTCTAGAATTTCATTTTTATTTTTATCGCAACTTTCCTGAGTAGTTTTTCCTTTGGAATTTAAATCGTCCTGTTTAAGCTTAAAGTTTTCCTTTGCATTTTTAAGTTTTTTTATCTGCTCATTCGTCTGTTTTTCTGACTTATTACAGTCTTCCCTAAGCGTCTGTAGTTCGTCCCTTACCTGCGTTTGGTCACTTTCAGTCTGTTGTATTTTCTGTAATTTTTTGTCAAAGTCGTTTTATACTTCTTGAAATTTACCCTGCAATTCTTGTTCTAACCTGTTGAATTGTTCATTTACACCCTTAAATTTTTCATCAAACTTTGTATTTAAATTTTGATTCTTTTCTTTGATTTCTTTTAACTCCCGGCTATTCTTTTTGTAGCTCCTGTCTAGTTTTTTGTAGCTCCTGGCTAGTTTTATCGAACCTTTCATTTATTTTCTGATTTAACATTTCACTCTTTTCACTACTTTCTTTAATTTGCTGACTTAACTTTTCACTCTTTTCACTACCCTCTTTCATTTGCTGCACTAACTGCATTAATATTGCATTTAGGTCATTTGCTGATGTTTGTTGAGCTACACCTCCTACCTTTGAAACATTTTCCACCCCCCTTAAGTCTTCTTCTTTATGAACTATTGGTTCAACTACTTTCTCATGTTGTTCACTTTGTTCCTGATCAGATAGTTCTAAACAAGAATGGTCTTCTACCATTGGTTGGGAATATTGCGTTAGGGGAGGATTATCCTCACTGCTACTACTGTCTGTCTCTTCCATATTTAATGAAGTTTTGCTGTTGATGACTTACGTGAGATTTTCCTTGCGTACCCCACCTGAAGTCTAGAAGCTTTGGACCTTATTCAGAATCTACTGGGTTTTGAACTCTTCCCTCTGAAGTCACCTGGTTTGGAGCTTCTTCTTCCAAAATCACCTGGTTTGGAGCTTCTTCTTCTTCTTAAGTCACTTTTTTTTGTTTGTTTTTTGCGTAATAAGGCACTTAAGTTGTTTGCGGCACTTTCACTGTTCTTTGAGCACTCACCAATTTTTCACTTCCTTCGACTTGCTAAATTATGATTGACTAAAAAATTAATATTCTGTTTGGCTTATGAAGCAATAAAATTAATTAATATCTTACAAATCTTTACTATTCTTAATAAACTTCTACAAAGCTCTTATCAGAAAATAACCCACCTGAAGTCTAGAAGCTTTTCACCTTATTCAGAATCTACTGGGTTTTGAACTCTTCCCTCTGAAGTCACCTGGTTTGGAGCTTCTTCTTCCAAAATCACCTGGTTTGGAGCTTCTTCTTCTTCTTAAGTCACTTTTTTTTGTTTTTTTTTTGCGTAATAAGGCACTTAAGTTGTTTGCGGCACTTTCACTGTTCTTTGAGCACTCACCAATTTTTCACTTCCTTCGACTTGCTAAATTATGATTGACTAAAAAATTAATATTCTGTTTGGCTTATGAAGCAATAAAATTAATTAATATCTTACAAATCTTTACTATTCTTAATAAACTTCCACAAAGCTCTTATCAGAAAATAACGAAATAAATTAAATAATAAATGTCTCATTTTTGTATTTTAACGTAAAAAAGTTATCTTATTCTAAGAAAGAGAGTCTTAACAATTACTTTAAATGTTCATGTAAGGCTTAAGAGCATAGAGTTTGAGAAAACCTGGTTTATATGATTTGCTAGAAATAAGATAATTTACCCAACTTAAATGTGAGCGAAGCCATGGGCAAACTCGAGTAAGTTAATATGATTATAAAAAAAGAATGATTTATTAATTCATTTAGCAAAATTAATAAACAAATATACTTTGGTACTTAAAAAAATTCAAAATTCAAAATAAAACAAAATTATTAAAATGGTGTGTGTGACCACATGTATGTGCTAATTAATAGAAAACGGTACGTGTACAAAACTTTTTATTTCTGGTACAAAACGGTACAAAAACTAGTATAAAACCTTGGCAATGTAAAAAGTTCAACATATACAAAAGTGGTACTACAGGTTAATGGACGTGCTGCTATAACTTGGGAAGTAGTAAATTGAGAAAAGACTTACGTATTTTGAAACGGTAGTATATATTAGTTAACTAAACACTACACACCTCGCCATCTATTAGCATCACTACAAATCATAACGAATGTTTCCGGAGACAGCAAAACACATTTTAATAAATGGTCTAAAAATTAAATTTACAAAAAGTCATTTGGCCTAAAGGCGTTTGGCCTAAAGGCGTTTGGCCTAAAGGCGTTTGGCCTAAAGGCGTTTGGCCTAAAGGCATTTGGCCTAAAAGGCATTTGGCCTAAAGTCATTTGGCCTAAAGGCGTTTGGCCTAAAGGCATTTGGCCTAAAAGGCATTTGGCCTAAAGGCATTTGGCCTAAAGGTGTTTAGCCTACACTTTAGGCCAAATGCCTTTAGGCCAAATGACGGGTACCCATTTGGCAATGGGTAGTCTACTGATAACTGTTATTTTTTAAATCGAATATTTAAAAAATGCCTTTAGCGACTTTTTTTTTTCAAAATGGGTATCGAGAGGAAATTTTAAATATTAATGTTTCTTTATTTATCTTAGATCATTTAATTTAAAGGTAGCTTACGTGCAACAAATTATATAAAAAAAACTTTTTTGGAAATTGATTATGAAGTTTGAATTCAAAATGGAAATCTGTTTATAGTTTTCATGATAAATAAGAATACTTTTTAATTTTTACAAATAACTAATCATTTTAGAGTAGTTTACAGATAATTTATTTTCGAAAATTTGAAACTTCTTAAATATATTTGAATAATTTGGTTTACAATTTATGTAGAGAGTGATTATATTTTGATTTACAAGTTGTGTTTTTTTTATGAGTAAAACTTATTTAAGAGTATTTACCTTTAACAAATTTTAGAATTTTTTTATTTTAAGCTCTAATACACAACATGAGAAAGTTTGTGCTATTGCATACAACCATTTATTTTTTATTGTAACTGATGATTAAGTTTATATAAGCTATGTAAACTTATTTAGACAGATTAAAAAAATTCTATTGTTTTTGGATTCACATCCTACTATCTCTCCGGGCTGTTCGCATTTAATCAGACTAATGCATTAAGGATGAGTAAGGTAGAACACCAGAGGAAATATAGCCCCATTTTCTTGTAGGGAGATTGGAAAACAGTTTAGTAAAAAATACTTTCATCACATCATCTAGCCAAAATTTGGACTCAAAAGGTGTATCTTAGAAGATAAAAACATTAAACAATAGAATCATCACCCTCCTCGGTGGCCACGTGGTCTAAGGCGTTACTCTCGCACTAGACTAGGCTGTTGATGACCAGGAGATCGTGATTTATCCCGGTCGAATGTACTAAGGTTAGTTTTCCCTAAATGGTTTCCCATCTCTCCACGCAAATGTGGGTACACTTCCTTTGAATTCAACCTTCCTCATCCAGTTTTCTTACTAAGACTGAATCACACGTCTTATCTTTAATAGTCCAAGCGGATTCCTTTTCGGGGAGATTGCACCGAACGGCTTACGAAGATATTGGAGCTGTGTCAGATTCCTCGATGAAACCATGAGAAACGGGCCGGGCCGGTGGACAAAAGTTTGCCGCTCCCTTGCAACTACGACACCCGCCACTCATTTACATAATGGCTTGGGACCATCGATCACACATCCCTTACATGTCCCCCTTCCTCCCTCCTTCTCTCCTCTGTCAACAACTGAGTGCTCTTTTAGAGCACACACGCCACGACTCCAGCGTACCTCCACGAGTTATCCAGTTGAAAACAAATTACGTCAGTTTATTTTTATCAGTGAGGAACGTGCGAAAACGCCTCGACGAGGTATCTAGAAAATATCTAGTAAAATGCATATATATATATATAGGTCAATAACGACTCAATATAGTAGTTTATACATCTAGTGTTCATTTGTTCGAGGGGTTGGAAAAGCTGACTACAGGCTTAGGATAACCTAATTCATTACTGGGTGATGAATATTGACATTTATAGTGGCGTGGAAGGGGGTGCGATAAAAAGTCAGTGCTTTTGCAGTTTTTACGGGAAAAAAAATTTTTTGATGATAAAATTATCCGCCTCGGTGGCGTAGTTGGCTAACGCGCCAGTCGTGTTGAGCCAGACCACCGAGGACGGGGAAATCGAGGTTCGAATCTCGGTCGGGTGAACTGGGGGGGGGGGGTCCTAAATGGTTTTACACTCTCCCTCCATGCAAATGCGGGTTCACTTCCTCTAAACTCAACCTTCCCAATTCCTAATCCATTAATGTAATTAGTACTTAAGCGTATAACCAGAACGGGTAGTAAGACGCGGTGCTAAATAATAATAATAATAATAATAGTAATAATAATAATAATAATAATAATAATAATAATAGTAATAATAATAATAATTGATAAAATTAATAAAATATTGCTTTAGTACAAACATAGAATTTCGTTTTCTTCACACAGTGACCTCAACAGTTGTTGAATATCTGTCAAGAGTGTCCTATAATTGACCACTTTTTCTCTTAATTTAAAAAGGTTCTCATCTAAATGTTGCTAAGCTCATGAAGGATTTTAGGAACTGTTGGTATCACGATGCGAGGAAAATTAAACTCTATGTTTCTAATGGAGAAATATTTTATTTATTTTAGACAAAAAAATGTTTTGCCTTAAAAACCGCAAAAAACACTGGCCTTTTTTCACATCTCTTACCATCCCACTTTAATTTTTGTTCCAGTTTTATATTCAGAATTAGCACGCAACAAGTGTGGAGTTATTCTTAATACAAGATGACACCTACCTAAACTATAGTTGAATGGGCCAGTTTCGCAGATGAAACTGGCCCATTCCATCCTGGTCTAGGTAAGTGTTGTTTTGTATTTAGTAGAGCACCGCACTTGAAGCGCGTTAAGTCTGACTATGAAACTGGCCTTGTGTTAAGAGTTTATCCTATCACTAAGATGATCCACTTTGGTGGTCAAATAACTTAAGGCGCCACTTTCACAAAATAGTTAACTGCCGGTGATGGAGAGATCGAGGTTGTAATCCTGGTTGGGTACACTGAGGGTGGTTTTCCTTAAACAGTTTTGCACTCTCCCTTCATGCAAATGTGGACACTCCTCCTCTAATTCAACCTTACTCATCGGTAACACATTAGCATGATTAGTAACTACATATGATGAATATAACACGAATGGGTATTAAGATGTGGTGTAGAAAAATATTATTCAGATGGACCCACGCCAATGATAGGGTGTTTAAATATCAAGCTCACTTAGTCTGGTTTGCTGGTGATGAGATCAGGGTTTGAATCCCGACCAGGTGTAATGAAGGTAATATTTTTCAAGTTGATCTATCCCTCTGCTCCCTTCACGCAAGTGCAAATACGTACATTTCCTCTAAATTCTACCCTCCTCGCACCTTTCATACTAGCGTAATTAATGCATATGTTGTCGACCTCAGTGGTCTTAGGGTAAAGGGCTCACCTCAGGACCCGATATGTATGGGTTCAAACCCAGCTGGGGTAGATGGAATTTTGTTAAGTGATACAAATCCGTATCACAACTGTCTACGGAGGGGAAGTAAAGCCGTCGGTCTCACGTCGATTGTGTCATGTAAAAGAACCTTGAACGTATGTTAAAACACCTTTCCCGACAAAATTGGTAGGCGGTTTCACACTAGCTCATTGAAATTATCGTGTACTGATATAATCAGTCAGTTCATAAAGTGTACGTTTAATATTTCAATATCTATGTATACGATTATGAATGCTTATAGCCCGACCCTTTGGGTAATAGACAACAACACAGTTGCTTTTTTTTTCTTAACTCACCTGGGATCTAACCAAGGTTCCACCCACTCTTCCTCAACTTTCCAACCCTTGTTTTCAGGGGTTGAGGATTGTTTGTGTGGGATGGAAGTGGGGGGGGGGGGGGTATAAGGGGGTTTGTCAGCCGTAACAAGCCAGATGTTTGTTTTGTTAGTTTGGTAGCGCGAGAGTCCACCGAGATCGGACATGTGTGGAAGAATACGCGAATATTCACAAGGCAGTGCCGCAATTATTAATATTATTACTATTACAACAAACATCGAAACTAAACCAAGCCAAAACCAAACCAAAACTATATAATATCATAGCTCACAACTATTAACTACCATATACCACCATTTAGCTGGGTATTTCATGAATAAGAATAATATTAAAATAGTTTATATTAGTTTAAGATAAAAACCCAATTTTTCATAAGAAGACCTTAATGAAGCTAAAAAAGCATCAAGTTCATGTAATTTAAGGTGTCACTCTCAAGTTTGTCTTACCTGCTGAGGGTGGGAAAATCGGGGTTAGAATCATGGTCTGATCTAGTGAGGGTGGTTTTCCCTAAATGGTTTACCACTCTCCTTCTACACAAATGCGGGAAAGCTACCTCTAGAGTGCTTCCTTCCTCATCTCTACCCCATTAGAAAGATCATATACGCGTATCACCTGAACAGGTAGTAAGTAATACATGTGATTAAAAAAACTTTCCCATATTCATAGGGCAAGTAATTTAGTTTCAGATGTCACTTTTGATAGAGTTTATCAATAGGCCTACCTATAAAACAAACACTATCAATATTGTAAAACATGATCAATATTGACCATTCAAAATATAGTCTATTTTTATTTACAAAAAAAAAATCTTACGGCCCGAGATCCTACTATAGTTATAGCCACATCTGATTGGTTCACACTAGGCTAGTTTATACAGGGACTTGTACTGCTACCCAAACACTAAACTTATTTAATCGTTACCTTATCGAGTTGTATCTTACTTTCAAAGCTGTGTAATGACATATCCTCGATAGCGTACACAATATTGCATTAAGAAAATGAGAAGTGCTTGTTTTTTGCTCTACTACCAAATACGTGGACAACTAACTTTTAACGAAATTTGGCGTGGTCATTCTTTGAACCTAGACTAAATTACGTACTATACAAATAGTTTTACGATCTGGTTATCCGTCTCAAGATGGTGACCACAAAAAAAAATTAATAGCTCATCCCAAGAGATTAGAAATTGGCAAAAAATTCAAAAAAATGTATCTTGAATAGATTAGTTATTACTATCTTGTCATGATATAACAATTTGAAGCAATTAGACTATCTTTAAAATGAATTGACAGATTAATGTGTTTGGGAGAGTGGCAAAATCACAACAACACAAAAAAGGGCAAAATTGTATGAATATAATTAATCCACAAAAATTGTGTTTACTTTGTTTTTTATAACGTAATAGACATAACAATCAAATTAGCATTTGTCAATGGCATCAGACCTTTTATACCTATGGCATTAGGAACTCGAAATTCATTGCCGCACTTAAAAAATTACGACACCTATCCCTATCTTGAGCTAGTTCTCTCCAGTCCACCTCATTACATCCTATTTCATGCTCATTATAATGTTATCCTCCCATCTGCGTCTAGGTCTTCCCATTGGGTTTATCGTCAATGCCCTAAACATGGTTCTAGATTCTCCCATTCGCACTACATGCTCTGGTCAACTTATTTTACGAGACTTGATAATCCTAACAATGTATTGTGATGAATAGGGTCTACAGGCTATGTTACTCATCATTATGTAACCTCCTATACTTCTCAGTATATTTATCCCTTTTTGATCAAATCTCTTCTTATTTTTAAATATTTTAATTTTATTAAAATTGTAAATTTTTAAAGATTCGAAGATTAAAACTTGGGTTCAAGATTCGAAAAAAAAATTTAAATTCGAATACGAGAAATATGGGATTCACCCATTTCTGCTAAAAAACGATAACATATTTTAACGAATATGTAGCATATTTGCGAGAAATTCTCGCTGTCGAAGCCATCAGTAATTACATTTTACGTGATATTATAACACAGTGAGTAGATTGTTCCCTTAGCAAAGAATCCACTCCCAACAGCCTCCCACTCCCTCCCCTCTTGGAAGCAAGCTAATTCTTCTATTAACCTCACCCACCCCTAGAGGGCAATGTTTGAAACACAAAACAAAAGCCACCCATTAACTGGGAGTGGGTGGGTAAGGGATGAAGGATATTGAGAGATGAGCGAGAGAGAAAGAATGGGAGGGGGAGAAAAAAAAAACAAGGCCACTACGGATCGGGACAACTCCATGCGAGGATGTGAGAGGGATGGTAAAAGTGTGCGGTGACGTTATTAGAAGAAAGGACCTCATCTGCATATAAAGATTTATTTTATTTATTATTTTAGGAAATTTACACTTTCAATCTGACACCTTAGCTCAGTCAGCGGTATCTCTGTCTACTGAGTTAAGGGTCCCAGGTTCGATTCCCTGGCATGGCCGAAAAAATGTATTATTGGTGAAATGTGGGTTTACCCATTCAGTGATGAATTAACAGCTTGAGACAATGTTTTGTCTGTCCTAGTATTTTAGTTAGATTATAAGGCATATGAAGCTACGACAGATCTAACCAACTGGTGGTGAAAATTATATTGCTTGAATAAAAAACTGATCACAAACTCACTTAATAATATAACAAACAAACCACCTGATCTTCCAGTGGTTAAATAATTACTGTGGAAAAGGAGGCACAGATTATATTTGTTTTGGCAATGTCGTGAATCGAGCACTGGACCTTTGAACCAATAAATAGACTTGATATCGACTGATGTTAGGTATCGTACTTTATTTTTTAAATATTCAATAGTCCTGCCCCATTTCCCTTCCTCTCTACATTTAGGATGCATTTTATTTTCTACATAATGTTTTAACCAACATTATTTATTTATTTTATCAGAGTGTCTTACTATCTGATCAGGTTATATGCATGTATAATAATTACCATACTTTAATGGGGTAGGGGTGAGGAAGGGAGCATTTTAGAGGTATTCCCACATTTGCGTAGAAGGAGAGGGGAAACCATTTAGGGAAAAACTACCCACAGTAAACACAGCCGGTGTTTTAACTCCGATCTCAATGATGAACATTCAGTGACTAAAGCGGGTAGCCAACAGTGTTGAGCGAGCTGTTACAAATACTGACTCATCTTTATAAGCATAACGGACTATAATAATTATCATAAATCTTTTCCACGACATGGTTTTCTATTTTCTTCCCTGGGTAAAGGCTGATTAATTTCGTCAAAACTCACCATCCTCATTCTGTACCTTAGGTTAAGATATATAGGTTTCAGTCTGTGATTGAATGTTGCAATATTTTAGTTTTAGAATATGATAAAAGGTATAGTTTATTTTAATAGTAATGCAAATATTTGATTTTTTATATTACTTTAAACTTGTACTAATAATTTTTTATAATCTATAAATTAGGATTTAATAAATGCACAATTAAATATTCCAAAAACAATATAAATTAAAATGCTTCCTGTTTTTTTTAAATGAAATCCGTATCAAATCAAATTTGAACCAAAACTATTATTTAATTTTCACATTCAACACTCTGCATATTAACTGTTTAATATTTAATATAGGGTTAGTTTTAAAAGAGTTGCACCCGAATTCACGTGGAAATAAGATGAAAAAACCTCAGTGATAAATTACACTTGGGAAACCACCCACGGTGGCCACAGTTGGGTTTCTTACACCAAGATTTGCATTCAAAGATGATATATATTGATGTGAATTTAATGCTTTTAACTCAATTGGAAACCGTTGCGGATAGAACACAAAATTGTTTTACATTATTACCTTAAATTAAAATGCCTTAACTTTTTTTGTTTTGTTTTTTCTAGCACCACGTCTTATTAACACGTTAGGATTATACACTTAAGCCTATGTACTAATCACACTAAGGGGTTTTAGGGATTAGGGAGGCTATATTTATAAGAAGGGTGCCCGCATTTGCGTGGGGTGACAATGGAAAGCTATTTTGGAGAGAAAAAAACTCATTACAGTCGACCGAGAGTCAAACCTCAACCTATCCGTCCTCTCCGTCGTCGGCAGTTTGGTCTACTGTGAGAGTAGCGCGTTATACCATGCAGCCACAGAAGCGAGTAAAGTTATTCAGACACCGGGAATCAAACCTGGGTCTCTTAATTTTACTGTAAACAATTACACTGTCAAAAAAAATGTGTTGCGTGTGTAATATTTGGTACACAAGGTTGTCTCTCTTGAAGGGGATAGAGCTACATACCTACGATCACGAGAGAGAGAGAGAGAAGAGAGAGAGAGAGAAAGAGAGAGAGAGGGCGAGCAGTAAAACTCTAGTTTGTAGTAAGAGAAGAATTTCTCGAGTTGACAGTGATGAATTACCATGGATCCATATGTGTGTGTGTATGTGACTCACCCCAGTGCGTTACACATGGCATCAACACGCATTCACCCATTTTCCTCCTTTCCCCGCACACTACCCTCCCTTTTTTTAGTCCCCGACGCACTTCTCTACGCATTTTGTAACCCATAGTTCTATATGTACATATTATTGTATTATACAATCACCGCATTTTAAGATAAATAGTTTAAAACATCAACTTTGCCATAGTGAATTAGCGGTAGTAAGTAAGTGTGGGTATCTGAGAGTTACAAATGTTACTAAAAAGATACTTTCCAATGTCATGAAGTATTGACAGAGAAGCAGAACCTGTTAAAAACGTACCAAAGATATGTTTCCACTCAATAGGTCCCCATTTAACCAACCATACATAGGCTCTGCTCTACAGTCCAATTTTCATTGAAGAATGCCAGGCCTCCACCGTGGTTCGGATTCCACGTTAAACTCTAGGTCCTCCATTTCATCTCACAATCACCCTACAATTGCACACTAGCGTAAGTGCGTATAACCCGAACGGGTAGCAAGACGCGGTGCTAATAATAATAATAATAATAATAATAATAATAATAATAATAATTTCATTGAAGAGCCTTCTAGAACACGAAATACGAAATCGGCCCCACTAATTCCTTACCGGTAGTAAACTGTTTCGTCTCCAAGCATAAAAATCAATTCAGCCCCATGGACCATAATATTATGTCCACCACCTTATCTCAGTTGGTAGTGTGTCTGCTTTCTGAGATAAGGGTCCCAAGTTTGATTCCTGGCAAGGCCTAAAAATGTATCATTGGTGAAATGTAGGTTTTCCCCTTTCACAGTGATAAATTAACGGCAAGGGGCCGGGTGTTGTGTCTGTTCTAGATTTAAGTTGGCTCATAAGTCATGTGCTGATATAATGAGTTGGTTCATAAAGCGCACGTTAAAAACCTCAAACAAATAAATATAAATAATTAATTTTGTTTAAAAGTAAAGGTCAATGAGAAGGGTGATGTGTCAATGGCAAACGTAAAACGGCTAGATGCCATTGCTTGACAACTATTGCGATTGAATGTTATTTTTTTGTGCCCGATTCACAAATACCATGAATCCCATAAATGTTCCCTCTATGGGTCCAAGAATCCCAATTTAATAACTCCTTCTGATCTATAGAAATTAAAGTTATTTTTTTTAATACACCCTACTCTTACTTGGATTAAATAGGCCCCCTACTGTAAATCTGAGAGGATCATAAAGGGCCAGTAAGACGCATGCAACCACAGAAAATAAATAAAAGTCATGGTATTTTTCATTCATACTCGGTCTTCTAATTCTGACATTAATATCACTACACTGCATATCATCTTTGAGGTAACTGCATGGCTATTCTTGGGAAAGAGCGTTGTCATTATTTTGTTTTTGTGTGGCCAATGTTCCCCTAAATAAAAAGAGCAGTTTCGCAACGCTAGTTAGTCGAGGTTGACTACAGCTCCTTCTTACCCCAGCACACCACCTTGAAACATACTGAAAGCGAAGAGATTTGGCAACAGTTGACCGAGAGAGTGCGAAGATGGAAGCTTTTCTCCAAAATACCTGCAGTTCTCTCAGCAATGATATTGGGTGTAATGGGTTTCATTGGCTTCCTGACGTTGACACAATCCTTACTACGTGTTCCTGTAACCAATTTGTTAACCTATGATGAATTTGGCTAGAAAATGAAAACCTTCCTCCAAAACTCTTTTTAGCTGACACGTTTATGACTTGCGGTAATAGGTTACTTTTATTTTATGGCTGCCAGCCTCGTAATAGAATCGTTTGGTTTTAGTTGCTGTTCCCCTTTTTGAAGATCCACGTTACTCACATCGGGGACCACAGGGAAAATATTTTTTTTTGCACCGCATCTTACTACCCCTTCGGTTTATACGCTTATATACTAATTAAGCTAATGGATTTATGGATTAGGAAGGTTACATTTAAATAAAGTGTATCAGCAATTGCGTGGAGAGAGAAAGTAGAAAACCATTTTGGAAAATCCACCCTTAATATGCCCGATCAAGATTCGAACCTTGATCTCCCCGTTACTGGCAGTCTAGTATTATGTAAGAATAGCACGTTAGACCTTGCGGCCACTGAAGTGGATTTACCTGGGAATAAACGTAAAACTTGTATAGTCTGGTTGATCCATAAAAACGAGTTTTTTTATCCCCTAAATATCCCCACTCTTCCTCCACGTAAATGCGGGTACGTTTCCTATAAAATCTCTCTCAATTATCTATATACCTATTGTTTGAATATGATGATAGGTCAGACGGAC
Organism: Timema podura; assembly: GCA_033556935.1. Lineage (NCBI taxonomy): Eukaryota > Metazoa > Arthropoda > Insecta > Phasmatodea > Timematidae > Timema > Timema podura. The sequence goes on from JAVRXN010000001.1 coordinate 36,188,632, forward strand.
AGTAAGAGGCATAGCATAGAAAATCGACAGGTTTGGTGCGAAGCAAGACCATGGTTTATTATTACTATGAACACACAACACTAAAAAAAAACTCAGGACGGTGCACTAAACTGCGGGTAAAACCAATTACAGTATAATATGGAGTGCGAAAAGAGGTAATTATACTAAAATATAACATATATGGGGCTATCCTTAAAATTACGTAAGGCTTTTTTCATTATTTTCAACCTCCTTTTCTCCCACGAAAGAAATCATAAGATTTTACGCTTCCCCCATTTCCTTCTATTTCACTTTCTTTTTTTTTTTTACAATTTGTTAAATTAGATTATTTTAATTATTTGATTATTTTTAGACGTAAAGATTGGTAGGTAATAAAGTGCGTGATATGAATTTTTTTTATATTTAAATTGCAGTAAAGTTAGGATTAGAATATCAAAAGTAAATAAAATATAAATGGAATGTTTTAATTCTGACACCCCAATCCCCACAAGAAAGAAGATGCAAGAAAATACTGAACCCCTCCGCCCACCATTATTATTATTATGTGTTTTTTCTTACGACAGGACCAATGCACCCTGTCCAATGCTTCCTTCAGCTCCCAGAATGTTCTTCTTTGCTTCAAGTCATCCAATATTTGAATCCTCCTTCTTCCTAAGCTCCTCTTTCCCTCAACCTTCTTGCCTTCTATGATGTCGTGCAGAAGACAGTTCTTCCAAAGTAGGTAATTTAAGGATGTCCCCTATGACAGGAGAAATATTTAGGGATGCTTCAATATTTCTGAGAGATCTCACTAATATAGTATAAGGAACTGACAGAGCTTTCTACTAGCATTCAAACTACGATCTGCTTTACTGGCTACTTAAAATGTCAATTCTTATTTTGCCTAAATATGATGTCTATAAAAGACAGTGGGGACACAATAATTTTATTCCGTGCCTCGTAAACTGCCGCCCTATGTGAATGGATGCATCACAGCCCCGGTAGCACCCCCCATTTAATATTGCTGCCTTTAGTTGTGTTTTTTTTTTAGAATAATAACTACACCCATGCACTGCACAGCTTTGCATAATTCCTAATTTTTAAAACATTTATACACACTAAAGAGAGTGTTTATTTGTCTGGTTTCCCTCAAGTTGTCCCTTCTTCAGCTACTTGACTCCCCCTAAGCTGACGTCAAGGCAAGAACTAAGTATGGGATAACATGCGCACGGTTTCACCTTTACTTCTTACCACCACAGGTAGCACCGACCCTCTTGATAGGATATACGGTATGTTTTCGAACTACACGATTAATTCATTTCGAATGTTTCCGCACAAGTTTAAAAACCACTTAGTTCAAATCCCGTTTAAATACTATATATATTTTTGACACACATATTCGTTTCAAAGGATAGTTAAAGCTAAACAGGTTCTGCTAGAAGCAAACAAAATGGCGATGAAACTATCAGCTGTGCATCGTTAGATTACAGGAAACGCCGTCTATCAAGCTTACTTTGATGTTTAATAGATGGCGTTGTTAGCCGCAGGTCACGTATCGCATATATATGAATCCGTGTAACTCAAATCCATGTAGGTCTAGGACTTATTGTACCTGGTCTAACCTAAGCCTAACCAAAAATAACAACGACAACGCCTTCATACAATAAAAGTACAAAATGTCTGCTCAAATAGGTTTTGTTAGGATGGAGGTAGATTGGGGGAAGAGATCAGACGGTACATACGTAAGCAACAACGTGTGACGACCTTTGACACAAGCCTCGGATATCAACCAATCCCAGGAGTGGACCGATCACGTAGCCTCGGGAGGAGGATAATAATGATGATACGTTACGTCTCATCTCATTCAGCATACAGGACTGGACCCTGTTATTAGATCCGACTGTCTTGCCGCCTTTCCTTGGAAGTAAGAGAGAGAGAGAGAGAGAGAGAGAGAGAGAGAGAAGAGAGAGAGAGAGAGAGGGATAGAGAGGGTGATCGACAAGTTCGTGTCAGGGAGGAAAACGCCCTATGAGACTGCACAGTCATTTTGGAACAAATAAGACAATACAATCCAATTTTCTTAGGGAGGGCCTCCTTAATTGACAGCCAAAAATGTTATCTAGTTAGTGCTAATTTCACTTATTTTTTTTAGAACCACATATTACTACCTGTTTCGGACTATACACATATGTACTAATTACGTTTAGTGATTTTAGGGATTAGTAAGGTGCTATATTTAAAGGAAAGGTATCGCATTTGAATGGAGGGATAGTGTAAAACCATTTTGAAAAACCGACCTCTAGAACACCAAACCGAGATTGAACCTCGATCTCCCCATCATCGGCAATTTAGTCTACTGCGAGAGTACCGCGTTAGACCACGCGGCCACAAAAGTGAGTACTTTCACGTATTCATACGTCAGGTCATGGGATTTTCAGCTGTAACCTTCAATAGATATTATCAATACCTATAAAATATTACAAATAATACACTAAAATACTATCAATGTTGACCGCAAAAAAGATGCGTTTATATTTTATAAAAAAGGCTCTGCCTATGAAGATTGGATTGTACACTCTACCTCAAATAACAACACTTGTGTTTGGTAGTTGAGTTAGGTGTGCGCTAACAAGCTTGTTTCTATATAGAAATGTCGTTTAATCTCCGAAAGCCTAAAGCTTGATTCACACGCTCGCCGAAAATAGAAAGCAGAATCTGCCTCAGAGGCGCAGCAATTTACACACTCTAAGTTTACCCATATACATTGCAACGCTAACTTAAAACAGCTGACTAACAACATATTTTATTTTCTAGTAGATAGACATATATTTTAGATCATTGTCCCGATGGATGTTTACAAATTATTATGCTGTGTCATGGCACAATCCAATACATCGATATACACGTATTTACATTAGGGGGTTATTTCAAATATCCTGACAACGGCCAACGAAGCTGTCTGCTAGCTTTTGGCTGTAGAGCGCAAGCGTTGTCAAATGCGCATGCGCACTGATTTGATATGGTTGGTTCCGAGATTTGATTGGTTCTCCTGTGCCTAACATCTCGAGCAGAGCGGACAAAGTAGAGAATAGTTTAACTTCAGCAGAGCAGCTCGCGCCGATTAAGCGGAAATATTGTGATTGGCTTAGAGCGCGTCACGGGACCTCGTTTCTGTTCTGCGTTAGTTTTGCGGCGAACGTGTGAATCCACAGTAATTCGGTCAGTAGCTCGTCTTTCTACTGAGTAAATGAGTTGAGATATCAGACACCTTAGCTCAGTTGGCAGCATGTTTGTCTATTGAGCTAAGGGTCTCTGGATCGATTTTTGGCGTGGCATAATAATAATTTATCATTTGTGAAATGTGGATTTCCCCCATCACAGTGATGAATTAATGGCTGGGTGTTATGTTTGTTCTAGATTTAAATTAGTTTATAAGTCGTGTGTTGATATAATCAGTCAGTTTAGAATGTGCACATTAAGTACCTCAAATAAATGGGGAGGGGGGGGGGATGAGTTAAGGTTTTGATTCCTGGGACAATCGAGAAATTTGTTATTGGAGAAATTGGGGCTTCATCTTTCAAATGGGTGAATTAGCCACTTTATATTATGTTTGTTTTAAAGGTAAATTTGTTTTTAAGTCATGAATTGCCACAGCTAGATGATTTATAAAGGCAGCGTTCAATATACCTAATTAAAATAGCTTATTTTAAATCTTGAATGACCATTGGCGCATGTTTTTCCTCTCTTATATTATAGCTACCATTCTGACACTTAGGGTTGGCTAATTATTTAAAACAAACAAATAAGTCTTCTACATATTGATTAATTTGTAAGTATTATATTTATTAGTTAGAGTTACAACTTAATGTCAATACTGTCAAACCCACTTTGGTTGCCGCATAGTTTAAGGCACCACTCGCAATATACTAGACTGCCGATGACGGGGAGATCGTTGTTTGATCCCGGCCGGGTGTACTGAGGGAGATTTTTACTTAATAGTTTTTCACTCTCTCTCCCGACAAAAATGCGGGTACACTTCCTTTGAGTTAAACCTTCCTCAACCTTAGCCCATTAGCGTAATTAATACATAAGTGTGTAGCCCTAATAAGTAGTAATCTCTGTGCTAAAAAAATATATTAACGTCTTTAAACTATCCAGCATTTATTATTATTATTATTATTATTTATTATTATTTATTATTATTATTAGCAGCTACAACGTTGAATACTAATCTTTGGTTATTACTTTCCTTACTGTGTCTTGTCGTAAAGTGTTGCCATGTTACGCAGTGTATGTCAAATCAGTATCTGCGATATGTTCTCCCCCCCCCCCTTTTTGGTAATTGTGTTTTCATTTATACCTGTCTAGTGTCTAATTAATGCTTTACTGTGTGATGAGACCAATTCATAGGTATAATGTAAACAAACTCTGCTTATCATGGCAACAATCCACGCCACGCTACCGGTGTCAATACCAGACCGGTAGTTAAGACGCAGTAGGGAAAAGAAAGATGTTTTTACTATGGCTGTCTAATATTATGATACCCATCCCCCCCCTCCCTACATTTAAAGTAGGGCTCATGGACCAATCAGAAGAGTCACTGATCAAAGATTACTAAAATACCGTCCCATGAACGAGACAATCTACCTGTGTAGTTTATACCACCACCTCCAACTGATTTCAACCAACCTGTGTCCATTCTTTTGTTCGCCACGTTGATTTGAGGCGTGGAGTGGGTAGGTCGATTTAGGTAAAAACAGTTAGATACAATTTGATTATAAAAAAAATAGTTATAGTGCTCTCACCTAGTTCTGAGCTGGTGGGCATGTGGTCTAAAGGCCAAGCTCATATAGTCTGGTCTGATGGTGACATGGAGTTCGGGGTTCGCATCCTAGTTGGGTATAGGCCTACTACTGGAGGGGCTTTTTTTTATAAATGGTTTACCACTCTTCCTCCATGCAAATTTGGGTAGGCCTACATTTATTCTAAATTATACTTTTATCAACCCTACTTTAATAGCGTCTTTATTAAATAGACTATGCGCATAGCCCAAACGGGTAACAGGAGAAAAAGGGTGAAATTCTATTTTATCTCAAATTGAGTCAGTGCTAATATATTTTAGTCAATCATGAGACTTTTCTAATGCACTTTAGATTATGGTTAAAAGAGACAGCCTATATGTGATATTAAAAAAAAATTAAATTAGTTTAACCTTAACATATAATGTTAATTTCCTGGAAAATGTGTGTAATGTGACCTTCCTCCTTTTTCCCTTGTACCCTTCATAATATATAATTGGAGATGCATAACGTGCTACTCTTGCAGTTGGCTAAATTGCCGATGATGTAAAGATCGAGGCTCGAATATTAGTCAGGTGTATTGAGGATGGTGTTTCCAAAATGTTTTTTCACTCTCCCTCCATGAAATGTGGGTACACTTCATATTAATATAACCTTAAAACTATTAGCGTAATTAGTACATAAGCGTATAACCCAAACGGTTAGTAAGACAGGGTGCTAAGAATTTAAAAACAAAAATTGTAGATGCATTGAAAACTACATCATTTGTACTAAGGTCGTTTTGTTTTGACACTTGCAGACGATACAATGATATTGTAATTTAGTTCAGATAAAATGGCTGTTCACACGAACCCCATACAATTAAAACTTGTACAAGCGGCAGTATAAATGTCAACCCCGAGTCGCCCGGGGTTGTGTTTCTGATAGCTACTAATTAGCCGATAGTCTTATACCTCCACCATAGACATACGCCTTAAACTATGAATTAATAATGACTCCAAGCATGGGACGAGTCCTGGATAGCCCAGGGGTAGAGAGCGTTGGCATGCTAACCCAAGGGTCCTGGGTTATGTTTCCGTGTGAAGGCATCGTTTTTATCACTATATTTAAATAATAATAATAATAATATTTAGCACCGCGTCTTACTACCCATTCAGGTTATACGCTTAAGTACTAATTATGCTAATGGGTTTGGAATTGGGAAGGTTGAATTTAAAGGAAGTGAACCCGGCTACGTGGAGGGAGAGGGGATAACCATTTAGGTAAAACCACCCTCAGTTCACCCAACCGAGATTCGAACCTTGAGCTCTCCATCCTCGGCAGCTAGCTCAACACGAAACTAGCGCGTTAGCTAACTATGCCCCAGTTGGGTTATATAATTAAATTAATTAAATGACTTTACAGAGGGCAATAAAATAAACGTAAGCATATGAACATTAACAAACATTTAAATGTATTTTTTTAAATGTCAAATTTGGTATAATCTCTCTAGTGTTACAGACCAAAATTGTTTGCTTGTAATAGTACTTACTAGTTGGCCTAATTCTGTGAACGGTGGACCACGCTCCCTCCATGTTCTTATCGTTACTACAGTCTTAAAATTTGTCTTTGGATTTAAAATTTAAATAAAATAGAGTCGCTATTATACGGCCCTTTGTACTAACCGGCTTGGTGCTTGGTGTTTACAAGTGCGTTTTAAAATAAACAAACCGGTACACATCCACTATAAAATATTTACTGAATTTGTAATGTAATCCATTAGATGCTCTATTTTCACTTTCTCTTCTTGCTTTGTAGCTGATGTTCCATTTCCAAAATAAAGTATTATTTATTAAAGTTTAAAAAATATATTATTTCTCGTTTAGTTTCTACCGTCCCCTACATTTATTATTGTATTCCTATTTTACATCGCAATCATAAAATGGGCAGATTCTATTGAAACAATGTTAAATGTTATGTGAAAATTAGAAAAAGTAGGCAAAGCCATACTGAAAATTATGTACACTCTTGATTAGATTCCATATTATTAGGTTTTTCCATTATCCAGCCCGGAATGCCGCCATTTGAGGCCAGATAATATCTCCTTGGATTTGTAGATTATATTTTTTCTTGCTCATCAAGATAGACAGAAAAACAAATCAATACGATAGTCATATGGAACAACCATTGTTCACGTGACTCAAGACGTCAATATTGTAATTTGTATGTTAAAATTTTTGAGTGGCCACCATATTCAAACTAATAAAAAGATTCAAAAACTATGTAATTACTTTGATCGGACTAGGTTAAAAATAAAATGTATGTCAAATTTCGATAAAAAAAAATAGTCCACGCATTTGGCACTTATCGTGGAACAAAGATACAGACAAAATAATCATGTTAAAACATAACCTCGCTACACTCGGTCACTGGATGGTTTTATGAACGCTTAAAACTGTAAAATAAGGGTTCTTAAGAGCCTGATTAATGTTAGTGCAGTGGCGTGACGTGGAGTGTTGTAAGGGTAGACCAAAGTTAAGTTCGTTGAAAGTGTACATGTGAATTATTTTTCTCAGCATCCCTCAATAAAATACTCATTGACTAGTTATCAATAAACATATATTCCCATGTGAGGTATGTAGATACACCTGACCAATATTCGAGCCTTGATCTTTCCGTCATCGGCAGTTTAGCCAACTGCAAGAGTAGCACTTTATGCATCTCCAATTATATATTATAAAGGGTACAGGGGGAAAAGGAGGAAGATCACATTACACACATTTTCCGGGAAATCAACTTTATATGTTCAGGTTAAACTCATTTAAAAAATTATTTTAAATATCACATATAGCTCTTTTAACTATAATCTAAAGTGCATTAGAAAAGTCTCATGATTGACTAAACTATTTCAGCACTGACTCAATTTGAACTAAAATATAAATTTCAACCTTTCCTCCTGTAAGAGTCTGGGTTATGTACATATATAATGGGTCAAATGGGGAAAATAGTGTGTGAGAACATTATCACATGTGTAATTCCCATGTGAGGCATGTAGAGCAAAGCCTGTGTATGACTGGTCAAATAGGTACAAAGTAATGAGAAGATATTACAGGTAGAGTTTCAATAAGCTATGATTAACCTGGAAACACTTCATGCCACTGCGTTGGAGGGTTTTACTAACAGCCATTATTTGAGTAAATAATTACATGAGAATAGGTGTGACATACTTACATTTATTATATTTTACAATTTCTACAAAACTCGGTTCATAATGAATAGTAAAGGCCCCAGGAGGATGTAAAGGATATTTTCACAAAAAACAAAACCCCTATTTGTAAAGAAGATAATGATAAACTCCTATTTATAAGCATTAATAGAATATATATAGCATATATACATCTAATTAATAAATAAGTTTTATGTATACCCTTCCCTGGACTCTTCATGTATATTTACACAATTTACGTTGCGGGGAAGTGAGAAACTATTTAGGAAAAACAAAAACACTATCAGAACAGCCAGACGGGTTTAAAACACCAACTTCCCCTCGTCACTGATAAACCAAACAAGACGAGAATAACGCCTTAGACTATTTTTCCACCAATGCGAGTCTATAATCACCACCAACCCTATATACCCTACCCCTTACACCTGTCCGAGCTATAGGCAGATTTATTTAACATAACTTAATGGAGAAGAAATGTAGAAATTAAAATTAAAGCATTTGTACCCGTATTTGTATGTAGGGAAAAAACTAGGTACACCCTACCAAGATTAATAATAATAATAATAATAATAATAATAATAATAATATTTAGCACCGCGTCTTACTACCCGTTCGGGTTATACGCTTAAGTACTAATTACACTAATGGATTAGGAATTGGGAGGGTTGAATTTAGAGGAAGTGAACCCGCATTTCCGTGGAAGGAGAGTGGAAAACCATTTAGGAAAAACCACCCCCAGTTCACCCGACCGAGATTCGAACCTCGATCTCCCCGTCCTCGATGGTCTGGCTCAACACAACTAGCGCGTTAGCCAACTACGCCAACGAGGCGGGTTACCAAGATTAAAACCCTGACTTTCAAGTTACCAGAAAATCAGACAAGACGATGAGACTGACGCGTCTGTTTAGTGTTGAAATATATTGAATAAATAAACATTATTAAATACAATAAATTCATCTTAAAATGATTAGTTTAATGAGTAATTCTCGTAATGGATTGGGCTGCCAATAACGTGGAAATCGGAGTTCAAATCCCGGTAGGGTGTACTAAAAAAAAATATTTCCTAAATGGTTTTCCACCCCTCCACGCAAATGGGGGTACTTATTCTATGGCACTAGGAACTCAAAAGTTCATTACCACACTTAAAAATAATTACTCCACCTATACCTATCTTGAGCTGGCTCTACTCTATCCAGTCCACCTCATTACACCCTATCTCTTTCAGGTCTATTCTAATGTTATCCTCCCATCTACGTCTAAGTCTTCCCAATAGTCTCTTCCCAATGGTTTTACCAGTCAATACCCTGAATACGGTTCTAGATTCTCCCATTCACGCTGCATATCCTGACCACCGTAATCTACGAGATTTTATTATTATTATTATTATTTAGCACCGCGTCTTACTAACCGTTCGGGTTATACGCTTGAGTACTAATTACGTTAATGAATTAGGAATTGGGAAGATTGAATTGGGAGGATGTGAACCCGCATTTGCGTGGAGGGAGAGTGGAAAACAATTTAGGAAAAACTACCCCAGTTCACCCGCCCAAAATTCGAGCCTCAATCTCCCCGTCCTAGGCAGTCTATATCAACACGAAACTAGCGCGTTAGCTAACTATGTCACCGAGGTGGGTACGAGACTTGTTATATAATTTACTAACAATGTCTTGTGATGAGTACAAGGTATGTAGCTTCATTATTATGTAGACTCCTCCAGTACTCAGTATCTAGATCTCTTTTTTGACCAAATATCTTCCTAAGAACCTTGTTTTCGAATGGGGGTACACTCCCCCTGGACTAAACTTTCCTCATTCCTAAAACAATAATGTAATTAATACGTAGCCCTAGCGACCAAAATAAATCAAAAATATCCTTAAAGCGTCAGATATTTTCAAATTCACCCTAGATATTGAATATTATTTCCTTTCCCGTGTCCCATTGCCCCACACCTCAGACTGTCCCCCATGATGGCCACGCCAACAAACCTTAATTTTTTTCCCTCCCCCCTCTCCCTCCACCCTACCCTCTCCTTCTCCGTAGGTAATTACAGGTTAGCCACCATCTGTCGTCCAGACTTACCTCCTTGTCCCTATTATTATCAACATTAGAGTTGCACGATACGCATCGCCCATTGGTCCAAGTCCATTACATCGGGTCCTGGATAATGGGGCATGATTGCCCACCCCAATAGCCCTTGGGACAAACTTTGGAAAAGCGGACTTTTGTCATCGTGTGCCCGCATTAAGTTTATAAATAAAAAAAAATAGATATATAGGTACGTATCCTTTGTGTTTATAAATATGTATTGCCCGCCATGAATGCCTGATAGGATAGATTACATTGATGAGAATGGTAAGATAAGATTGTTGTCGTTTATGAAAATGAGCAGTTCTTTGTTAGGACTGAGGCAAAATATTTAGAATAGTTTACAAATGAAAGTATCCCTCGCTTTAAGGAAAAGAAGGTAAACCTTTTTAAATTTCACTTCGGGGCATTCTATTGGGTGAAATTGTGATGACTATGATTACTACACAAGAATTTTATTTCCATATGCAAATATGGTTCTTTTAAAAAAAATATAAGGTCAATTACAATATTATAGTTGCACAGTTATCTTCTACCTACAATGGTGGGCATTTGGGCTTAGGCGTCAACCAAATCTGGTTTTCAGGTGACCGGGGGGGGGGGGGGGGGGGGTTCAAGGTTCGAATATCAGCTAAGTATCATGAGTAGTTTATTCCTTGATGGTTTCTGACTCTTCCTCCACACCGCTTTATTTTTTGTTATTTATTTGAGGTATTTAACGTACACTTTTTAAATCGACTGATTTTATCAGCACACGATAATTTCTATAAGCGAGAGTAAAAGGGCTTATAAATTTTACCGGGAAAGGTATTTTCACACACCATCAAGGGTTATTTTAATGATGGCTTTACTTCCACTCCGAAGGAAGCTGTGCAACGGATTTTTATTGCTCAAGAGAAAATCCGTTGGCCCCGGCTGGATTTAAACCCACCATCATTGGGTTCTGAGGAAAGCAAATTATTCCATGACCACCAAGGTTGATTCCACGAAATTAAAGGAAATTTCATATAAGTTATTGTTCCTCATGAATGTAAATATGTAGGTAGAACAGACGGGTATTAAGACGCGGTGTACACAAAAAACAAGTTAGCTCCAAACAATTACAATTTGTATAACAAAAAATAAATTCAAAAAATTCAAACTTTTTATAAAATGATGTCTTGTTCTTATACCCAAATTAAAATACATAATTATTTGTCTGCGCGTGTGTTTAGTATTAATCTAAGTGTTCTAAGGCTAGATTTAGTTTGTAAGTTGTGTATTAACATAATATATTTTGTTCAAATACTTATCTTTATATATTCTACTAGAATAGTATTACTGTGAAAACATAATAAAAAAATAGTACACATCTAATTAAGATGGTATTAATTACTATCCATTAACAGCCGTTTCGGTAAACATAAAATTTCAGGTTCATCTTGTCATGTTCGTCCATGATGGGGAGTCTGGAGTTCAAGCCCCAGGTTGTACTGACATGACTTTTTCCTAAATGCTCGCCCCCCCCCCCCCCCCCACAATCCCTCCTCGCAAATAATGCTATGTACGAACTTGTATCCTATAAAATTCCACCGTACTCAAACATGTCCCACTTTTGTAATTAAATGCGTACATCCCAGGCGAGTGGTAGTAAAACGAGGTGCCAAAATAAATTACTACAAAATTGATACATTAACCGTCTGAAGCCAATTCAACAAGACTGATTAACGAAGTAAAAGTGAAATTAGTAGATACAAACAAACAGAAACAGTTCTAAGACTTGGAATTGTTAAAGAATTTTGTAAAGTGCCACTGTTTTTTTTTTTTAACTTAGTCCGTTTCAGTGTTTACGTGCCGTTTTCAATATTTCTTGACATCGCTTCTTATTTATAATCAAATTGATAAAAACTGCCACGCATAGTCTATGTTTTATATTTCATCGCGTTTCTCTACTCTTCCGTGTTATACCAATATGTACTAATTACGCTAATTGTTAAGAGTGAGTAACGCTGTATTTAGATAAAGTGTAACTACTTTTGCGTGGAGGTAAAGGGGAAAACCATTTAGAAAAAAAACACCCATTAGTATACCTAACCAGTATGCCGTGACACATTGGTGTTCCGCGAAGTGTATGCAGGTTTGTGGCAGGAGTTTGGGGCAAGATAAGTTTATTATTATTATTATTTTTTAGCACCGCGTCTTACTACCCGTTCAGGTTATACGCTTAAGTACTAATTACGCTAATGGATTAGGAATTGGGAAGGTTGAATTTAGAGGAAGTGAGCCCGCATTTGCGTTGAGGGAGAGTGGGAAACCATTTAGGAAAAACCATCCCCAGTTCACCCGACCGAGATTCGAACCTCGATATCCCCGTCCTCGGCAGTCGAGCTCAACACGACTAGCGCGTTAGCCAACTACGCCACCGAAGCGGGTGACAAGATAAAAAAATAGGCGAGGAAATAAATTTGAAAAATAAAAATAAATATTTTTTAATCCATGATCAACTTTTTTTTAATAACAAAATTTGTTCAAACTTTAGCAACTATATAACTTTTAAACACAATTATTAATAAGTTACTAGTTATTTGAATGATATTAAAAGCCTCCAAAAAAACTAATGGTTTGCCTTGATCATTCTAGCGCCTTATTCAGTGTGCTTGTGTGTCATGAGTTGAAATAGGTTGAAAATCGCCGTCTTAGACGATTCGACAATCGAGGTGAGTAAATTATTATTATTATTAATTAGCACTGCGTCTTACTACCCATTCGGGTTATACGCACTTACGCTAATGTGTAATGGTAGGGTGATTGTGAGGTGAAATGGAGCACCTACAGTTTAATGTGGGATCCGAACCACGATGGAGGCCTGGCATTCCTCACATTCACAAGTTGTGATTAATACACATCTTGTCAGAGGTGAAGGAAAGGTTTGGCAATCAGATAAATCCGTGCCGAGACCAAGGATTGAACCCCGAACCTCCAGCACAAAAGTCCGACACCTTACCCATAGACCACCAGGTCACCAAGGTGAGTAAAATAATAATTAATAAATTTTGTATTTTATAATATAGGGCAAAGTAGGCCTATATTTTTTTGGCACTGGGCAAAACCTAAACAGCAAACCCGGATAGCTACTAATAGTAGATCTATATGTCTTCGATCACGTTGAATAGTATACAAGTATACGTTCTGATACCAACGATCCAATTATCGAGTCCAGGGAAACTACAAAAAAAGAACTGGGCCCGATGGATGATTCTGATTCCACCATGATTATTTTTAGCGCCTCATCTTACTACGTGTTCAGGCTATACGCATATGTACTAATTACGTTAATGAGTTAGGGATTAAGAAGGTTGAATTTAGAGGAAGTGTACCCGCATTTGGGTGGAGGAATAATAGAAAACCATTTTGGAAAAACCACCCGACTGGGGTTCAAACCCCGATCTCCCTGTCATCGGAAGTCCGGTCTAACATGAGAGTGATGCCTTGGACCGTGTGGCCACTGAAGCAGGTTTCTACCATAATTGATACGAACCAGCAAATTAAAGTGGCCGTAACAAGTCTAATATTACGCTCCTATTAGACTATTAAGAAGATTGCAGTCGATGACGTTATAATAAGCCCGAAGCTATATCTTCCACTTTTATATTAACGTTGTTAGTATCCATTCTAACCGTGAAACCTAAAACGTAGGACCTTTTCGGGCGACGTTGATTTCACTTGATCGAGATTTAAACACTAGGGTGCTGGAAACTACAACATAAGACGGAGCACCGTGCTAAATAGGCCCATCTACACTACTCGCCTGGTAGGTTATAGTAAGAACAACTTTAAAAGAATAGTATCAGACGGTTACTAAAGTTACTAAAAAATAGTAGTACTGTGAATAGTGGACAGCTTTTGATGACGGGGAGACCTAGGTTCGAATCCAGGTCAGATTTTTAGAGAGTGGTTTCTCTTATATGATTTACCACTCTCCTTCCAAGCAAATGTGGGTAAATTGCCTTTAAAATGTTTCCTTCCTCATCCTTACCCTATTAGATTAGGCCTAATTATCATATATATATATATGCGTGTAACTTTAACAGACCCGCCTCGGTGGCGTAGTTGGCTAACGCGCTAGTCGTGTTGATCTCGACCGCCGAGGACGGGGAGATCGAGGTTCGAATCTCGGTCGGGTGAACTGAGGGTGGTTTTTCCTAAATGGTTTTCCACTCTCCCTCCACGCAAATGCGGGCTCACTTCCTCTAAATTCAACCCTCCCAATTCCTAATCCATTAGAGTAATTAGTACTTAGGCGTATAACCCGAATGGGTAGTAAGACGCGGTGCTAAATATAAACTTTAACAGGTAGTAAGACGCGGCTATAAAAGCAAAAACAATTATAAAATAATGAGGATGACTATGAAACCAAACAAATGTTTTGAATTAACTAGAAATCAAATAAAGATTAATATGTACACCACTTTTACCCTGGCAGGTAAAAGTTCTACCTTAAGGGTGTTACATGGAGGAGCACTGAAAGCGTTGCAGCTGTTTCGAAATTCTGGATTATTTACGAGATGGTTTGATATTTCTTAAAATGGTTTTCAACCAAATTTAGGCTTAAGTTTTTACCAGTTAAAGAGGTTAAAATTTAAATTTAAAGTTTTTTAAGAAATGGCTGGTAGCTTATATACAATTTTAAAAAAACAATCCCGCATTTTCTTCAAATTTTCTGTTGTGACCCTATAAAAAAATGACTATTTTATAGAGGATGGCTATTTCTACGTCTCTATCGTTTTACTTTAATCTTAGAAGTACAAATATTGTCGTAAAGCGTAGTTTATTTTTTTAATTTAAACTTAAAATTTAAATTTTATAGCTAGATAGCTTTCGCCTATAGTTTGGTGAAAACCATATTTAAAAATATAAAACCACTTCTTCAAAAATGCTGGATTTACAAACGCATGAAACGCCTTCCCCATGTATTATTATTATATTATTATTATTATCACCGCGTCTTACTACCCGTTCGGGTTATACGCACTTACGCTAATGTGCAATGGTAGGGTGATTGTGAGATTAAATGGAGGACCTACAGTTTAACGTGGAATCCGAACCACGGTAGAGGCCTGGCATTCCTCACATTCACAAGTTGTGTTTAATACACGTCTTGTCAGAGGTGAAGGAAGGGTTTGGCAATCAGATAAATTTGTGCCGTGACCGAGGATTGAACCCCGGACCCTCAGCACAGAAGTCTGACACCTTACCCCTAGACCACCAGGTCACCCCTCTCCATGTAAAAGCCTTAACTGATTACACTACGGCCCTACGCTATAAGCTACACTCTAGTGAAATCAAGCGAGCTTACCCTGAAAGGTAACAAGCTTAACTTGACATAATGACACCGCTGTGCAACTTATACGATAGGGTCATCCACCCTACTGTAATAGGCCAAGATAAACTGAGTGTACCTAATATAGTAGGATTCTTGTTGGAAGGAACTTTTATAAAATTTATCATAAGAATTTTGCGATCAATATTGATAACATTTTACTTTATTATTAACTAGCTTTTACCCGTCGCGGTTTCGCCCGCAATAATTGATAAAATATTTTAATTTTTAACTAAACTGTTTTGTTCATAAATCAAACTTTATTTTTTTCAAGTACCTATGCGTTTTTCTCAGCTCTAGCTGTAAATAATATTTCCGTATTATGCTATCTTTACTTTAACATTTTAATTATAATCACATTCATATTTACCCGTAAAATTAAAATCATAATATATCTCTTATATACGAAAAGTTTAAACATTAGAATTGTAAAATAAATGTAAAATCAAAGGTTGGGTATAGTCCTATATGTTATTCCAAGACATACTCTACCTACATACCAAGTTTCATTCGAATCCATTCAGCAGTTTTGGCGTGAGTAACAAACATCCAAACACACAAACTTTCGCATTTATAATATTAGTAAGATATAATTTCATAAAAATTGATATAATCTATACAAATATACACTTACAGTTCTAATGACTTTACGTATAACTGATACTAAATGTAGATTATTTTAGTAACTTTTATAACTATCAATAAAGTTCCTTCTTATCTGAGGCATAGGCCTATAACCCGCCTCGGTGGTGTAGTTGGCTAACGCGCTAGTCGTGTTGAACTCGACCGCCGAGGACGGGGAGATCAAGGTTCGAATCTCGGTCGGGTGAACTGGGGTTGGTTTTTCCACTCTCCCTCCACGCAAATGCGGTTTCACTTCCTATAAGTTCAACCTTCGCAATTCCTCATCCATTAGAGTAATTAGTACTTAAGCGTATAACCCGAACGGGTAGTAAGACGCGGTACTAAATATTATTATTATTGAGGCATATATATGATCTGCAAATAATGACAAAACATTTTAAAGAAACCTTTTTTTATATCGAATTACATACCGGTATATGTCAGAGAGGGATATTACATCCAGGTATGTTCGCCTTATGTGTATACTATTAGCCGCTCTGTTTGCACAGAACGTTACCCAGGGTACAGCATACGAGGTTGTCTACACGTCATATCCGCAATGAGAGGATGGTTATTGTGAAGCTGTGGAGCCGGTGAAAGTTTTAACCTAACTTAATCCTAATTAACCAAGCCTTGGTGAACGTTGGGATCATTCCTCTTAAGGGAAAAATACCCAAGGTACTAGCCGGGAATCGGACCCAGGACCCTTAGGCTCGTGGCCAGGTGCACTAACCACTACAACATGGTAGCGGTTAAGATCCTGTTTATCAGAATATATTAAAAATAAACAATCATTATACATTAATTTGTATTTAAAAAATTAGATACATGTTAAATTAATACAGGGGGAGCAGCATATATTTTAAACGATACCAAACAAGAACTCATTCTTGCTTAGACTGATTCGATAATAATAGTAATGTAAATATTAGTCTGTACCCGAATAAATATAGCAGCACAAATTGACTTGTTTATCGGCAAGTGAAGCCGTGGCCCTCTTGTTATTAGAGAGGTAGGCCTAATGTATCCATCCACCCCTCTGCATGTCAACGGAAAACAAGTTCAATAATTAAAGATCTGGACTAGATTCGGGGCGAACGTTCTGAAATGAACCTGTTCAGGGTTTGGAAGCTACGATGGCCTTAATCAAATGTGACAAGTTGATACTAAACTATAACATGAAAGAAGAATTTGTTCAAATAATGGTTCTTCTTGTAACTTTATTTAAGCTACTTTTTTTTTAATGTGTTTGATTATTAATTGCAGTGGTCGTGACTGAGTGGGTAGAAAGGTCAACCTCTATATTAGAAATATCTGCCTTAATACCCGATTTAAATAGCTTAATATTTGTTTAAGGCGGCAGTGAGAAAGTACCAATCGCTGTCAGGCCATACACCTTAAAATGCAGTGGTATTGTGTACTTTTATGGAATAATTATCTATTCTTTATTATCTTATAATTCATTTTGCCCTTCACCTACAACCACTCTTTGCCATATAAATAATAAAGAGGGGGAAATGAAACTATGAAACTTTTCGTCTCAAGTTAAAGAGTCAAGTTAGCTGCTAATTCTCAAATATCTTATTTTTTTTATAGGCTAACAAAATACAATACTAATTGTAGCCCTATTTGCTAGAGGAAGGCTAAATCTAGAACCCTTTTTTCATCAAGCCTAAGCTTATAGTTCCACAGATATGCTTAAAAATTCATTGAACATGAGCTAAGGTTTGTCACATTTTAACACTTTTTTTTCTATTAATAAAACTCAAACTATTGTTTTAGTTGTATTCATTTTAATTTGCAGTAAGGCAAAATATGAAATTAGTATTACAAGGAACGTCCTTGGTAGAACGACAATTGATTGATTGTTACACTTCTTTAGTCAATCAAACGATATAAGCTATGAATATAAGGAATTGGTTTACTAAAAGAGAAATTGTTAGACGCTGGTGAGTGTATAAAAGAATCTGTACTGCAACCTAAGATTGGAACAGCCTTTTATAGAAAAAAAAAACACCCAGCCCCCAACTGTTAATTAATCACTGTGAAAGAGGATACCAAAATTTAAATAATTATACATTGTAAACAGAATTTAAAACCCTAATCTTTATAAGTAGACATCCTACCGACAGAACTAAGGTGTCCGACAAAGAACTAAACCTATTTTACCTGAAGGAACAGGAATAATAACGAAACCAATATTAGTTTCGGAGGATTATAATAATGCATATTATAAAGCTCGATACTGACCCACACAGACCCCGCAGCTGCCATCTGTTGGCAAAGATAGTGCCAACTTCTTCGTGTAGAGAGTGTCCTGTGTTAACCACAACAAAGCATACGGCCGTTAATATCAGTTTTATAGGCCTCAGCTGCTACCTTTTTCATTCAAGTAACTTCTCATTTGTCCTCAGGAGGGTGAGTTGACCCCGTTTCAGACCTACTGCTTCACGTGCAGAAACATTTTGAACGCGCCAGAACGCTATTTTGTCAGGAGTCTTAATTAGGTTACACTGATAATATGTTCTAAATTATTCATAACGTAATACACAGTTTTAAACAGATTTAAAAACTTTCAACTGACGGATTTTCAGGATAATCACAACATTATGGCAATACATTTTTATTTTTCAAGAATGAATTGATTCTTTTGTTAGTCTTAGGGATATTATTATTATTAGCACCGCGTCTTACTACCCGTTAGGGTTGATACGCACTTACGCTAATGTGAATGGTAGGGTGATTGCGAGATGAAATGGAGGACCTACAGTTTAACGTGGAATCCGAACCATGGTGGAGGCCTGGCATTCCACACATTCACAAGTTGTGATTAATACACATCTTGTCAGAGGTGAAGGAAGGGTTTGGTAATCAGAACATCTGTGTCCGGGACCAAGGTTTGACCCCGGACCCCAGCACAGAAGTCCGACACCTTACCCCTATGACCACCAGGTCACCTGATATAGAAAAGCTTTGATAATTCACTAATATCGATATTATTCTTTCGATAGACTACTTTTGTTTCAATAATTTCACTTAATATCGGATAGGTATCAAAAGAAACAATCACTTGGTTTTATTTATTTGAGGCTTTTTTTCCGTGCACTTTCTGAACCGACTGTTATATCAGCATACAAAAATGTTTATAAGTGAGCGCGAAAGAATCTACCAATTTGTACAGAAAATATATTTTCAGATACCTTCACCAGTGTTCTTTTACATGCCACAATCGATATGGGACCGACGGCTTTACTTACCTCTGAAGGAAGTTGTGCTACGGATTTTTATCGCTCGAGAAAAATCTTTTGACCCCTGCTGGGTTTGAACTTGGAACCCACGATTTTTGGTTTTATACTTATGTATTTGTCTTGGTAATGAATTATATTTTTAAATCCACAATTTAGTTCGTGCAGCTTTTGTCCGGAAATGTGTTAGACACATAGCTAGGCCCGATATTACAATGATTAAAAATACAGGAAAAGAGAATTTATATTTTATAAATCAAAAGTTAAGTTAATTGTTATAAATTTTTTTTAAATCTAAGGATAAGTTACAGAGAAAAAAAAACATTTTTGTATGCCTATAAACACATAAAAACATATATTAAGATTAAATTCCCTATTTATTCCTACAATACGATACCAACTGATATGGATAATTTTATTACGAAACAAGTACGACCTCGTTAAATGTATTTCGATGTTCACATCTCAACTAATAAAGCTATCTGATCCTACCAAGTGGCTGATATACCCATTCTAAAGAGCGAGAGCTTGTTAGACTCACAGTGGTTCCATTTTAATCCCATCATTAACCAAGGCAGCACACTGAACTCAACCTAACATTGAAAGCGATTAACTCGAATGTCACTGTCCCTTTATCTGCCTCGCATCCGCTATATCCACCCTTTCCCCCCTCTCAAAATTCCCTTGTCTCCAGCCTGTGGTACGATGACAGCGTTCTACAGTCCCGCGCCACCACACTTCTTTTTAATGCCCCTGGATTTATGGTTTGTTTATATCTTGTCAACATGGCGGTCCTTTCGCATGGGGAGGGCTGATTTATGGGCGGAGCGTGTACTGCAGTGTGAAGAAACAGCTGATGAGACAGGCAGTACTATCTGTTGGCAAACTTACGAAGCTAGAGTAAGAGTACTCTAGCGTTGATATAAAGAAGCGTTAGAAGTCAGCCACGCTGGTTCCACCAGCAAAGCTGTTGGCTAGTTTTTATTAAATCATGTGGAGCATGTGGTTTCCCGAGGCTGTAAAAATTTGAGGCCCCTGCATTAAACAAATACTTTTTCTTTTCAATGTTTATACTTTATTATTTTTCTTTACAAAATTAACTGTAAAGTTCAATGTTAAATATATTATTTAAATAAGAAAATATTGTCAACACAATAAATGTGATTAATTCAAAATCAAAGTTAGCCATCAGTGGCTAATATTTTGTCAAAATTAAATATAATTTCATGTTGGAAGTTAGATTTCTTTGGAAGATTTTACCATGATTGAAATCTATATAGCCAAAAGAAAAATATTTGTTATTGCTACAGTTTGTGGAGGCCCTGATTTGTGGAAGTCCTGGGGCGTTATCCACTGTCACCCTCCCTTAAAGTTGGGCCGCTTAACATGGAAGAATAATTAATACCTGGGACTCAAAACTACTCAATAAATAAAATAAATTTAACTAAAGAAATGATATCCCAACCAAGGACTATTAATATATATTTTCAAAATTTTGTTGCTTTCATTTCATTATTCCTTTTATATAAAATTCAACGTAAGTGGCAAAGCTGAGTAAAGCAATATTGTGGAGAGAAAACTGGTATTTTAGTTTGATCTAAAACAAATTATAATATTATTTCACTTGCATTTCAATTATATCTGCGCCTATTATATAGATTGTATATATTTATATATTATGCAGTGGCTATGGCATATAAGTTAAGTCATACAAAATGAAAAACTACTAACTATTAAATTATTAATTTTTATATTCTAGACATTGCGTAAAACAATATATTTTTTTAAAGCTAGTGTATTTGTACAGAAGACAGAAATAAATAATGCGGTCAATATCACAACAGTTTTGCCATGCATTTTACTACCCATCTGGGCAATGCGCATTTAATTACGCGTATAAGATTAGGATGATAAAGGAAGAATTTAGAGGACATATAAGTTGTACCCGTTTTTTTGGTGGTATATCTCTAAGTCTAGACTCATTCCACGACATCCCTGTGACCAGTAAACCCGAAAAAATTAACATTATAAAGTCCGTGTGGCCACCGATACGATTCTCTGGGAATTATTGAAATAATATAAAGTACCAACTAAAAGTCAAGAGATGCTTTATTTTCAAAGATCTTTATTTAACCGTGTGTATAAATATAAAAATAAATCTACAATAATAACGATAAAAACATTTGATCACACACTAATGCTCTTCTTGCTGTAAAAATGATTATTTTAATCAAATATATACCTATTTTCATTTACAGCACTTTTCATTAGCCATCCGGATTACACACCCACGTACTAATTACACTAATGTGTCAAGGATGAGGAATTTTGAATTTATAGGAAGTGTACTCGCATTTGTGTGGAGGGAGAGTGGAAAACAATTTTGGGAAAACCACACTCAGTACACTCGACCGGAATATAGCCCCAATCTCCCCTTCATCGGCAGTCTAGTCTATTTCGAGAGTGACGCCTTAGACCATACGGCCACCAAAGCTGGCCAATTACAATTACTTGCCAATATTTGATACTTTATCTATGTAGTTGGTTGTTCTTTCACTTGTCTAGAAGAGACCTGGTTCAGTCCCAAGTGATGTTGAATGAAATATGTATTAGTTATTTATACACAAAATCAACCTGCTATTCAAATAATAAATACATATATATTAGAACTGGGTGTGAGTTCTAGGCCTAGGCTAATTTAGTATGTAAATCATGTTTTATGTTATGATAGTATGTGTATTCTATTATATTCATACTAACTACTCTAATAATAATAATTAATAAATAATAGTAAAACGCTGACATGGCGGTCTAGGGGTCAGGTGTCGGACTTTTGTGCTGGGTTCAATCCTTGGTCCCGGCAGAGATTTATCTGATTGCCAAACCCTTCCTTCACCTCTGACAAGACATGTATTAATCACAACTTGTGAATGTGAGGAATGCCAGGCCTCACCGTGGTTCGGATCCCACGTTAAACTGTAGGTCCTCCATTTCATCTTACAATCACCCTACCATCACACATTAGTGTAAGTGCGTATAACCCGAACGGGTAATAAGACGTGGTGCTAATAATAATAATAATAATAAAAAACCATCTTCAGTGGTCAAATGGTCTAGGTCATCCTTCTTTCAATACATTGGACTGCCAGTTATGTGGAGATTTGGGTTCGAATCTCGATCAGGTGCACTGATGGTGTTTATTCCTAAATAGGTTTGCCTTTATCCCTTCACGCAAATCTAGGTACACTTTCTCTAAATTCAACCCTGAAACTTTGATCATCCTCAACATGTAAGCGTAATAATTAGTACATAGACACACAACCCGAACGAGTACTAAGACTTGGCGCTAAGAAAAATTGGGGTTAAATGCTTGTGCTTGATTTGTTTACTATTGCATATTTATTCTTTTATAAAATTTATCGTAATCTTATGTTAGTTAATATAGCACCGTGTCTTACTACCCGTACGCTTAAGTAACAATCACGCTAGTAGGTTAATAATTCGGAAGGATGAATTTAGAAGAAGTTAACCTGCATATGCATGGAGGGAGGGTGGAAAACCATTAGGAAAAACCACCCCAGTTCACCCAACCAAGATTAGAACCTCGAACTCCCCACCTTCGAGAGTCTAGCTCAACACGAAACCAGCACGTTAGCTAACAACGCCACCGATGCGGGTTAATCCTATATTACACTCCTTAATTCCACTCTTCCACAATAAGTTAAAAATAGAGAGCAAAGATATAGCTAAGGAGCTACGAATATAAAATTAATTGTAATATTACGGTATTATAAATAAAATGCAGCTTTAAATTTTGGTTTAGGATAGTTGAAATCTTATTAAACCTATTTTCATGTCGAAATATAATACCTTTCTCCCCTTTCTTAATTTAGTGGAAAGTGGGGGATGAGATAGGGGGGGGCTACGTAAGATAGGCGAGGAAAGCAGTGATGCGGAAGGTAAGAATGAAAGCACGATAAGATTCCAAAGAGAGAAAGAAGGGTGGGTAGAATGGAAATCAGAAAAAAATGAAAGTCTAAAAAAGAAAACAAAACGTTGCCTGGCAGCGAAAAAGGGAAAGGGGAGGTTGTTATCAGTATTGGAAAGTTGGGATGAGGGGGGGGACTCTTTTTTGAGAGTTTCGTGACTGCTTAGACTGTGCAACCAGTTTTTTAAAAAACTGCACGGTAAACCAGTGCACAATTCCTCATTCCTTTAAAGGAGTTTTCATTCGAAAACTTGTGTACTTTTGTTAATTATCATGTACAATACTCCTAAAATATTAATTTTGAAAAAAATTATTTTAACTATTTTCAAACCTTTTCGATTTATTTTTCAATAAAAAGTTTGAGTGTTAAATGATTTTTTTTTTCCTCCGAAAAACAAGTATACAGAGAGCTATTTTTAATTTGAAACTCTTCTTAAATAGATAATTTAATGTTTTTTTTATCTAATTTTTAAAAAATCAGTCATTAGTAAACTACACTTAATTTGAGATCTATATCGCTTCAAGGTCTGACCATTTTACATTTAAATATAGATTATGAACGTAATTCATTAAACCGCTTCGGTTGTAGCCTTAGGTACAGTCACACACGTAGACAGATAAATATGTACTTCTGTCTGTCTAACTGTAAAAATCGCTGTTAGGAACACATGAAAAGTCAAGTTTTTTTCCTATTGCGATAATTTATCTATTTGAGAAATCTAAAAACTATTCTAAGCAATATCAATACATTCACATTTTGTTTGCGCTAAAAATTAAAAACAAAATTAAACCTTATCTAAAATGTAACTAAAAATTACTACAGAGCTTGATTATGAATGGGCCTACAAATAAAATGAAATATTACATCACTACTTAATTAATTTATAAACTGTTGTTAGGCTTCTATTTAAGATATATTAGTTGATATTAAGTCAACTTTTAGTATAATTATTAATAAACTTGAGTCAGGATGCCTTCAACGATAATAATCATGGTTGAGACCTAAAACGTAAAATTAAAACCTCAAATTTAAAAAAATTGTTTATTTTATAGTCCCATCTTTCAAATATGAATATGTAAAGTCCAACGTTCATTGGAAGGAACTTGTGGAAAATTTAAAAATATTTGTTTGTGGCCAACAGTTGAAATTTCTTTACTATTAGTGTTATTTTATAGTTATTGATAATAGCTAATGCTATCACATGACTTGACGTTTGAATATGTGAGCGTGGATCCAGTAACTTTTTCTAGCTGTTATATAAGGTCCTTCCTATGAAGATTAGACTGTAACTGCACCCAGTACCTAGTCAACGACAAAGATTAAAGAGAGGGAGAAGAACATACTTTAGTATTATAGTTTGTGCCCATGGTTATATGGTTATAGTGCTCATCCATATGTCTAGTGGACCCTAGTTCAATTCGAGGTAGTGCTGACAAATATATTTATTCCTACCAAATAGATACGATGGAGCGTTTCTGTGATCTAGTGTTCACAGCTCCTGGCTACAGAACCAAAGGTCCCTGGTTCGATCCTCAGCGCTTTCAGATTTTCTGTAGAGCAGTGGTTCTGAAACAGAGTCAACTGAAGACAAATGAGCAGCTACTTGAATAAAAAAAGTAGCAGTTTTTGTCTAGAAAATGGAGATTAACGACACACTATCGCAGAGGTAGACACTGTATTCGACAACAGATGGCGGCCGCTCGGTTGATATGGCTCAAATGTGGCCTGAAGCCATTAATATGCTATTTTTTAAAAAATTATTTCATCTTGTGATTCAAGCCCTGAGGGGCTACTCGTATAAATGGATGAGTGATTGAAGGATAGACTCTGATAAAGATGGAATGGGAATACAGCGATGAAAATATAGGCGTAAGATTTGCATTAACATTTTGAATAACTTAATTTTTAATTTCTCTTGACACCTCGGAGAGAAAGTATTGTAATCGTAAAAAAAAAAAAAAAAATAAACTCGAGATTTTAATAGACCTTTCATGACCCTCTAAACAAAAACAAGTGATTTTCGCAATGCCGTCTGCTTGTCTGTCTGTAACTTGGGCTAGAGCCAAAACTATTTTACCAATTGAGCTAAAACTTGGTATCTGAGGTATTCATAAGGTTCCTTTCGAGGGGTTTTTGGAATTAGATATCTAACCCTAAATTTAAGGGTAGTTTACTGAAAGGCAAAAAGAGAAAAAATTGATTTTCTCCTAATTTTCTTTAATGATTTTAATTAAATATTATTTAAAAAAACTGTTTACCATTATAAACAAGGTGGAAAGTATCATTCTCTAATGAAAATTACTGAAGGTAATTTAGATTGAGGAAATTTTCCTATTTTCATCATTTCTCCGCAACTTTTTGAGATACGAAATAACTTATTATAAAATTGTAGTACTATTAAAGATAGAAATCTTTTATTTGAATATATTTTTATAAAACCAATAATGTATTAGCTATAAGCATATATACATGATTATAGCTTATATAAATATATATTTATACACACCTTTTAATCAAAATAAATTTGATTCTTATTCTTTTTGGTGGAAAATATATTTGTCTTTTTTCAATTTTTCCTAAACAGTGTTCCTAGTGCCTTAGAGTAAATAAGTAAGAAGCAGTGTATATTATTTCATTTATGATCTTTGGTGTAGTGTTTCTACAACAATGTATAGGCCTATTATTTCATTTCACAAATTTTACGAGTTTTTAGTGAATGTATATTTTAGGATAAAAGTGGAAGATGGTCTGTGAGGTGAACCTTAGCATTTATTTAAAATATAGTACAAAGTGTCCAAAAATCATCTTCACAACTTTGATACCGACTAACTAAAACACATTGATTTATCTGTGTCTATATTTCCTTGATTAATAATTCTAAGTCGTTTTATTATTAAAGTAGCGTAGTCTACAAACATTAAATATAACAACTATTAGTGATTCACAAAGCATCCAGGCGATAATCCAAATGCTGCCATTGTAAATAGTATGTTCGCACATCCTGTAGAATATGAATGTTGTCAAATATCTTAGCTCGTTCTGTAGGATGCACGCTTACTGATCTAAGGCAGTCAGATTCGATCTCCGGCTAGAACACAGACAAACAATATATCCAGACACTCAACTTCCGGGTTAAAATGGTTGCCCTCCCTTTTAGCAGCTTCAGTCCTTCAACACTAGGATCGCTGTGGTTAGTCCTATCATCACCCAGCAATGACACTAGCGAAGCTCAGTGTTTAGGAACTCAAACTGGCAAAAGGAGCGTAGCAAAATCCCCGTAAGGTTGAGAGTCTGTTTCTTACATGTCTGTGGGATAGGCATAATTAACTATAAATATCAAACTAAAGATTAGAATATTTGAACTTGACCCAAGAATCACGGCTTTGAACCCCTGCTTGGAGCATTAGGAATGTTTTATTTCCCATTAAGTTTCCTATCGACTCTTAAGACTAATGCCATTATAGTTATTTAGGGTGACCTGGCGGTCTAGGGGTAAGGTGTCAGACTTCTGTTCTGAGCGTCCGGGGCTCAATCCTTGGTCCCAGCACAGATTTATCTGATTGCCAAACCCTTCCTTCACCTCTGACAAGACGTGTATTAATCACAACTTGTGAATGTGTGGAATGCCAGGCCTCTCCCGTGGTTCGGATTCCACGTTAAGCTGTAGGTCCTCCATTTCATCTCACAATCACTTTACCATTACACATTAGCATAGGTGCGTAGAACCCGAATGGGTAGTAAGATGCGGTGATAGTAATAATTTAGTTATTTAAAATTAGTTTCTTCTGCTGAGTTAGTGCATGCAATTTTAGGATATACTGAACGACCATAAAAAAAATCTCCATGACATAAGTCCGCAAGAGAGCTATCACAACTGAGTGCCGCCGCTGTTAACGATTATAGTGTCAACATTTGCGGATAGATGATGTCAAGCCGCCAGCACAAGTCGTCTAGCCGTTAAGCTCAAGTTTCTAGACCAGAGTTTTTACTTATTTATTATTTTTTTTAGCACCGCCCCCTATTAACCGTTCGGATTATATGCCTATGTACTAATTACGCTAATGGTTTTAGGAATGAGAAAGTTTATATTAAAAGGAAGTGTACCGCATTTGCGTGGAGAGAGATTAGTAGAAAACTATTTTGGAAAAAACTATCCTCAGTACACCCGACCAAGATTCGAACCTCGATCAACACGTCATCGGTGGTCTAGTATACTGTGAAAGAGCGCGTTAGACCATGCGGCCACCAAAGCGGACTTATTTAGTCAAGAAGCTCCTCATTTGCCCTCTCGAGGCTGAGTTTAATCCCATTCCAGATCTACCTCTTCACACAAAAATTCTGAAAGCACCGGGGATCGAGCCCAGGACCTCTGGATCTGTAGCCAGGAAATTTGACCACTAAACCAAGTAACACGTACTGAAAAGAATATATATATATATACTTTTTTAAGCGTTATGCGTCTTACAGCCTTCGAATTGTCCAAAACCTTGTCTACACTAATTTTAAAAAAGGTATAAGGTGAATTTTTAACGAAATACATCCGCAATTTTCTGTGAAGAGAGCGGTGAAATAGAAAGGGTCTGATATCCAAAA
This sequence comes from Timema podura, assembly GCA_033556935.1. Classification (NCBI taxonomy): domain Eukaryota; kingdom Metazoa; phylum Arthropoda; class Insecta; order Phasmatodea; family Timematidae; genus Timema; species Timema podura. The sequence goes on from JAVRXN010000001.1 coordinate 36,216,510, forward strand.
TTCTGAACTGGGTCAATCCACCCAGGATAGGAATGTTCATGTTCATGCTAAATTTTATGCTAACATCCCTATAAATGTAGATTCACATTAAAGTGATAGAGTAATTGAAATAAAGTTTGTTACAAAGTAAATCTTTCAGGCAAAATGTAATAAAATATAAGTTTTTAATGTGAAATGCTATTAGATTGCATACATAATAGATACATATACTCATTAAAATATATTAAAATATTATACAGCCATTTCATACCTCATCATACTGAAACGTTCTTAATTTGTCATAAGGTATACCTATTTATCAGTCCCTTTCTTCTTCCTTTTAGTTTCTCTTAACTGCCCATTTGCGTCCTATTCTCATTTTCCTTTTAAATTATGGCTTTAAATTTCTATCTTTTCCTGTTTTTCAATTTTGCACTTTATTTCTCTCTCACCTACTCGCTATAACTCTATTCGCTCTCCCTTGCTTTCATATACTCTACCCCTCTCTGTAAATCTGCTGTTTCCAAATAGCGCCAGGAGATAGCGTGCGTATGCAACTTGCTAGCTCTTCCTGAACTATAGGTTGCGTATACTAGATGTTGGAGGGTTATGTTGGATTTGACTCAGCGATGAGTTTTTAACTAATTTAGAGGATTGATTATAGATGCAAATGTATATTCAAATATCCCATGACATTAAATGTAAATTATACTTAGAAACAACTCGAAACAATAATTTACAATCATATTGAAAATAAAAAGTAACTAATGGTAAACTTACTATTTGTTATTAATTAAATTAGGTGAAATATTTTTTGCACCATATCTTGCTACGCGTTCGGATTATATACCTATGTACTAGTTACGCTAATGGTTTTAGGCGTGAGGAAGTCTTTGTTGTATTTAGAGAAAGTGTACCCACATTCGCGTGGAAGGAGAGTGTAAAATCATGTTGGAAAACCACCATCAATACACCCGACCGAGATTCGAACCTAGATCTGATCATCGTCGGCAGTATAGTCCACTGCGAGGTTAGAAACCTGGACCATGCGGCCACCGAATTGGGTGAAAATTCAGTTAAAATTTAAAACTAATATAAATGCATTTGCAATATGAAGGTGTTTGTTTATTTAATTTATATTTCGATCTAGAAATAATGATGGATCTTAGTGTTTATGTACTCCCAAAATTAAAAAAGTTTTTTTTTAAGAATTATGTTTGTCTTTCTTTCCCTTTAGTTGTACCTAGGGATGCAGCTGGAATGGTTTATGGATTTATTATTAAAATTTAATATTTATATGTCATATGGTTACACCTCCAAGTGGAATATAGATGTAAATTCAATTAAAGGTGGTTTATTGGTTTGTGACTTTTTAATATTCAAAATATTTCAAATATGGCTCTACTGATGTAAATCAAAATTGATTCATGGGAGTGTTTTACATGATAAATTAACACTGCTTACTGATTTTTTCGTAATATATATATATACATATATATATATATATATATTTCAGGATGGTTTAAAAATAGCCGATTTTAGAAAGTTTTCTTCAAATTGTTTTTAAATGGGCATAGCGATTTTGTTTAAAATAGGTGTTTGGAGAAGGTTTTACATGCTATATATTATCACACCGGATTTTCTATATACAAATTAAGTTTAGCTTAATGGTGACTGATTTTTTATTTTGTTATTTACAAATTGTTCCAACAGTTTTCCTCAACATTTATATCTGAAAGGTCGACCTAGGTGGTCTTGGGGTAAAATTCTCACATAAAGACCCGATGGGTTCAAACCCATTTGGGGTCGGATTTTTCTCAAACAATAAAAATCTGTAGCACAACTTCTTTCGGAGGGGAAGTAAGGCAGTCGATCCCATGTAATGTCGATTGTGGCATGTAACAGAACCCTGGGAGGTATGTGAAAATACCTTTCCCAGAAAAATTGGTAGTTCCTTTCACTCCCGCTCATAGAAATTCCCGTGTGCTGATATAATCAGTAGGTTCAGAAAGTGCCCGTTAGATACCTCAAAATAAAGAATTTATACAATTATATCTGAAGGATATTTTAGTAAGATTTACAGAGCTATCTATGAACATTAATGGTTCCTAGCTATAATAGCTATGAGAAAGTATATTCCCTTCGTTAACCCTGTAATGTTGGAATTTTACCTTTTATGGTTCCACTGTGGTGTAGATTAGAATATAGAACCGTATTGTAATCTATCAACGTAAGACTGCTGCAATTCAGGTTAAATCGTGTGTATTATTGTTTCGTAAAACTTATTTTATCCATAAAAAAAATTTCACTTTCGATAAATGATTCAAAAATGTTCTGAATTCTTCCTCTTCTTAAGTCAACAACCCAGATGTTGATTTGATGTGATTTCTAATTTATATCCACCCGAAACTAGGCTAATTGGTTGGTGCACTAAGAGAGTCCACACCAAATTTCTATGAGCGAGCACAAAAGACCCTATCAAATTTGCCGTTAAGGGTCTTTCCAGGGTTATTTTATATGCCGCAATCGACATGGGACAAACAGATTTGCTTCCCCTCCGAAAGAAATTGTGCTACAGATTTGTATCGCTCAAGAAAAATTCGCTGACCTTGGTTAGGTTTGAACCCACGAGCATCGGGTCCTGAGACGAGGACTTTACCCCAAGAGCACCAAGTTTGACGTAATGTGATTATAAGGTAACATATTTATCAGAAGTATTCGGTACGTATTAAAGGTGTAGAGGTCACCCACGTAAGTAGACTCGTTTGCGTGTTGATCGAGCGTGCGTCACAAACAATTACTTGAACTGCAATAGTTCGTGGGAGCCGCCGCTAGAATTCAGCACCTGGCAACCAAACATATCTATTGAGAATAAGAGGGAGGAAAAAACAAATAGAAAGAAAAAAGGAGCTATCGATCTTCTTCCTTGTCATCTACGGAGAATTTTTTTTTTTTTACCTTTACTTTTATTTATTTCCCTTTCCTTCTACAACAAACAACGAAACAAAACGGACGGAAAGTTGAAAACCACTCGAGAAATATGTCGTACAATAGGCCAGGTCAAGGAAAGAATGACATGTCTACTGGTGGACTGTTGAAGACGGATCACTTACTCGCGTGAAGGGAAGATGGCTTCGTTACCGGGTTCTGCGTTCTTCCTCATCAAGCGCGAGCATGCGCTATACAGAAGCTCTCTTTGGAGAGAGTTTTCCGTTTGGAAACCATACTGTGTGTGTGTGTCTTCTTCCTTTCATTTCATAAAAACATTTTATTTTTTTCTTCTCAGAATTTTACAAAAGAAGAAATCAAAGAAAATGCCAGAATAGAAGGCGAATCTCTAACGAAAAAAGAAGAAAGCAAGTAGAGAAAAGATTTTTTTTTAGAACCGCGTCTTACTACCCCTTCGGGTTATACGCTTATGAGCAAACTACGATAGTGGTTTTATATATTATGACGGTTTTATATTTTGAGGAAGTTTAGCCACATTTGAGTGGAGAGAGAGTGTAAAAACCACACTCGTTAACCCGGCCGAGACTAGAATCTTGATCTCCCCGTCATCGATAGTCTAGTACGCTGCAAAAGTAATGCGTTAGACCATGCGGCCACCGAAGTGGGTCAGAAGAGATTAAAGACTAAGTTTATTTAACCAACAAAATTAATTAATATTATTTTAAAACAAAATCATGTTGTGAACAAGTATTACTAAGCTTTATAAACAACTAATAACCGTTATACACAATTTTTGTTTAATGATGTATGATACATGACTTCGATGTTTTTTTTATTACTGATAGAAAATTTAAAATGAGAATTTTGCTATCACCCAAAGATTATCTCTGTTATTGGGATTAGAACCAAAACCATTCTACCGATCAAGATAAAACTTGGTATATAGTGTTTTCATAATGTTCCCCGAGAAGTTTTTGGAATAATTGCGAACCTTAATATTAAGGATAGTTTACTTAAAGGTGAAATAAGATAAAATTGATTGGCTAAAATGAATTTTTTCATCACATTTTAATGCCCATTTAGGTTATACACCTATCCACTAATTATGTTAATGGCGTAGGGATTAGGAAGGTTATATTTAGAAGAAGTGTAACAACATTTACGTGGAGGGAGATTGGAAAACCATTTAGGGAAAAACCACACTCAGTACCCCGACAAGGATTTGAACCCCAATCTTCCCGTCAACGACAGTCAGGTCTAACACGAGAGTGTAGCCTTAGACCATGCGGCCACCGAAGCAGGTAATTTCAAAGTTGTAAGACTTTTAAATACAAACAAATTTCAGGGGCTGCTTTTGTCGAGAATAGTCTCTCATAAGGGGAGCTAACGTCTAAGTATATCCAAAGGAGGCATATTTATTTCAAGGTGGGGGACGGGGGTAATTTTTATTTCTGGGAAAGAGTTTCTCCCCGGTTCCATTACCACTGCTTTTACTGCTCTCTTTATTACTCAGTGTTACCAAATATGAAACTTTACTTTTTTTTGTGAAATCAAAATATTGTGGTTTCTGCTGGTGATTAAAAATTTACTATTTTAGCTTTCTTGAAGAAATTTAAAAAAACTGCAATTTTAGGAAAGAAAACATGTTTGTTTGTGTTTCACGTCCAAAACTATGTTTATAAAAGTATAAAATTATTTTAATAAGTTGACAGAGGGAGGTAATTCATAGAAATTGCACCCAAGGCCGTAGCCAGCCAATAATTTCAGGGGGGGTTTGGTGGCACATCCCCAATTGCTGAAAGCTAGAAAAAACTTATAAATGCTAAACAGTTCTAGAAGCCCTGTGAAGGGGTTTTTTTCATGGTAAAATAACTCATTAACTGCCGAAGGCTTGGAAAATGTATAAATATTAAACACTTTTTGAAGTTCTGTGAAGTTTTTTATGGTCAAATAACCCAAAAATGCCGAAGGCTAGGAAAATTTCTAAATATTTAACACCTCTAGTAGCTCTCTGAAGTGATTTTATGGTAACACAGCCCCCTAATTTGTATTTGTACCTTAATTTTGATATTGTTTGAACCATAAATAAAGCCATAAATATTTTGTTCATAAAATTTCGTGGGGGGTTTGAACCCTCAAAACCCCTCCCTGGCTACGGCCTTGATTGCACCCACATTAAGGTGAAAAGTGTTCAGGGTTCGACTGGTACTCAAACACGGGCTTGTCAGAGGCCTTCAGACCTTCAATAATGTCAGTGATTTAACGATTAATGTAGAACTAACTAAAAAGTTATATTAATACTCATATAAACTTAAATAAATAAAAAACAGTCAAACTTACAAATCTATCTTTAATGTTTGGTTATAAAATAAATTATCGATCATTCATAATAGAACCAACACGAAACTAGCACTAAGTATCTTCTAAAGACACTAGAGCGTGCTAGTCAATAGGTTGCTCTCAAACGCTACCTACAGCCTTCCACTGGAACTAGCTTGACATCCCAATACTTGCTAATGCGCATGATCAGGGACGATATGATTTTGTTGGCTATTAATGGCTGGTTCAGACGAGACACACTAGTATTAATAAATTAGCTCTAGGATACGAAAGTACCACACGTTTATTTTTGCAGAAAAGTTTTTATTTGCTGGCGAATAGGAGGGGTTAGGGTAGAAATATGTGACGTATGAAATGAAATTGAGGGTGGTAGTGTATACGGGGTGGATTTGAGAGTGGGTGGGGGATATGGTGACACGGCCATGATGGATGAGGTTCAGGGGGGTTGCGAGTTGGACCCCCCACACCACCCCCTATCCTTCCAACTCTCTTTGGCGGACACTACCATCAGGTAGGCTACACGAACTTTCCATTCGGTCCAACAAAACATTGACTGCCACGCTGAGTGGAATAGAGACATAGTGTGCTGTTGGGACGCCCATATGAGTGGGGGGGGGGGGGGGGGGGGACCCATGGTTCACATGGATGTAGATAGATGACAGGTCTCTAGGATTAGCTGATTAGATATGAACCCCGGACATCGATAGTGAAATTTTGTTGTTCAATGTTTTCACCATCAATTTTTGTGGGTAGATGATTTTTAACAACGATGGTTTCTACCGATTGGTTTATATTATTTATGTATAAGAATTATAATAACAAATTTATATATCTTTACTCGGTCACTACCCTTTCTTTCTTTGCCTTGTGCATGTGGGCCTTAGAATCTGTCAGGATGTGCTATAGCCGAGGTTAAGGGGGAGGTGAAGGGGTATATTTTGTGTGGGTTCGTAATTAATATTAAACTTGGGTTTTAAATAGGTTTATTAGTACAATTATAGTAGCCCCATGGCTTCTTTGGTGCTGACTGACAGTTCACAGCTGACTTCTGACCCTCAACATTTAGGTATAAACCTAAATTTTGACTATCAGAAGTGACAGCTGCTAAACACATGTTTTTTACAGATCATGGTTCGGTGTAGGGATACATAATTTGGTCTGGTAGCTTTTCAAAGCCGTCAGCTGTCAGCTGTGAGCTGTCAGTCAGCACCAAAGAAGCTATGGGGCTACTGTATGTCTATTACAAATGTGATGTTGGTAGACATTTTAGAATGAAAGAACTTAAGAGAACACTTGGAAGCTTGTGACAAAACTAAGTGTTGCTAATAATTCCCCTTGGCCTGTCTGACTACTAGGTGATCTCTGTACACGGTGCCCAACCCTGGTACCCTGGGCTCGAGCGGCAGCCCTCAAGATAAGTACTGAGGAACCGGCGTCCTAGTCCGCGTAGTCCCAAATTGGGCATATTGGCCCCTAGACTTTGGTGTTAGTTAGTCAGCAAGGATGGTTGGTTCTCCTACATTTTAACATGGCCCCTGGCCTGGTTTCTGACTGAGGAATGCTGACAACACTTTCGGCTCTTCTAGTTTATTTGTTTATAGAATAATCAAAACAACCTGCAGCGCTAGTTTTGTAATTCGCAACTCATAACATACAATATTACACAAACTAACCTTCCAATTTAAGCCATGAGGTTACAATACATTAAAATTAATTCCAAACCTTCACATAATAAACACACTGACATGGTCTTCTTTTTAAACATCTTTTTAAAAAAATATTTAACAATGCTCTCCATGAGTGTAGAAATTAATTCAATTTAACCTAACATAATAATAAAGTGTTCTAATAATTATGCCACAACCATACAGTCTGTGACTAGTCGTCTACTCGACGTAAATATGTTTGCCGTAATAGAGAAGAGATTGATTTAAAATACTATTAAATAAGTTTATTAAACCAGAACAGCAAAACGCTGAAACTTCTATTCAGAATCATAGTGAATAACTTACATATTAAGAAACAAATAGCCGAAGCTGTTATTAATTTAAGAGGAATTCACCATCTAGATATCATATACTGAAGATTGAAAAATTACACTTGGACACGGGAATCAAACCCAGGACCCTGGACACGGGACGGACCCTGGATAGCTCAGTGGTAGAGCATTGGTGTACTAAGCCAAAAGTCCCGGGTTCGATTCCCGTGTCAAGGTGTCATTTTTCAGTTTTCAGAATATGAAACTTACATATTATTTGGTTCTTTACATACACAAAAAATAGACAAATTAAACCTAATTAGAGTACATAGACATATAACAAACTACACTTGTGAAACAATACTTTACAAGTCCAACTAATGTCATAGTCTATGGTACTTAAAGAGAGTTCACATGACACGATTGGATAAAAAATATAGCTGTATTTGAATTATTATATAGTCGACATGAATTGTAAAAGGAAGGGCATGGATTCATTTACATAAAGTCACATGACCGATCAGTTAAAAAATAGAACATTAAAATGATATATTAAACACTTCAATACGCTGAAACTGCCAGAGACACCTAAGAAACAACCAAAATAACTCTAAAAGTATTGGTTTTTCATATAAAACTCCCCTTGGTAAAAGGAAGGGCTTGGAATTACCTACTTAAAAAAAGTTTACATCTAACGATCGAATAAAATATATAACTGTTCCTGACTCTTCTATAGTTAATATATGATAAAAGTAATGGCTTGGACTTACTTACATTAAACTAGTTCACATGACCCGATAGAGATTTCAACCGGTATACTGGCAATTTAATATTACGTAATTCCCAGGAACACCTACCAAACAATCAAAATAACTCCAAAAATACCTATCTTTTTATAAAATATTTTATTGTAAAAGGAAGGGCTGGGAATTACCTACTTAAAGAGAGTTTACTTATTACGATCGGATGAAACTTAAGCTGTCACTTGCTCTTCTTTAGACAACATATATGGTATAAGAAAGGGCTCGGACTTACTTATATAAAAAAGTTGACATGATCTGATCAGATAAAAAAAATTGTGTCTCGTGCACTTCAATTCTACAAAATTACTTGCCACCTCACAAACATTCAAAATAACTCCAAAAATGTCGATTTTTCACTAAAAAAATCCATAATAGGAAGACCTTGGAATTACCTATTTAAAGATAGTCTACATGTTACGATCGGTACCAAATTTTGGTGTCACTGGCTCTTATGTAGTCATCATATATGGCAAAGAAAAGGTACCAGCTTAATTATATAAAAACCTACACATGACCTGATCAGATAAAAAAAAAATTAAATTTAAATGGTGTCTCATGCACTTTAATACTACCAAATTGCTAGCCACTTCACAAACATTCAAAATGACTCTAAAAATATCGATTTTTCATACAAAAATTCCCTAAGTAATAGGAAGGCCTTGAAATTATTTACTTAAAGAGAACTTACATGTTACTATAGGATAAAAACTTTAGCCGTCTCTGGCTTTATGTAGTTAACATATATGGTAAAAGGAAGGGCTTGGGTTTACGTACATAAAAAACTTCAATGTAACATTAGCAATGCTAGTTAATGTTACATCAATACTACCCGCCCCAAATAAGCAATACATATAGACATTCTCCAATATCAAAGATTTACAACACCTTACTATGTCTAAAATATGTGCTTTACTCACCCTATAGTCTCAGCCAACAACCATCTCACGACTGGTGCACACCAAATAATTAAAAAAGAAGACTGACGTTCCTTGGAAAAGTGGGTCATTGCTATATTAGGTGATCAAGGACTACGCTGATTGACCTAGCCGGCCGACCGATGGACCTCACGTGATCTTAAGTGCCAACTCACCAGATTTCCGGTCTACGTGTTTATATGACGTGTATACATGATGACGGTGATTAACAAGAGAACCATATACTGCTAGCTCGTGTTCGCAACGTGGCATTATACCTTTAATATGAAGATTTCCCCCCCTTATATCCATCAACTAGACCTATATAAAGCTGGTGCTCAGCTAACATGGTTGACTTTTAATTCCGACACAACCACGAGAGATCCTGGCATGGACTTGGAAATAATCGCTTCAGGATAACAAACATAAACTCGTTATATTTTATTAAATATTTAAATATAATCGACCTATAATGGGCTTAGGTGTTTGAGCACCTAGTCAATTATGTGATTAAAATCGTTCAGTGTAGGCGTCAGTAACTCTCACTAGAAGATTTATTTTGGAAAGTAAAATTTGTTTTATGAAACACTTAATGTTTCCTTTTGCTGCTTGTGTGCTAGTCTCTTTGTAAAATTTAGACTTATTAGTAGGTAGCCACTTTTTGATTCTTTTTCTTTCTTGGAATATTTAGTTTAAATATAAATTTTATTACACTCATGAATACCAATAATTGTTTAAACTTTAAAATTTGATAATGTTTAATTTATAGATAAAATTTTGTAGACGTATTTGGTTTGAATAAATTATAAAAGTAATTTATTTTTGTTGATTTATAAGTTATAATTTTAACCATTCCGATTTGTTTGGTGAGAAGCTACTAGTATTCTAATGTAATATTGCTTTCTTTTTCTACTATAATGTTAGATATTAACAAGTCGAAATCTTCTCGATTACTTCAAAGGTGGTGGAAGTAAAAGTCGGGATTTTGATCAGAATTGATATCTAAATTAAGTTTAATCTTAAAGTTTATTTGTTTAGTTGGAATTTACAATGGTGATTCAGGCGCTTTGTTAACCGTATAGAAGAGTTATTTAAGCTCTTTAATAATATAATAAGGTTTCAAAGGTTTAATGATTTAATCTGTTTATTTAGTCTGAAGTCACAAGGGTGATTCAGCCGCTTTGTTAACCAATTAGAGGAGCTCTTTAAGCTCGTTACTATTATACTAACGATTTTTGATTATTATTGAGTCTATTCCAGACTAATTCATATAAATAAATAATCTATGTTATAATTCTTTTGTTTCAAACGTAATATTCTTCAAAGACTACTATTACTTTGAGATTGTGATCCTCAAATGTACTGCATCAGCGCAGTCTCTGCCATATTTATATGTTTTCCAACACTACCCATTTTGCCTTGTGAGGCCATGTATTATTTTATTTACCTCTGTTATCTTACTTTGAATAAATAATTCAATATTTTCCTAACCTTGCAAATGTTCCTCTTTTTGTTACATTAAATTCCTTATATATTCCGCTCACCATCTTCCCGGCTGTTGTGGCCTCTAGCGGTTAGAGTTGGAGGTGGTGAAAGGTACAGCACAAGACCCGATCAGATTAAAAAAATAGAAAATTTAAATGGTGTCTTGTACACTTCAATACTCAAAGAGAGTTTAGAAGGAAGGACTTGGACTTGCTTGCATAAAATTAGTTCACATGACCCAATCAGATAGTAAATAGAAAATCAAAAGGTACATTGGCACTTTAATATTACAAAATTGCCAGAAACGCCTACCAAACAGTCAAAATAGCTCCAAAAATATCAATTTTTAGTATAAAAATCTCTTATGTTAAAGGAAAGGCTCGGAACTAACTACTTAAAGAGAGTTAATTTGATATGATTGAATAAAAAATATACCTGTCCCTGGCTCTTCTATAATCAACATATATAGTAAAAGGAGTGGTACGGAATTCCTTACATAATAAAGTTGACAAATATAATATATATATATATATATATATATATATTATACAAATATAATTTAAGATAAATAATAGAAAATTTAAATATTGTCTCTTGAATTTCAATAATACAAAAGTGTCAGATTCACCTCACAAACTATAAAAATAACTCTAAAAATATCAATGTTTCATATAAAGTTCCCTTAGGTAAAATGAAGGGCTTGGAATTACTTACTTAAGGATAGTTTAATTGACATGATAGGAAAAAAATTAGCTGTCCCTTAATTTTCCCACAGTCAACATATATGGTAAAAGGAAGAGATTACTTACATAAAACCAGTTAACATGACCCGATCAATTAAAAAATAGAAAATTTGAATGGTATCGCTATTTCTTCAATACTACAGAATTGTCAGAGACACCTCACAAGCTATCAAAATAACTATAAAAATATCGATTTTTTATATACAATTTTCTCGGGTTAAAGGAAGGTCTCAGAATGACCTACCTACGAGCCTTGAGGTGAATACCCACCTCTGTGTTTAAAAGTAAATACTAAAATGTTTAAATATGTTTTTCTGGTTAAATATAGCAACAATTTTTTTTATCTCCCTCATGGCTGCCTTCAACCAATTTAAACAAATTAGAATGTTTTTATAATTGTTATATATTTATAATTTTACTTTAAACAATTGAAAATTAACGGACCTTAACTCGAGTTACTTTCCATCTCACTTTATACAAATTACCTATAGTTTAGGTTCATCAGTCTCAATACCAGCGATTTTCAACCTTTTACATCTCACAAAACACTGAACAAGGCACTAAATTGTCGAGGCACACAATCAGTTTTTAAGGAGTAATCTCATACGCAAAAAAAAAGGAAGTATTAAGGCCCTTGGTTCTGTCAAGTGCCAGAGTCTTAAACCTATTTTGTGTGATGATAGGCGGGAGGGTGAAAGGCGTGTCGTGGCTTCACAACTGACCAAAGTATCCTTCCACGCCAACAATAACAGATGAATCACGGACAGCTCTTGCGGAAAAATCATACGTTTGGAAATATCAGTTTTCTCGAGAGCGAATGGAATTTTTATGTTGATATTTTTAACACCCCTTCTAAGATAATGTATCGATGTTTATTAATTGTTACATTTTCTTATTTTTTGTCATGAAGCCGGCAGTTTTCTATTGAAAAATGTCAATGTTATCGATATTTGATCACTGTTAAAATTATAGAGAAGGAGTGTATATGAAAATTAAAACTTAATAAACATGCTTCTATTCTTGAACAAACCATTTCCGAAAAGAAAATTGCATAACAATGGAAATTTTTGAAGATAACCGTTTGTTCCCATGGCTCTACATTTCCACGCCAAATGAAAAGGGTCAATCGCCTTAAGATTACTTTTAAAGGTTCAATAGCTAAAATTCTAACAATTGTGCTATTTGAAAAAAAAAAAGTTTAATATGTTTAAAACAGATTTATTTCTACTCCAATTTTTTTCTTGCTTCTATTAATCTTCTTACAAATTCTCGCGGCACACCGGATGAAAAGGCTCCGTGCAAATTGCAGACGATATTTGAATTCACGACACAAGTGTGCAAGACGGCCACATTTTTAAGTTCTTGCAGGGTAAATTCAAGCGGCATCATGTTTACCGCGATCAAATAATCGAAAATCCTAAAACATAACTCACTGTTTCTCGTAATATACTTGGATAGCCACAGTAGTTTTTTTCAGAATTCGTTATAAAAACCTTAAAAGACACGATTATATTTTTAAAATTCCTATATTCCTATTGGTTTGCTTTGAAAAAATTGTTTTCTAATGAAAGAATTATAATGAGGATTTTTCTGCAGACATATTTTCACTATGTATAATAGTTTTTTCCTAATTGAGATAAATGGGTAGTATAAGGCGTATGAAATGATCATCATGAACTGAATTTTATTTTGATATAAGATTCATTCCTCCAACACCAATACTTTTCACGTTTAACATTGTTAACACTGTTGCTCTTGTCTGGATTATTATGTTTAAGTTAGGTTTAAGATTTCTAATGGCACCACATAATCCTCATCATTATTATCACATCATCTCATCAGGGCGAAGTAACCACACCTACATGGTGACCCCAAACCACAGAAGACGATTACATATCCACCACTGCCAGTTTAAGATAAGAAATGTTAGCCAACCATACCCAAAAAAACAAAAAAAAAAACACGAAAAAACCTCCCTCCTTTCTTCCTCAACAGCTCCAATCCTCATTTACCATCGGTTAACACCCAGAATAAGTGGTATAATCTTAATTTGGTACGCCCTACCCCTCCTTCACGGGAATGTTCTATAGATATGATGAGAATGCTCACAGGAAGATCCAGTTTGAATTACCTCTCCAAAATATCACGCCACTGTATTTGTTTTTTTGTCAACTACATGTGTTTTAGTGTAGTTTATTCTGAAATTAATCAAGCTTACATTTGGTGGGTTATTATTACAGTATGGTGCAGATTATAAGATAGGCCATACTGTTACATTTCAGGCTTATCTTATAAACTACGCCATAGTAGAAACATTCAAGGTAAGCTTGCTACCTTTCAGGGTTAAAGTTAAGGCCGTAGTCATGGGGATGTTTTAGAGATTCAACCCCCACCCCGAAAATTGTATGAACTATATATATTTTGGCTTTATTTATGGTTCAAACCATATAAAAAGAAATGTTTCATATTTAGAATTTTTTCTACCCTTTGGCATTATGGTGTAATGTTGCCATAAAAAAACACTTTAGAGAGCTTCTAGAGGTGTTTATAACTACAATTTTACCTGGCCTTGGCCGTTAGGGGTTATTTTGCCATAAAAAAAACTTCAAATAGCTTCTAGAACCGTTTGTCATTTAGAATTTTTTTCTAGCCTCCGGCAATTGAGGGTTGTGTCCACCAACCTCCCCCTCCCACCCCTGAAATCATTGGCTGGCTAAGGCCCTGGTTAACGTGTACAGATCATATTTTAAGACCTTTGAAATTGTAAGTATGTAAACCTACTTTTAATTGGCAAATTTTGGTATTTTAGTTTCAATATAATCGTTAATTTTAGTCAGGAATTGTATTTAAAAAAATTCTAGACCACATTAGGATTTGTGTTTATCCACCTCCAAGAATCAATTTAGTAATAATTCTAACAATCCGTTGAATTTATAAAACAAACATATTTGCGTTTCATCTCCATCCCATAATGGGATGGAGCTAGGAGAGGTTCTGATATATATGTCGTAAACATTTCCCGGGAATACACCAAACTTTGAAACAATGTGACCCCCGTGAATCTAGTCATATTCGGTGCCCTTGTCGTGGCCAAGGTAGAAAGTGGGGGGTGGGGGGGGAGGATTAGCTTCGTGCAATACTCCACTCTCCCCCAACGCCCCCTTTAGGCAAGAAACCCCCAGGACGACGATCCATCAAAAGCTAGTGTCAGTGGCCATTAGAACAGTGCTGATGCTGGTGTGGTAGAAGCTCACCTCGCTCTGCAAACACAATACGGCCTAGAAGATGGTGTGAGAAATCTACACTGGATATCGTCTCTGAAGCAACTGCATGGCTACTATTGGGATAACAACGTTGTCGTTTTCTTGTGGGCGATATTTCATCAATGACGTTGCTTACTTTCTGATTTAAAAAAAAATATATATTTGAGGTATTTAAGGTAGGATGGAAAGGGATGCGAGAAAAAAAAACAGCGTTTTTTCAATTTTTGTGGCAAAACAGTTTTTGGCCAAAATCAATCAAATATTGCTCCAGTACAAACATATAATTTAATTTTCTTCCATGATGACTTCAAAATTACTTGAATATCGGTCAACGGTGTCCAGAATTTTAGAGACAACTTTTTATTTTCATTTAAAAATTTTCTCATCTAATGCCGCTATGCTAGTGATGGATATTCAAGAACTGTTGATATCAACATGTGAAGAAAATTTAACTCTATGTTTTTACTGGAGCAATATTTTATTTATTTTAGCAAAAAAAAAAAAAGTTGCCATAAAAACTGCAAAATCACAGGCCTTTTTCTCTCATTCCTTTCCATCCCACCTCAACGTGCAATTTCTGAACCGAATGATTATATCAGCACCCAAAAATTTCTATGAGCGAAAGGGCTTACTAATTTAGCCTTACCTTCCAGGGTTCTTTTACATTCCACAATCGACATGGGACCGACGGCTTTACTTCCCCTCTGAAAGAAGTTGTGCTACAGATTTTTATCGCTCAAGAAAAAAAAAATACGTCTAGCCCAGCTGGGTTTGAACCCACGAACATTGATCCTGAGGCAAGAACTGAGGTTGACCTTGGTGAATTTGAAGATATTTTATGAAGTAACTTGTGTCTAAAATTGAAACACCTAAACACTCTAAGCACTGCTACACTTACACACTTATTTATGAAATAGAAGGAGAGAGATGAAAATTAGTAGTTTATTCTGTGAGATTTCTAGTTTATCTGATGATTACACTACTTCTTTTCCGCAGGGACTTGGGAAATCCTATATTGACTTGCCGCTAGGTTCACAGATAGGCAATGGCTGGTATGCAAAAAACAAACTGAGTGGGCCAGTAATGTGAGTGAAGTCTTAGTGCCGCAGTAGTATAGTAGAGATGAAAATTTTCTGCAGTGGCGGCTTGTGGTGGAGGGGTTAAATTGTAGAGGTGGCATCTAGAGCCTATTTTACTTCAAAATATAGTGTGTTAAGAGTCAAGTGGGGTATAAGAAGGGGGGAGGAGGAACCTGAGTGGGGGAGGGGTAGATAGGAAGCAAGGAGGATGGGGGAGGGGGAGACAAATGTCGTGACAATTTTAATTAACTTAATTTTTAATTAACTTATTGATGATAAAAGGTTTAAGTATGATTTATGAACATAACGGGTCTTAAAAGGCTCGCATTCATTTGTTTATTTACTACTTTTTTTTAGCACCACGTCTTACTACCCATTCGGGCTATACGCTTAAGTACTAATTACCCTAATGAGTTAGGGATAAGAAAGGTTGAATTTACAGCAATTACACCCCTATTTGTGTGGAGAGTGAGTGGGAAACCGTTTAGGGAAAACCTCCCTCAGTGAACCCGAATTGAACCCTGATCTCTTTGTAAACGGCAGTCTAGTCTATTGTGATAGTAGCGCGTTGGACCGTGCGGCCACCGAAGCAGGTGTTTTTTACTACTACTACTACTACTACTACTACTACTTACACTACCAATAATTACTATTATTATTACCATTACAATTATTATCCTTTTAATCAGATGAAATTAATTAACAGAAATAATAATTGAAAGTTTTCCGTTTCACATCTGTTAGTATAATGTCCTTGTGACTGACAATGATAATGCCCAAACGTACACGGCACACAATACATTTTCTGGTTAAATCATATATTTATTATTTATTCTTGTTTCTAGGCCGAAACAATCCGTAGCAAGGCAATTTATAATAAGATTGGTTTCTTGATCTTTCCAAACCCCTCGTTGGTAAGGAGACTTGAAGATGAATAGCCTATATTCACGCTGCATGTCCTGCCCACCGTATTCTAAGAGACTTGATTAACCTAACAATGTTTTGTGGTGAGTGTAGGATGTGTAACTCATCATTATGTAATATCTTCCACTCCTCACTTGCTTAATCTCCTTTAGGACAAAATATCTTCCTAAGCACCTTGTTTTTTGACATAAAAAGGATATATAAAATTAATTCAACGCAGCCTTAAGAATCAAGAGAATTGTAAAGTAAAGTGTAAATATGAATATAAAAGGATATTGAAGAGAAGACTATATAGTAGCTATGCAAATGTGTACCATTATCATCATGGAAATCCCGTAACAATCCATCCTAAATTTTTGTTTATTATTTATGAAAGGTTCTAATAAATTGAAAAAATGACACCTGAACATGGGACTTGAACCCAGAACCTTTGGCTTGACGTGCCAATGATCTACAGCTGAGCATTACAGGGACCATCCCGTGCTCAGGGTCATTCCTCGATTCCCGTGTAAACTAAATAAACTATATTTTTTTATTAAAGAAAAGTCGGATAAGGCTCTTCTTTACTCATTTATTTTTACTCTTCAAATTTAAGCACAAGGCTGGAATTATAATTTGAGATCTAATTATACTCACGCTAAGCTATGTAGATTACAAAATAATGATAAAATAAATAATACGATATATTCACGTATACTTTCTTACTATAGTTTTTAACCAAAATTCTTAAGAATTGTTCATCAGTAAACTAATAAATTTAACGGGGCTCCTCAGAAACAAAAATACTTACCTCAAATAATTATGTTTTAGGAAAACGAGAATTAATTCTTATTCATAATTTAAAGCGCTCCCCATAAACGTTGACATAGCCATTTTTAAATAAGTTTAAACTATTCAAAATAAATCCACAATAAACTACCCTTAAATTTAGGGATCAAATAAAAATATGTTTTCTGTTCTTGAGGTAAGACCATATAATATTTAGCTATAAGTTTTTTTTAACGAAATCCATTAAACCGTTTAAGCTGTAGTACTAGGTACAGTCAGATATACGGAAGGACTGTCAGAATATTGCACGACACATTTTTACTTTCTCGCTATCTTAAAGGTAGAGAAAGTATTGTGATCGTCAAAAAAATCAAACTCGAGATTTTGATGAATCTCTACGTTTCATTACCCCTGAATCCAAAAGTGGTTTTTAAATTTCCGTCTGTCTGTACCCCGGACTAGAGCCTAAACTATTATACCGATCGGGCTAAAACTTGGTATCTAGGGTTTTCATAGGGTTGCCCCATGGGGTTTTTGGAATTGGATATCTAACCCTAAAATTAAGGGTAGTTTACTGAAGGGCAAAAAGAGAAAAAGTCGATTCTCTACAAATCAGCTCTAACGATTTTGATTAAATTTCATTTCAAAACATTTATAAATATTCTAAACAAAATGGATACTCTCAATATTTCGGCAAAATGACTTTAAGGTCTCCAATCTGATGCGTAAGTTCTCACTTTTTATCATATCTCCGAAACTATTTGAGATATGGAATTACTTATCATTGTAAATATGTATATCTATTTATAATACAGATATTTTATAAAACCATTAACTTTCAAGCTATACGCAAATATATACATATTTTTTTAACTTTTTGAAAACAAAAGGTAAAGTATGGTGACCGTAAAAAAATCTAACCTGAAATGTTGATGGATATCAACGTTTCATGAACCTCCGAACCCTAAAAAGTGGTCTTTGAAATGCCATCTGTCTGTGTGTCTTTTTAACCCCAAAACTAAGCGTAGTTTAATAAAAAGCGAAATGAAAAACAATCGAATTTCTCAAAATCGGCTCTAACGATTATGATTAAAATTCGTATCTAGGCGTTGATTAAGATTATAAATAAAATGGCTATTTTAATTTTCCCATGAAAATTACTTTTAGGTTAATTTACAGAAGTGGAAATTTCCGTCTCTCAGCAACTATTTGAGATGCTAAATAACTTATCATTACAAAATTGTAGTACTATTAAAAATTAAAAAACTTTTATATAAAATATATTTTTATAAAACCAACATTTTCTAAGATATTGGCAAATATATTAATACAATTTTGTGAGGTATAGTTGTAAAGAGATATTAATTAAATGTTAAAGCAATAATTATTTAATGCCGTAGAGTAAGAAATGAGTAAGTCTCTCAAGAAGTGTATGTTCTTTTTCTTTCAACCAAACTCTTAGAAGAAATGTTTGTACAACAATGATATATCTCTATCATTTTAGATTCAATAGTCAATATTTACCTATACTATTGGTAAAAATTTATAAATGAGGAATTTAATAACAATGCAATAATGTTCAACCCCTAGTAAAATGTCGAAAATTTTTAACCGGAAATCGACATTTTAATACGAAGTGTTGATCCACGGGGACCCAATATCAATATTTTTACTTTCTCGCTACATTACAGTTTTGTGATTGTCAACCAAATTTAACTCGAGATTTTGATGGATGTCGACGTCTCATGACCCCTGAACCCTTAAAAGTGGTTTTCGCAATGCCGTCTGTCTGTCTATCTGTCTATCTATCTGTCAGTCTGTACCTCGGGTTAGAGCCTAAACTATTTTACCGATTGGGCTAAAACTTGGTATATAGGGTTTTCATAGGCTTACCCCGAGGAATTTTTGGAATTGGATATCCAACTTTAAAATTAAGGGTAGTTTCCTTGATGGCGGAAAGAGAAAAAAAATCGATTTTATCCAAATCGGCTTTAACGATTTTGATTGAATTCTATTTCTAAGCTTTGATTAATATTACAAACCTAATGGCTACTCTTAGCTTTTTGTCAAAATGACTTTAAGGGTTCCGGCCTGATGCGTAAATTCTAGTTTTTAATTTTATCTCCGTAAGTCTTTGAGATATGAAATTACTTATTATTGCTTACATGTGGATCTATTTATAATAAACATCTTTTAATTGAAATATATTTTTATAAAACCAAATGTTTTCAAGCTATACACAAATATATATATATATACATTTCTTTTATCTTTGCCAACACTTAGGTAAAGTATTAAGACCGTCAAAAAAAATCTAGCCCGAGATGTTGATAGATGTCGAAGTTTCGTGACCCCCCGAACCCTAAAAAGTGGATTTTGCAACTTCGTCTGTCTAACCCTAAAATTAATAGCAGTTTACTAAAGGATGAAAAGAGAAAAATTCCATTTCTCAAAATTGGCTATAACGATTCTATCTCTCTCATTTTAGACTCAAATAGTCAATCATTACCTATTTAATTGGTCAAAATTTATAAAATAGAAATTAATAGTAATGTAATAACCATAGAATATCCCCTAGTAAAATGACGAAAATTTTAACCGGAAGTTAAAATTTTAATACGAAGTGTTGACCCTTGAGGACCCAATATCGATATTTTGATTTGATCCAAATATACAAATGAAGACGTTAATTATTTAAAAATAAAATTATGAAATTTAAAACCATGAATAAAAAATGTTTTACAGATGTCTAGCACAATTTGTTCTCGGGTTTGTTAGTGTATATTATATTACGAAATTTGAGTAAATATCTCCATTTCTAAAATAAATGGTACGGCACACCGCACAGACTTTCTCTCTCTTTCTATAAACTCGTAAGATTTCTGAACGGAATAATGTACATTGTATCATCACCACTCCACATAAGAACACGCATTAAATAATATACAATGATATAGAATCAATGAGAAAAGAGGCGCATCTTTGTCCACCTAAGAACATTTCAAACAGTTTAATGTCTTCCACAAGGGTCAACACTTCGTATTAAAATTTCGATTTCTGGTTAAAATTTTAACATTTTAAAAGGTGTTGCAGATCTTCAAGTCATCGCATTGATATTTAATTATTCATTTATACATTTTGACTAATAAAAAATGTAAATATTGACTATTGAGTCTAAAATGGAGATAGATCATTGCTATGCAAACATTTCTCCTAAGAGATTTAAGGAAAAATAACATACTTTTTTTAGATACTTACTTATATTTAATTACTCTATGGCATTGGAGTATTATTGCGTTAAGAATTAAGTAGTATATGTTTACAACTAAAGCTCACAAAATTGTATTAATATATTTGCAAATATCTCAGAAACTGCTGTTTTTATAAAATATATGTCAAATAAAAGTTTTTTATTTCTAATAGTCCTACAATTTTGCAATGATAAGTTGTTTATTTTCTCCAATAGTTGTGGAGATACGGAAATTAACGCTTCTGTAATGTACCCTAAAAATCATTTTCATAGGAAAATGAAAATAGCCAGTTTATTTATAATCTTAATCAACGCCTAGATACGAATTTTAATCAAAATCGTTTAAGCAGATTTTGAGAAAACCAAATTTTTCTCTTTCGTCCTTGAGTAAACTACCCTTAATTTTAAGTTTTTATAGACACACAGAGAGACGGCATTGCAAAGACTATTTTTAAGGGTTCGGGGGGTCATGAGACGTCGACATCCATCAACATTTCAGGTTAGTTTTTCTTACGGTCGCAATAATTAAGCTTTAATGCCCAAAAAGTTAAGAATATATATATAATTGCGTATATATTGAAAGTTATTGATTTTATAAAAATATGTTTCGAATAAAATATTTGTATTATAAATATATATACATCATTATAATGCTAAGTAATTTCATATCTCAAATAGTTTCGGAGCTATTATAAAAAATGTTAATTTACGCATCAGACCGGAGCCCTTAAAACGATTTTGCCGAAATATTGATAGTAGCCATTTTGTTTGGAATATTTATTAATGTTCATAATTGAAATTTAATCAAAATCGTTAGAGCCGATTTTGAGAAAATCGACTTTTTCTCTTTTTGCCCTTCAGTAAACTACCCTTAATTTTAAGTTTTAATAGACACACAGACAGACGGCATTGCAAAGACTATTTTTAAGGGTTCGGGGGGTCATGAGACGTCGACATCCATCAACATTTCAGGTTAGTTTTTCTTACGGTCGCAATACTAAAGCTTTAATGCCCAAAAAGTTAAAAATATATATATAATTGCGTATATATTGAAAGTTATTGATTTTATAAAAATATATTTCGAATAAAATATTTGTATTATAAATATATATACATATTTGTAATGCTAAGTAATTTCATATCTCAAATAGTTTCGGAGCTATTATAAAAAATGTTAATTTACGCATCAGACCGGAGCCCTTAAAACGATTTTGCCGAAATATTGAGAGTAGCCATTTTGTTTGGAATATTTATTTATGTTCATAAATGAAATTTAATCAAAATCGTTAGAGCCGATTTTGAGAAAATCGACTTTTTCTCTTTTTGCCCTTCAGTAAACTACCCTTAATTTTAGGGGTAGATGTCCAATTCCAAAAACCCCTCGGGGCAACCCTATGAAAACCCTAGATATCAAGTTTCAGCTCAATCGGTAAAATAGTTTAGGCTCTAGTTGGAGGTACAGACAGACAGACAGACAGACAGACAGACGGAAATTCAAAAACCACTTTTTCGGATTCAGGAAGTCATGAAACGTCAAAATTCATCAAAATCTCGAGTTCGATTTTTTTGACGATCACAATACTTTCTCTACCTGTAAGATAGAGAGAAAGTAAAAATAGAGCGAGAAAGTTCATGCAGAGTTCGGTACCATTTATTATGAGTTAGGGGGCAAATAAATTATCAAGATTCATCATAACATCGAGGTAAGAAAAAATGTTCACGGTTACAATATTTTATCTTTTTGAGAAGGTAAACATGTAAAACCTCAGTTCAATACCTATGTCTAATAGTTCTCAGAATCATATTATAGCTAATACACGCTTCCCGGTTAAAATATATTAATTAAATTATTTATGTCGCTATCTCAACCCTGTCCAATTACGTGAGTTATTTTTTTTTGAGAGTGTCAAAATTAAATTGAGAAACGCTGGTTGTCGTTGGTGCTTTTCTATAAAGTAAAGGGTGTTCTTAAGATGAAAGATAAAGGTGTCACTAACCCGACGTGTTTTATCTGTGAGACGTATCCCGCAACGCAGCGTGACGTGAGAGAAAGTGACACTCACTAGATGTCTCTCTCTGTCTGTCTGTCCCTCCAGAGCTGGCCAATGGACCGAGGAATACAAGACACACTTGACCCTTGCGGGGGTACGAGGGGACCATTAGCACAAGATCTCCTGAGGAATAGTGAACTCGGGGTGGGAAAGCTACAGTCTGGTTTAGATAGTAAGGCAGATTTTTATATAAAAAAAAAATTTTATTTGAGGTATCTAACAGGTACTTTCTGAACCGAATGGTTATATCAGTACACGAAAATTTCTATGAGTGAGAACGAAAGGTCCTACCAATTTTGCTGGGAAAGATATTTACAGACACCTTACAGAGTTCCTTTACATACCACAATCGACAGAGGAGCGACGGCTTTACTTACCCTCCAAAGGAAGTTATGCTATGGATTTTTATCGCTAAAAAATATTTGTTGACCCAGGCTGGGCTTGAGCCCATGAGCAGCGAAGTCCTGAGGTGAGCACTTTACTCCAATACCACCGAGGTCGAAAATATATAGTTATAAAAGTTGCTAAGATAATTTTAGTAAATTTTCACGTAAAGTCATGTGATCTACAACTTTCATTTTTGATAGATATTATCAATACCCATAAAATAACACCAATTATATAATAAAATGCTATCAGTGTTGATTGCAAAAAATAAAATGCATTTTCTAAAATGTCCTTCCTACCAGAATTCGAATATAAAAGTGTGTCCTGGAAGTTAATGAAAACATTTTTCTCTTAATTTAAAAAGTTTCTCATATAATGAATGCTGCCATACTCATGATTGATATTCGAAAACTGTTGATATCACCATGTGAAGGAAAATTAAACACTATGTTTAAAATCGGAGTAATATTTTGCTCATTTTTACCAAAAGAATTGTTTTGCTATAAAAACTGCAAAAAATAAATTGCCCTAACTCGTGTTCCATACACTCCCACCTTGAGAAGAAAAGAACCATTAAAGGATGTAAGGTAAAGGTTTTCACTTAAATGTGCTACATTCATATTAAGTGGTGTTTTGATATCATAGCTAGGTCACTAGTGCATCCGCCTACTGAGATAAGGGTTCCAGATTTGACGCTCGGCGAGGTAAACAATTTGTTATTGTGAAATATGGAAGTTACTACTATTTCACAGTGAAGAATTAACCTCATGGATAACAAGGGGTAAGATGCTGGTTGCTGTATCTATTCAAGACTCAAGTTGGTAATTCGTCTGCTTATACGTTCCGTTGGCTCAGAAAGTGCACGTTAAATACACTTAAGTTTGGATGGAATGTATCTCAAGTTAAGGTCAGTATTATGGAAGATTTTATATCAAATAACTTCTTTTGGCCAAAATAAATCAAATGTCGCTTTGGAAGATACGTCTAACTTTATTTTCTAAAATATAGTCTATACATACCGCGTCTTGCTAACAGTTTTGGTTGTAGGCCTACGTTTACGTACTATTTAAGCTGAAGGTTTTAAGAATTAGTAAGTTTATATTATAGGAAGTGTACCCATATTTGCATGGAGAGATAATCACTGGACATTTTGGAGAAACCACCCTCAGTGCACCTGGCCGAGATTCGAACCTCAATCTATTCGTTATCGCCAGTCTAGTCTACTGCAAGACAGCGTGTTATATCACAAGGTCACCGAGGTGGGTTTAATTTTCTAGACATATTTGTAATAAACATAAACTTTTTAAAATTAGAGCAAAAGTCCTGTTTAAAAGCCTCAATTATTCTTATGACAAATATTCAAGAATTGCTATGATTATTATGTGCAGAAGATTAAATTAAGCGTATCTACTGAAGCAACATTTTATTATGATCAAAACAAGTTTTTTTGTTATAAAACTGTAAAATATGGACCTAACTCACGTTTCCTTACACTTCCCCTTGATTGATTGATTGATTGCCGCATGGTCTAACGCGCTACTCTCACATTAGACTAGACTGCTGATTAAGGGGAGATCAAGGTTCAAATCTCGGTCGGGTGCACTGAGGATAGTTTTTCCAAAAAAAATTCTATTCTCTCTCCACACAAATGTGGGTACACTTCCCATTGATTAAGCCTTTCTAATTCATAAGACCATTAGTGTAATTAGTATATAAGAGTATAGCTTGAATGGGTAGTAAGATACAGAGCTAAAAAAATGTGAATTTGTACGATGAGTTTTAAAATATTCTTACCAAAGATTTTGTCATCTCTTTGTTATTTATTTTATAGCAAGCTAAATAAAAAAAAATCTGGTGTCTTTGAATTTTTATTTGTGTGCTAGTATACATCTTGAGTCAATAAAACAGCTTCAACCGGGACTTAGCCCCAAGTTGACTTATGACCCATCGTTTTATTTAACCGTGTGTTTATTTTCATTTTTTTAATACGTTGGCGGTTCATTGTTTTTCTAATTGATGGTATATGTGTTAAAAAGAAATGAAAGCTACACACACATCGTAAACAGCTGCTACAAGTAAACAGTTTGTTAGAAGCTATTAAATCTGTTGGATGCGTTTGAACCGTATACAGTGCTACCAACTCCAAGTATTTGTCAAATACATTTCCCTGATAGTAGTTTTATTATTATTATTTAGCACCGCGTCTTACAAACCGTTCGGGTTATACGCTTAAGTAATAATTACTCTAATGGATTAGGAATTGGGAAGGTTGAATTTAGAGGAAGTGAACCCTCATTTGCGTGGAGGGAGAGTGGAAAACCATTTAGAGAAAACCACCCTCAGTTCACCCGACCGAAATTCGAACCTCGATCTCCCCGTCCTCGGCAGTCGAGCTCAACACGACTAGCGCGTTAGCCAACTACGCCACCAAGGCGGGTTGGCCTAATTGTAATAATTGTAGGCTTTACTTATGTTGATTAGCTTTCTTAAACCGTTTGATGTATTACAAGTTCACAATCGACATACCCATGTGTTGATGAGGAGGGGGTAATAATATGACAGCGGTCCTCTCTTTATCCACGAGTTTAACCCTAAAAATCTAAGATTGTTCTTGGAAAATTGTGTTCTCAAAATGTAGACAAAATTGTTATTTTAGTGACAGTTCTTAATTTTACCTAACATTTACAATGAGCCATAGTAACTTGTATAAAAGCTATGAAGCCGTTTCATTCTTCCTAGGATATTACTTATCTCGGTTTCGTTATTTTAAAAATAAACGGTATACACCAAACAAAATGGGCCCAACTGAAGGCAACATAGGCCTTATAACTGCTTATCTGTTTTGAGTGTGCCTGATTGAAAATTTCGTTAACGTTGTTTTACTACTACTACTACTACTATAATTATCATTATTACTATTATCATCAGCACCGCGTCTTACCACCCGTTCGGGTTAGACGCACTTACGCTAATGTGTAGTGGTAGGGTGATTGTGAGATGAAATGGAGGACCTACAGTTTAACGTGGGATCCGAACCACGGTAGAGGCCTGGCATTCCACACATTCACAAGTTGTGATTAATACACGTATTGTTAGATATGAAGGAAGGGTTTGGTAGTCAAATAAATCTGTGCCGGGACCGAGGATTGAACCCCGGACCACCAGCATAAAAGTCTGACACCTTGCCCCTAGACCGTCAGGTCACCGTTAACATTGTTAAATCAAAGCAACTAAATCTGGTTCTTTGACTTTATCAAACACTATATGAATATTAAATTGTATCAAAGATACTGTTGCTTTCTCATTATACAGTATAATAAAAACGGTATTTTTTAATATTAAAAATTAATGTAATTTGTTAATTTACTGCAAGTATTTATAATGTAAAATACCTACTTTTTAAATATAGCCTGTACATATTGTGCTCAGCTAAATGTGGTAGCCTATGTTCTATTTTACTTCCTGGGTGACCTGGCGACTTAGGAGTAAGATGTCGGACTTCTGTGCTGGGGGTCCGGGGTTCAATCCTCGGTTCCAGCAAAGATTTTTCTGATTGCCAAACCCTTCCTTCACATCTGAAAAGAAGTGTATTAATCCCAACTTAAGAATGTGCTGAATAACTTGCCTCCACCGTGGCTCGGATCCCACGTTAAACTGTAGGTCCTCCATTTCATCTCACAATCACCCTACCATTACACATTAGCGTAAGTGCGTACAACCCGAACGGGTAGTAAGACGCGGTGCTGATAATAATAATAATAATAATAATAATTTTTTACTTCTTATTAAAATTAATAATTTGATCAAAGCGTTTTATCTATAATTCTCTAGTATATAATAAATATAATTATTACTACTACTATTATTATTATTTCAGTCCTCCTTCCGCCTTTAAAAAAAATTATGTACAAGTCCTGTTGTTTTTTGTTTGATTTTTACATCACTATTCCAGTGTCAGTAATATACAAACTTTAAATAGGTTTAGCCCTATATTATCTTTGTTTTTGGTTTGTCACTTTAAAACCAATAAAAAATGAATTAAGAAAAATCCCCCTTTTTCATATTTGCTGTATAAAAAATTGTTTTTATTCAGATCTTTGTTGATGGTCTTGAACTATGTTAATTAATGTGAACCAAGACTATTGTAGTAAAAAAAAAAGTCATAAACTGGATAAAGAGTGTTTTTTTTTACATTTCATATCTGCTGAAAGTACCAAGTCACTCAAGTTGTTTTAATATATTTATAGAACTGTCACTATCATATGAAAATATTCTTCTTCATATTAGTTTCTGTCCACCATAGTATCCTTTTGGTAGCTCGTTATGTTGTCAGCATTTACATGTTTTTTACATTAGTTGATTTGGTTGAGAACATTAAAATACGCATCCCACGACAACAAAAAAGGCACCCCCCAAATATTCCGGTATAGGTGGGTATGTGTACTAAACGCCAGGCTCGTTTAGTTTGGTTCAACAGTGATGGAGAGGTTGGGCTTGAATTACAACCAGTTGTAATGAGGGTGTATTCCGCTATATAGCTTACCACCTTTCCCCACACAAATGCTGATACTTTTTCCTCTAAATTATTTTCCCGCATCCCTACCCCATTTGCGTAGTTAAAATGCGCCTAAATTGTTGGTACGGCACGGGCTAGTAAGACATGAATAAAAATAACAACGTAAAAGAGGTTTCTGTTTTCAAAATACAAGTGATGGCAAATATTTATTTAGTTTCTCTTTTGAGAAAAAGTATTGTTTTTAGAGAAGGTATTGTAATCGTTAAAATCCTCTAGACTGAGACTAAGATTAATCTTTACGTTTTATGTGCACCCAAACCCAATATAGTGTGTTTTACATTTCTGTCATCCCCTCGTCTGTCTGTCTATCTATAGTCCTTTGGGCTATAGCCGAATCAGTTTGATTGATTTTGTTCAATCTTAAATGTAATATCGTCATATCTTGGAGAATTCTTTAATTCTAATTCTAGCCCTCAAATTAAGGGTGGTTTAATGTTGAATGATTTTTGAAAATTTGAAATTTTTCTGAAATATATCTAATATTTTTGTTCAAAATAGGTATCTGGGGAGTATTTTATATGACAAATAGGAATCTATGTTCGTTTTTCTAAGGAAATAAATATAAAATTAAACCCTAAAATGGGTATTTGTACATATTATGATTAGTTCAACGTACTTTTAACTATATTAGTATTTTGGTATAAAGGGCCATCTGAAAGAATTTTTGCTTTCACCCACCCCTCAGGTAGAGACAGTGTTTTGATATTTACGGAAATCGACTTTGAGACTTTGATGGATTTCCAAATTTCATGGCCCCCTAAGCCCACAAAAGTATTTGCCGTCTGTCTGTTTTCCGTCACTGGGACTAGAGCCGTAACCGTTTTACCAATCAGGCTAAGGATTTGTATCTAGGGTTTAATAATGTCCAATGGAGGGTTTTCGCAATTATCTTTTCAAGACTAAAATTAATGTTAGTTTACTTGAGGGTGAAAACACCAAAAAAAATCTATTTCCTCAAAATATGATCCAACGGTTTTGATTAATTTCATATCTAGATATTGTTTAGCACTACAAATAAAAGGGAAAGTATAATCTTCCATTGAACATGACTTTGAGGGTATTTTACATGAGTGAAAATGTCAAATTTTGATCACATCTCCGCAACTATTTGAGATATGAAATAACTTATCCTTGCGAAGTTGTAGTGCTATTAAAATAAAAAACCTTTATTTGAAATATATTTTCATAAAACCAATAGTTTGAGATATTGTCATTTTTATTTATTTTTTAATTAAGGTCTTGGAAATTCCTTGTTATGTTCTTTGGTGAACAGAATATTATCTTTTCATATGTGACAGTGTATATTATTTCATTTCTGCTCTCTGGGGGAGTGTTTCTGCAATTATATTATTATTATTATTATTGTTTAGCATCGCGTCTTACTACCCGTTCGGGTTATACGCTTAAGTACTAATTACGCTAATGGATTAGGAATTGGGAAGGCTGAATTTAAAGGAAGTGAACCCGCATTTGCGTGGAGGGAGATTGGAAAACCATTTAGGAAAACCCACCCCCAGTTCACCCGACCGAGATTCGAACCTCAATCTCCCCGCCCTCGGCAGTCGAGCTCAACACGACTGGCGCGTTAGCCAACTACGTCACCGAGGCGGGTGTGTTTCTGCAATAGTGTATCTTTTTGTTTCACATATTTTACGAGCTATGAGTAAATATATTCATTGTTTAGGCAAAGGAGTAAGAAAGTATGTACGTTGCAAAGTACCATTTATTTCCTATAATAATTTTACTACTGTATATAGAATTTTTATTATTATTATTAATAGCACCGCGTCTTACTACCCGTTCGGGTTATACGCACTTACGCTAATGTGTAATGGTAGGGTGATTGTGAGATGAAATGGAGGACCTACAGTTTAACGTGGAATCCGAACCACGGTGGAGGCCTGGCATTCCTCACATTCACAAGTTGTGATTAATACAAGTCTTGTCAGAGGTGAAGGAAGGGTTTGGCAATCAGATAAATCTGTGCCGGGACCGAGGATTGAACCCCGGACCCTCAGCACAGAAGTCTGACACCTTACCCCTAGACCACCAGGTCACCCGTATATAGAAAGTATTTAACAGGTAAAAAGGCCTTACAGTCTTTCGTTGATATCAAAATCGTAGTAACCCGCCTCGGTGGCGTAGTTGGCTAACGCGCTAGTCGTGTTGAGCTCGACCGCGAGGACGGGGAGATCGAGGTTCGAATCTCGGTCGGGTGAACTGGGGTTGGTTTTTCCTAAATGGTTTTCCATCTCCCTCCACGCAAATGCGGGTTCACTTCCTCTAAATTCATCCATCCCAATTCCTAATCCATTAGCGTAATTAGTACTTAAGCGTATAACCCGAACGGGTAGTAAGACGCGGTGCTAAATTATTTTATTATATAAAAATCGTAGTATAGATCTATGAATTTCCTCGATCATAAGAACCATAATGAGGCACTGACAAACGTTAATTTTATGTTAGTTTTAGTGGCATTTGGTGCAAGCTATGAAGCTCCTCTACCTTTAAAAGCATTATGAGCCACTGCCACACATTATGGTTAATCTTATATTAGCTTTAATGGCATTTGGTGCATGTTATAACCTGCTGTGGAAGTATGATAACCGAAATGGTTACTTTGAAAGTGATCATTAGGTAACATATCACAAAAAGTGATAAACAAGTTCTGGACAGAATATCATCTATTTAAAACAAACACTTAATAAAAACACGAAACATCGGATGATGGGGGAAGACATTGTAACCTTCACCTTGTTCAGGTTTCTTTATTTTTTATTAATATACTTATAGACACAAA
The DNA here is from genome assembly GCA_033556935.1 of Timema podura. Lineage (NCBI taxonomy): Eukaryota > Metazoa > Arthropoda > Insecta > Phasmatodea > Timematidae > Timema > Timema podura. The sequence goes on from JAVRXN010000001.1 coordinate 36,246,799, forward strand.
AAATACATTATTTAAACCCTATATAACAGTGTTAGGTTCAAATAGGTTTTTGAAATTCAATATTTACATTTATGATAGTAAATTATTAATTTTTCAAATGGGCAAAATAATTCAAATCCATACTTACTTTCTAAATAACATATTATTCATATAATTTGGAAAAATAATTGTACTATATATTTATATTTCCTATAGTAAATTATTCATCTCAGAAGTGGGCAAAATAAAGTAATCCACATTTACATTTCCAATAACAAATTATTAATCTCTTAATTGGACAAATAATTGTAATCCATATTTACATTTACAGTAAGAAATTATTAATAGCTCAATTGGGCAAAATAATGGTAGCCCATATTTACATTTCCAATAAAAACTATTCATCTCTCAATTGGGAAAACTAATTGTAGTCCATATTTACATTTCCAATTAAAAATTACTAATTTTTCAGTTGGGCAAATAACGGTAATCCATATAACTTTACATTTCCAATAACAAGTTATTAATCTCTCAATTGGACAAAATAACTATATTCCATATTTACTTTTCCTATAATAAATTATTCATCTTTCAAGTGGGCAAAATAATTGTAATCCACATTTACATTTTAAATAACAAATTATTCATATTTAAATTTGGAAAACTAATTGTAATTCATATTTCAATTTTCAAATAAGAAATGATTTATCTCTCAATTAGTTAGAATAATATTTCTTAATCTTTTATCCAAAGGCTAAGCTACCTAGGGTCCTACGTCTGCCTACTGGTATGATTGGTTTCGGATTCTATTCATGACATGACCGAAATATTTATCATAAGCGAAATAGGGGCTTCGACTTTCACAGTGATGAAGTGACTGTCATGAAACCTCAGATTTGTATTTGTATGAATCATATTAGTTTGTAAGTTATCTGCTGGTTTAGTCAATCAGTTAAGAAAGTGAGCTATGAATACTTCAAATTAATAATTATAATATGATATTTACTTGGTTGAGTTTTTTGGATATATTTCTACGAGCGCACACTTAATTCTTTATAATAATTGTATCCATATATTAATTTGTATAAAAAAGTTTTTAGATAAAAATAACCATAGCTAATCAGCAATGTGTGTTTTTATAACAAAGAGTGGAAAACCAACGATTAGAAGAACAATGTTTTAAAATTAAGTTTCTTCTGTTTGAAATATATTTAAACAAAAATGACTGACATAATATTAATATGAATACTAAACTGTAAAAACACCAATGTGAATATTAAAATAGATACTGTGGTTGAGAGATAACCTAAAATATCAATCTTACAAGCGTATAGCCCGTAGTAAGGCCTATTCTACACTAGAGGTTAAAACGCTTGCAGCCACGCAATTGAATAAAACCCTTGTTATCAAGCTAGAAAATAAGTTTTCGTCTAGACCAGCGTTTTGACCGCTAGCTCTGGTGGCGTTAAAACTGCCAATGGTGGTTTCAACGCCTCTGGAGGCGTTAAAACCGCCTAGCGGTAGAAACCCGAATCAAACTACAGTAGCCCCGTGGCTTCTTTGGTGCTGACTGACAGTTCACAGCTGACTTTGACAGTACAACAGTTAGTGTATATATCCTAAATTTGACTGTCAGAAGTGACAGCTGCTAAAACACATGTTTTTTTGCAGATAATGGTTCGTAGTAGGGATTAATAGTTTGGTCTGGTAGCTTTTCAAGCCGTCAGCTGTCAGCTGTGAGCTGTCTGTCAACGTCACCAAGAACCCAAATCGGGCTACAAGGCGTTAACAGGCAGTTGTGCCTCAATGTCACAAGTCTTTCAGCAGGAATAATTAATCTTCCTCAAGATGGTATCACCATTTTGCAATATTTTCATTCATTAAACCAAGTAGTTATCAAATGAAACCACAGACATTCTATAGTTAAAAAAAAACTTCTGTGTATTATGTGATTCATAAACATGATAGGAAACTGTCCTGTTGAGAGACGGTTCGATAATGTGGGGTGAGTTTACCAACGTATGTTTGACAATGTTTTTTTTTGCGAGTTTCCTCCAACAAAATAAGTCCCGCAATACAGCCGGCCTGAACAATGTTCATTTTTAAACCATTCTGCACAAGTGGTAGCAACAACCGCGGCTTTTAAACCACTAGTGTAGAATCAGTAGCGTTTTATGGTAGCTACGGCACAAAACCCGTTTTAACCGCTAGTGTAGAATCGGCCAAAGACGCAGTGGTACAAAAATAAAAGCCTACACCCGCTTCGGTGGTCACGTGTTCTAACGCGCTACTCTCGCAGTAGACTAGACTGCCGATGACGTATAGGCTATAAAATAAATCATAGTGTAATCAATTAAGGTAAGACTGCTACCTTTAAGGTTAAACGAAGTGTTTATGACAAGGGAACCAATTCCCAAAAGGGTTATGTATTCGCAATAAATCCTCCGCTTTAAAATTTGATCCATATTTCTCTCAAAGTGTTTTTTAGTTTGTCTTGCTTAAGACCAACGTCACAACGATCTTGGGCATGGCTGAGATTAAGTTGGAAAATGTAAGGGACGTAAGAAAAGGTGTTTTTGCAGTTTTTGTAGCAAATCGTTTCTATGGCCAAAATCAATAAACTATTGCTCAAGTAGACACATTAAGTTTAATTTTATTCACGTGGTGATATCAACAGTTGTTGAACATCTGTCAAGTGTGCCTGGAATTTAATGACAATTTTTCCTCATAATTTAAAAAGGTTCTCATTTAATACCGCTATGCTCACAACAGTATTCAACAACTGTCAATATCACTGTGTGAAGAAAATTAAACTGATGTTTGTGCTGTAGCAATATTTATTTATTTTGTCCAAAAAATATTTGCAAAAAAAATTGCGAGCACACTGTTCTATACAGGACTCCCAATACATCCACACTAAATGTGTTTTTAATCATTAAATTTTTTTTCACTCAGTTACCATCAATCTTTCATATATATATAACGTAATTATAATATATATTAATTCTTATAATATATATATTAATTACGTTGATTAGTTAGGAATGAAAACGGTAAATATTTGGAGGAAAGGCACCTAAATTTGTACTAAAATCCACTCTTATCACCATTATTACTACCCTATGCCAGATTTAATCCAAACCTTACTACCATAACCCCTATAACTAGACAAAACGAGATTTTACACAAATACCGTGTGCTGTACGGTGCGGCTGAATCCGTTAAGGAGGACATATTTACTAACGCTCTCTAAATCCTATCTAATTCAGTACAAAGCCCGATCGTGTGTTTGTACACCATGTATTACTACTCTCTTTTCATGGAATTCCAGTCTGTTGTGATAGCAATGCCTTAGATCATGGGCCACCGAAGCAGTTCTAAGTTTGCTAATACACCTCGAGTCAAAATTGCAATTTTTTTTAAGGTTAAATGAGACTTAACAATCTTATTTTGTAAAATGTTACCTAAACACGAATTTTGACGAGTGATGTCAATTTTGCTCTCTCGTATTACTATGACACAACATTTAGGAGAACGTCCGTTGTTGCGGGTGCTATTCATTGGATGTTTAATACAAACACACGTACTACGAGTACAAACGTTTACGCAAACAATAAAAAAGACACGCCAAGTGTTGCTTCAGTGAAAGGGAGGTGAGCATTTTTTTTTAAACAGAGGACTATTGTATAAAGTAAGAGAGACGAACCATTCAAGTCAAGAATTCTTCAAGTGTGTTTGTGTGTGTGTGTGTAAGGAAAGTTGAGTGTGGCAATGTCATTTCAAACCAAACTTCTCATCGCTGTGACATCTTCCTGTTGTTACTTCTACCTTGGAATTCTTACAGTTCCCATGGTGCTTTAACGTGAACGGCTCCCAAAACTATGTCATAGATACTTTGAACCAGAGGTCACAAACTCAAAAATGCCTACAGGGGCCAGGTTTTTCTATTTTTATTTAATATCTCATATCATGTCGTATTAAACGGGTACTAGATACAAAATTATGGACTTTACAACAGTGAGGCTAGAAGCAGTTTAATAGGAGTTTTTTTTATTTTAAAATAATTATTTTTTAATTTTGTTCAGTTTTTTATTTAAATTAAAAAGTTTTTACTGGTCTCAATTCCAATAGAAAAATACAATAAACCGTACCATAATTCGCCATCTTGTTCCAGCTATATTAGTCGACTATAGTACGATTTTCATAACTGGCAGCTAGAAATATTACTAAATTATAGGCCTACTTTAACATTTTACACGTAAGTCATAATATGATCTGCAGGTGTACCTTTTGATCAATAGTATCAATGGGCCTACCTAAAATCACACTTTTATATGTAAAATGTTATCAATGTTTCCGTAGAACGCAAAAAAAATAAGTTTCATGTTTTTAAATGACCCTTCATAAGAAAATTATTGGTATGTAAACTAGGTGTTAAAAAAATCTTAAATTTGTAATTTAAATATAAAACAATTGAAAAATAGTTAAATATTTAATGTTTATTAGTAATTCGTTAGGATTTTGATTTGAAACCGGACATCTGCATATTTTTGTCTGATTTTTCACAATAAATCAGGAATCCTGATTTTTTTTTTTAATAAAACCATTGTGTGGACCGAACGAAACACGTATGCGGGTCGTATCAGGCCCATGGGCTGTCAGTTTGCATTCCGTGTCTTAGAAAGTATTTAGACACAAAAGGGGGGAAAAAACTGTTTCTAAGGCTTTTTTAACATTTAGACCTACTTTTGTATTAACTAATTTTTTTCACTAAATATATTTGCATCATTATTTGATAATATTTCATATTTTTTAACATTTGCAGTCAGAAGTATTTTAAATTAACTTCGTAGAAAGCCTAGTTTTAAAACTATAAAATACAAACTATAATATTATAGGCCTATACACTATGTATTTGACAATATATCAAAATTATAAAATTAGATCAATTTTGTATTTATTTCAAATTGAATAAGTAATAATAACTATAGTGTAAAGTAGATAGCGCATGTGTGTATTTTTTTAACTTACTCTGCATCTTACTACTGTATGAAATATCCATATATTTCTACTAAAGGTGGTGGGTGCAAGAAAGGTATAATTTATAGTATGTGCACCCACATTTGCATAGAGTGAGAGATATAACCCATTTAAGAAAAGAAACCTCAGTATAATCAGCTGGAATCCAAACTCTGACCTTCCAGTCCTCAGTAAAAGATACAATAACACGTAAGATGATATACCCACCAATAAGGGTCGTAATGATTATGTCTTCTGGAAAAAAAAAATTTAAGTTTAAGCTCAAGAAACTAGTATACATTTGCGGAAAATTTAACAATTTTTTTTAAAGATAGCCCTGATTCATGGAGGACTCAAATTAAGAGAAAAACATAAAATATTTTAAAACAGTCTAGATGTATCTAAATATAAATAATAAATATATGTTGTAATAGAATTTTGTATTATTCTAATTCAGGGTATTTAACGTATATTTCATATATATATATAGTATATCAATTATTTCAGAAAACCACTTACAAACCAAATTAACCTATGTCCAAACCTCAAGTACATACAAACACATTCAGTCTTTAGCACGTAGGTATTTACTAATTTAAATACAATTTGTAGGCCCATAGAAATTGTAAACGCCAATTTTTATGGGAAGCCCACTTTTTACCACCAACATTGATTGAAAGTCACTAAAATTTGGCCTTCTGTAAATATATCCCATATAATTTATTAATAATAAAGTTAATCTAAAAAGTTGTCAAAAGCTCCAGTATTACTTTCAGTATTGTTTATTGTATAATTTGTCTTTACATATTATATGGGCTAAGAATGTAAATGCAATTGTAATATTTTTCAATTTGCCATTGTGACAACATGATTTTCCAGTTTTCAAATAAAGTGTTTCCTATGAAAATAATACTGTAAATATATTCATCAGCAATAGCAGGGATCAAACCAAGCTACTTTTCAACCAACGAACCAATTTTTCCACAGTAACACGTGTATTCTAACATTAAACTAAGAACGAAAATAAATAAAAAATTCTCATTAAATTAGATTTGACAAATGTGATAAAATTTGTTAGGTTTACTTAAAAGAAAATATATTTAAGTAATCTATATTTCTCATAAGTTTTCTGCAAAATTTTCGGTCTAACTACAACCAAGTTTAATAGTACATCCAACCACTAGAAAAGTTATTAAAGCTACTTTCAAATAGGCCTACGTCAAGTCATGTTATCTAAAGATGTACGTTGAAATAGATTTTCAACATCTATAAAATAGGACTAGTAATCTATTTATATTGGAATAATATCAATGTCAACTAGAAAAAACTTCATTGTACTACCCCGCTTCGGTGGCCGCGTGGTCTAACGCGCTACTCTCACAGTAGACTAGACTGCAGATGACGGGTATATTGAGGTTCGAGTCTGGCAAGCCCGAACTGCGCCAGTAATTCAGGGATTTAAAAATGTTCACTTAACCCGGACCCTAACGCAAACAAACTCTCGCCACGTCTTGTCTTCCCATCCTTAGATAAAGTAATGTAAAAAAGTCCTAAGAGCCCCCAACAAAATTGTATTAGCTTTTCTGACATAAGTCTGGCCAGTATTAACAAATTATCTCGGCAACGGTAACTGTCCAGATGTGTAATTTTTTTTATTTTTGTTCGGGTTTTGTGTGGACTGTGATATTAGTGATAATTATTGATATGGAAATGATTTATAGTGAAAGAGGGAAAGATCTGATTGTCTATAATAATTATACGTATCAACAGGTGAATCAATTGAATTTGACGAGGGAAGAGAGGTGGAGATGCACTAAAAAGGACATTCTTATTATTTATTATTATTATTATTTAGCACCGAGTCTTACTATCCATTCGGGGTATACGCTTAAGTACTAATTACACTAATGGATTAGGAATTGGGTAGGTTGAATTTAGAGGAAGTGAACCTGCATTTGCGTGGAGGGAGAATGGAAAACCATTTAGGAAAACTACCTTCAGTTCACTCGATCAGGATTCGAACCCCAACTACCCAATCATTGAATTAAGTAATTTTGTTCAATGTGTATATCTGGGGAGTTTTTTAAATGATGAACAGGATTGTGTAATTGATCTTTAAAAAAAATTGAATTATGGGCAGTTTATTAATGACTAATTTCAAAAGAATTTGAAATTTCTCAAAATAGCTTTAATAATTTTGATTAAAACATACATCTTGGGTATATTTAGATGACAATTAATACTGTATACTTGGTTTTGGGGTCAAAGTCCTTTTAAGGGTAGTTTACTGATGACTAGTTTTCAAAAATTCAAATATTTTGCAATTATTTTTAACGACTTTGTTAATAGATAGCTTAAGCTCTGTGAAGTATGTGACCCTCAAAATTCCTTTTTATTACTTGTTTTTTTTATGTTTGACTTGTTTTTATTTTATTTTTTATTATTATATTATAATCTAGCTTACATTTAGATATTATTGACTATGTTTTTAATACGGAAATTTTACTGTGATGTTATAATGTTAGATTTGGTTTTATATAGTTAAATATAGTTAGTTAAATAATATTTTTTACTTGTGTCCTTCTTACCACCAGCCAAAGCATTAATATTTGTTTATGTTCACAGTTGGCGCAATTCGGGTCCGGTCTGGTGGTGGGGGCACTTATAAGCTCTTGGCGCAATTCGGGCCCAAGTTAGGTGGATTGGCGAATTCGGGCAAGCCCCCTCGAGTCTTGGTTGGGTGTACTGAGGGGGTTTTCCAAAATGTTTTCCACGCTCCTTCCACTCAAATACGGGTACTCTTCTTATAAATAAAACCTCCCCAATCCCTTAAACCATTCGCGTAATATGTACACAAGCGTATAGCCCAAATTTGTGTAATAAGATGAAGTGTAGAAAAAAATTGTGATTGTACTTTCTAAATTGTCTTTCTTTTAAAAACTATAGAGAGTAAAAAGTTATTGTACATTCATATTTAAAGTTTGTGCTAGTTCATATCAAACGATCCATTATAACTAAAACATCAACCTCAGGAAGTAGAAGCAACGCGTTAACATTTTTGTTGAGCATTTACGGCCGGAACGGCTTCAGGGACGCCCATGGACGCTGGGTCGACGCCTCGCTGTGACACCCGCTGGGTGGGCGTCACTACGTCACTCCAACGGGGTGACTGTTAGTTATTAGCCAGGAGGTGGGGTGTATAGGGGGTTAATTAACCTGTCACTGGACACAGAATTCCACGTGCGGCCTTGGGACAAGTACACTCCGTCTAATAAAATTTGTTTACTAGACCACTTCGAAAATGGTAAAGCCCACATTCGTAAGAAACAAACTAGTCCAGTTCAACTGGAACTATGCTGGGGACAAATACTCGAGACGTCGACATTTTGAGAGACTTACTTACTCTATGGGATTATAGAGATTATTGCGTTAAAATTTAAGTAATATATCTGTACAACAAAAGATCACAAAATTATATTAATATATTTACCAATATCTCAGAAACAAATGGTTTCATAAAAATATATTTCAAATAAAAGTTTTTTATTTTTAATATTACTACAATTTTTCTATGATAAGTTATTTAGTATCTCAAATAGTTGCGGAAATACGGAAATTTCCGATTCTGTAAAGTATTCTAAAATTCATTTTCATTGGAAAATGAAAATGTCAATTTTGTTTATAATCTTAATTAACGCATATATACGAATTTTAATCAAAATTGTTAGAGCCAATTTTGAGAAAATCGATTTTTCTTTTCGCCCTTTAATAAACTACTCTTAATTTTAGGGTTAGGCAGACACACAGACAGATGGCATTGCAAAACCCCTTTTTAGGGTTATGGGGGTCATGAAACGTAAAAATCCATCAACATATCTGGTTAAATTTTTTTGACATTCGCAATACTTTACCTTAAGTGTTCGAAAAGTTATATATATATATATATGCGTATATATATATGCGTATATATATATATTGCGTATATATATATATATGCGTATATATATATTATAGTATATATATATGCGTATATATATATATGCGTTATATATATATGCGTTATATATATGCGTATATATTATATATGCGTATAATATATATGCGTATATATATATGCGTATATATTATATGCGTATATATATATGCGTATATATATGCGTATATATATATGCGTATATATATATGCGTATATATATATGCGTATATATATGCGTATAATATATGCTTATATATATGCGTATATATATATATATGCTTATATATATGCGTATATATATATATATATATGCGTATAGCTTGAAAACTATTGGTTTTATAAAAATATATTCCAAGTATAAGATTTGTATTATATATAGACCTACATATTTGAAATGATAAGTAATTTATATCTCAAAGACTTATAGAGATAAACTTAAAAATTAGAATTTACGCTTCAGACCGGAACCCTTAAAGTAATTTTGACTAAAAATATAGAGTAGCCATTTTGTTTGAAATATTGATCAAAGCTTGGAAACGAAATTTAATAAAAATTGTTAGAGCCTATTTTGATAAAATCAATTTTTTTCTCTTTTCGCCCTTAACAAAACTACCCTTAATTTTAGGGTTAAATATTCAATTTCAAAATCTCATTGGGGCAACCCTATTAAAACCATAGATACCAAGTTTTAGCCCAATCGGTAAAATAGTCTAGGCTCTAGCCCGAGCTACAAACAGACATATGACATTGCGAAAACAACTTTTTTTGGATTTGGGAAATCATGAAACATCGACATTCATCAAAATCTCAATTTAGAGTTTTTTGAAGATCACAATACTTTCTCACCTGTAAGGCAGAGAGAAAGTAAAAAATGGTAAATTAATATAGTATATTTTCTTTAGATTGAAAAATTACATCTGAACACCGAAATCAAACCCGGGACTTTGGCTTAGTACGTCAATTCTCTTAACACTGAGCTATCCAGGAGTCGTTATGTACCCAGAGTCTTTCTTCACCCATATTTTAAGGCAAAGTCTGTGAGGACGTGAGGAAAATCGTAAGCTGCATATGAGTGATCAATTAAGAACGCGAGCTCTCAGATAACACAGTCTTTTTAAACTCGAGAGGTTTTTATACTGCCAATAGTACAATTACAATTATAAATTTAGGCTATTGGTCATTATTTATGTTTAGAAAGGATAATATACTCTAGAATAGTAAAAACACCTTTATTACACCAGGCTAGAATTAAACCCATCCCTACAAAGTTAAACACAACTTCACTTGGTACACGCTATAATCCAAAAGATGTATGGACGTGGTATAACATTCAATCTAAGGTCTCACTTTATATATTGTTTTTAAATTTATAGGTAGGATGCTTGATTCCTTGGATTCCTCCCATAAAATTCAAGAGATTTGAGATTCGTAAAAATCTCGAAAAAGTATCTTGAATAGAATTATGAAGACCTTGACTTTTAATAATCATTTTAAGCAATATGTAAAATGGACGGACTTATATAGTTGTACTTAGAGATTAACAAGATAACACCCCCAAAAAAAGGATAAAATTGTATTTACAGAATTAATTTACTAAAAAAATGTGTTCTCTTTGCTGTTTATGACGTAAGAGACATGACAAACATAATATTATTCGTCACTGGCACTCAGCCTTGAAAAAATATTTTTTTAGTTAGAACTTTTTAAACATTTGCATTTAAACATATTTAAGGATAGGAATTTGGATTAAATCTAAAGAAAATTTAAGATTCGGGTTTGAGAAGTAAAGAATTCGAGTCATCTCTAGTAAAATTATAGCCGTACCACTGGCGAGGATTGAACTGAGACCTGTCGGCCGTGATACCACGATACGCCGTGACACGAGTAGGTGTAGTAGGTTAAAGGTGTGATTGACATCCCGTCCCAGCGAGGGGTCCCTCACCGTTAAGATAGAAGGGGCCTCGTGCCAGCCTTTCACTGGTGCACTGTCAATCACTACCCACCGTACCTACAGGAGATGCTGAAATCATCCCAAGCTTTGCTGGCTGGAATTTCCCTCCAAATATAATGTGATTAAGAGAAAATTACTTTTGATTACCATATAAATACCAGCGCTTAGGTAAAACCACCCTCAATACACATGACCGGTATCAAACCACGATATTCCCGTCATCGACAGTCTAGTCTATTGCGAGAGTAGCGCCTTAGACCATGCGGCCATTAAAGTGGGTATGACAGATACTCAACAACTGTTAATATCAATATGTAAATAAAATTTTATTTTATTTCTGCTGGAGAAATATTTTATTTATGTTGGGGAAAAAAATTGGTATAAAAACTTCAAAAAACACTGCCCTAAGGTGGAATGGAAAGGAGCGATAATTAAATTAATTATTTTCATGGTTTTTTATAGAAAAAAAATACATTTTTGGATAAAATAAAATATTGCTCCAGTGTAAAAATTTAACTTAATTTTCTACACGTAGTAATCCTAACAGATCTTGAATATTTGTTTATGAGCTTCGCGTAATTTGACCGGGACATTTTCTCTAAGAAGTTTCTGGTCAAATACCACAATGCTTGTGATGGCAATAATATTTAAGAAATATTGAGAATACTACATGATAAAAATTAAAACTAAATTTATCTAATGATGAAACAATATTTTATTTGTTTCTACCAAAAAAAGTATTATTTGTTATAATAAACTGCAAACATAATTATCTTTACTCGCTTCACTTTCTATCTTACTTTAAGATGTTATTACTTCTAGCAACTTGGCGCTTTAATCCCAGACAAAATAAACTTAAGACCTTTAGACAACCCCTATACGCACAAGTAAAATAATAAACACGTTTTGGACGAAAACCAAAAATAGTTCTAGTCGTATTAATCTTAAAATGCCTTAATCAAAACTACCTGTTTTACTGGGGTTATGCTTTATTCACAGCTTGGTTAATACAAAGTGCAGAGGTTGATTGGGGGCTAAGGGTAGGAGGGAAGTGAATAAAAGGGGAGGACATAATATTAACTTGGCATTTTCACTCTCTTACCCAAAGCTTGTTGCAAAGGTTGATGTTGAGGATGAGGTAGAAGGAAAGGTTGAGGGAAAGAAGAGCTTAGGTAGGAGGAGGATTCAAATACTAGATGAATTGAAGGAAAGAAGAAAATTCTGGGAGTTGAAGGAGGAGGCAGAGGACAGGGTGCATTGATTGGTGTTCAAAGTTTACTGACAAAAGGAATGGACCTGTCGTAGGACAGTACTCCTAATAATAATAAACCCAAATCTTGGTTAATACAAAGTGCCGGGTTGATTGGGGGCTAAGGGAAGGAGGCAAGTGAATAAAAGGGGAGGACATAATATTAACATGGCATTATCACTCTCTTACCCAGTGTTTCTTAAAATTATTTGCACTCAAGCTTCAATTGAATATTAAGGGTAGTTGATAGGCCCTTAGAGCATCCTAATACAATTTTACAAAACACTTTCATAATAAAATTAAAACCAAGAGAACACATGAAACATTTCTACTGACTACTATATTTTATGATGCACACTTTGTACAAGTTGTTAAATAAAAAATTATCCATGGTGCTAGACACAGTGTGTGACGAAATAAATCAGGCTCCAAATTTGATTGTTGCTAACAAAAATTATACATTAGTACCAATTTTCATTATCCTAGATACTTGATAATAAGTGATTGAGCTTGATTAAATTTTTAAACCTAGGTATCTCAAGTTATTTTAAGAAAAATATATAATACAAAAAAAGTTTCATACTTTAGGAAAATGTGTAAGCTTACATAATTATTTACTTATCACAAAAAATACATTTTATGAATATTACTATTCTGCTTTTCTTATTTTAATTAATTAGACTATAGTGAAAAGGAAATAGAAACCCCCCAAAAATACTTTCTAATAGTAAGCAAGAAATTATAAACAAGTATTTTAGTTATAAAGTATCTCATACATTAAATTTGTATGTGTCAATAAAATTCTACTGATTTATTTGTATATCTGTATCTTGAATTTGAATGAAACACACAAAAATAAATGGTACGGAACTCCGCACGGACTTTCTCGCTCTATTGTTTGAAAATGGAGATATTTACTCAAAACTCGTAATATATGTGAAAGTAAATAATAAACACTAGCAAACCCAAGCATAAATTTCACTATATTTACTATATTTAGGTAAAACATTTTTTGAGTCCCGGTTTTAAATGTTATAATTTTATATTTAAAGAATTAATGTCCTCATTTGTATGTTTGGACCTGTAAAAAAGATCAATATTGAGTCTACAAGGGTCAACACTTCGTATTGAAATTTTGACCTCTGTTTAAAATTTTCTACATTTTATTTGGTGTCGAACATCCTCATGTCCTCGCATTGCTATTAAATTTCTCATTTATAAATTTTGACCAATAAGAAATTTAAATATAGACTATTGAGTTTAAAATGGATATAGATCATTGTTGTAAAAACATTTCTCCTAAGAAATTTAAGGAAAAATAACAAACTTTTTAAGAGACTTACTTATATTTAATTACTCTATGACATTGGAGAATTATTGCGTTAAAACTTAAGTAGTATCTCTTTACAACTAAAGCTCACAAAATTGTATTAATATATTTGCCAATTATTTCATAAACTGTTAGTTTTATAAAAATATATTTCATATAAAAGTTTTTTTTAATAGTACTACAATTTTGCAATGATAAGTTATTTAGTATCTCAGATAGTTGCGGAGATACGAAAATTTCAACTCCTGTAAAGTACCCGGAAAGTCATTTTCATGGGAAAATAAAAATAGACAGTTTATTTATAATCTTAATCAACATCTAGATACGAATTTTAATCAAAATCGTTAGAGCCGATTTTGAGAAGCTCAATTTTTTCTCTTTTTGACTTTCAGTAAATTACCCTTAATTTTAAGGTTAGATATCCAATTCCAAAAATCCCTTGGGACAACCCTATGAAAGCCCTAGATACCAAGTTTTAGCCCGATTGGTAAAACAGTTTAGGCTCTAGTTGGAGCTACAGACAGACGGAAATTCAAAAACAACTTTTTCAGATTCGGGGAAACTTCGAGATTCATCAAAATTTCGAATTAGATTTTTTTTACGATAACAATACTTTTTCTACCTGTAAGATAGCGAGAAAATTAAAATGTCCATTGTGGTATTACGCATTTTATTATTATATAATTAAGTAATGTAGAGATGCAATGATCTAAATTAAATTAATAATTAAAATTATTTTAGATAAACTTCACTAAAATTTTTCAAATAATTAACCTTGCTTCACTACTAAAACAACCAAGGCTAGCTTATAGTTTGAAATATATAGGTGGCCTCTAATCAGCACAATAAAACCCAGCAGATTATTTGTAGACTTAAAGTTATCATTGTTGCATTATTCTGACATGTTCAAGAACATGAACTGCCCAGAACTTGATTAATTATTGTTCATTTTATGTCTACTTAATTCTTTCATATCCAACTCTCAAGTAGATAAGTACTTTTTTTTTCTACATTGAACCTCAACATGTTCGTGAGAAAATGTCCAACTGAAACAATATTATGAGTGGCAGAGTTAGCTCAGAGTAAACGTGCTTGAATCTGGCTGGAGAATTTAAGCACGGTTTTTTTTTTCCTGTTACTCTAAAAAAAAAAATTCAGGCAAAAGCTAGTCTGTTTACTTAGATTTCACTTCATGTACTGTATCTGATTCTTTATATTAGTTGATCTAGCTTGCGGATAACTCAAAAAAGCATTTACACACACACGTAGTAGTAAAAAAATAAACGGTATGACACTAACAAGACTACATTATTTTATATCATGTACCCTAAAGCATTCCCCAGATACCCATTTTGTACAAAAGCACTCAAGCCATTTTCAAAAAATATAAAAAGTTTCAAAAAAGTATTTGTCAGTAAACTAATCTTAAAATAATATCCCCTAATCCCCCCCTCCCCAAAACGTGTACAATGTTATTTTTCATGACAAAAACAACCCAGCTATACATTTTAAACAAATTAATTAAAGTTATTTCAAAAAGATTAAAAATTTTAAAAAATTACTCATCAGTTGAACGGAGATTTCCTTTAAAAAATAATAGGCCTATGCCGCAGTGCTGTTTATCATGTCAAACACTCTCCAAATACGCATTTTAAACAAAATTACTAAAAACATTTTTAAATGTATTGAATTTTCAAAAATCTTTCACCAGTTAACTAACCTTAAACAAATGTATCCCCAAAAAATAACAATAAATTTGTATTTGTTCATGTCGAGCATTCCCCACTATAAGTTTTCAACAAAATCATTGAAGACATTTTAAGAATGGTTGAATTTAAAAAAAAAATCATCAGTAAACTAAACTTAAACGATTTTTCCTCAAAAAACAAATATGAAATGTTATTTGTAATGTATAGCAATCCCCAAATATTCATTTTAAATAAAGTTATTAGATCCATTTTTGAAAAATTTTGAATTTTCAAAAAAAACTCATCACTAAAATACCCTTAATTTTGAGGGCAAGAATCAAAGTTTTTTTTTAAATGTCTAGAGGTATAAATAACTATATAACATCCAAATATCAAGTTTGAACAAAGTCCATCGAGCTATTTCACGCTAACCCTGGGGACAGAAGGATAGACAGACGAGCTAGCAGGCAGACAGACAGACTTGCACACAGACACAATTATAAAAACACTTTTTTTAACTCGAGGGTGGATAAAATTTCAAGATACATCATAATATGAAGGTCTAAATTTTCACAATTCCCAGAAGTGGATCCCCAAACCACAGTGGACCTTAAGTATACTCGAATTGCTTTAGGTAGTACATTTTAAGAGCTACTAGAGCCAGTTCCATTCATTCATACGTCAAGCAATGAGTGGTATTTAGTTAGTTGTTAAACCTTCAAGGTAAATATAGTGATATCTTGTCACTATAAGTTGTATAGTATTTGGAAAATCCATTTATATTAAGTTCTTCCTACAAGTTCCAACCATAGGGGAGTAGAGGAGGAAAGATGGGGCAGCCTGCCCCAGACCTCCAATTCCCGGTGGGGAGGGGTGCCAAATAAACTGTCAAAATATTTATCTTTTACAGTAGCAAATATGCCATAACCATCCCATAAGTTGATATTATACAGACAGTGTGTTTGGTTTTATACATACTCCGAACACATTTATTGGCTACATAGTGATTGTCGACTTTGGTAGTCTTGGGGTAAAGTTCTTGGCTCAGGACCACAGGGTTCATGGGGTTCAAACCCAAACCTGAGTCAAACGGATTTTCTCTAGGAGTGCCTAAGAATCAGTAGCACAAATTCTTCCTTCGGAGGGGAAGTAAAGCCTAAGCGTGTCCCAATGTCAATTGTGACGTTTTAACAAACTGGAAGGTAATGTGAAATATAACTTTCTGACAATTTGTAAGCCCTTTCACGTAAGCTCATAGAAATCAGTGTGGAAGGAATGGGGGAACCCAATTCCTGAACTCTGCTTTACATGGATGTCTACGCTAGGTGCAGGTGGTACTAACCAGCCCTAGGGCGGAGTGCCTGCTCAGATCTGGATGGATAGAAATCGCATCAGGACAACATTCCGGTTGTTCACATAAGAAGAAGTGTAAATATTTCATGATAGAAAACAAATAAAGAACCAAAATTAATGTAGTAGATCCCTTAAATGCCACTGTCCTAAGCCCGCTGGATCCTTTGGATGACCTGTAAGAAGAATCTGATAACTGTTTATCCCCCATGATTGTCAAGCAGGCATGCCATACACCAGTTTTCTGATGAATTAGCGTATTGACAGCTATAAAATATTACTAGATTTATTTTCACGTATTCATACGTAAAGTAATATATCTACACCTGTGATTTTTGATAGATATTATCAAAAGGTACCATAAACATAAAAAAACGAAAAGTGCTCCAAGTGTTAATTAGAAAGAAATTCAAGGTACACATAGCATACGGTGTTGACAGGGACTGTAGCCACAATCGTTAATAAACAACCCCATCTGGAAGGCTTTGGTATAAATCCCGGCGTGTGTTAGAGATTTAGCCTCCTCGTGAGACAAAATATGGGGAAGTATTAATGATTCGAAGTTTTAAAGTTCAGCTTGAGATACCAACAAACTCATCCGTGCTAAATTATGAAACATTATTATACATAATATATAAATTTATATTTATTTATACATTATATTAATATATATATTTATTTATACATAATATAAATATATATATATACACACATAATATTCACAGTATATTGAGTAATGACACGCATCGGTGGGTGCTAAGGCAAAGGTTTGTCTCTCATGGGTGATTGGGGTTTCATTTCCGGCTTTATGTATTAAGGTGCTTTTTCCTTTAGTGGTGTCACACTGTACCTTCACGCAATGACCGGTGCACTTCTTTAATCCAATTTCTATCTTCCTCATCCCTCCCTTATTATTGTAAATACGTAGAGATCCCAGACGGTTATGAAGACGCGGTGAACAAGAAATAAGAGCGGAAGGGGTGATAAATACAATAACAAAAAATTTGTTTTAAATTAATGTGTGTTTTTTTTATCACCGCGTCTTAATAACCCATTCGGACTATACGCTTATATACTAATCACGCTAATATATTGGGTACAAGGAAGATTGAATTAAGACGAAGTGTACCCCTATTTGCGTGAAGGTAGAATTAAAAACCACTCAGTTAAAACCACCATCAGTTCACCTGACTTAGATTCGAACCCCGATCTCCCATGATAAACAGTCTAGTCTATCGCGAGAGTGACATCTTGGTTCACATAAGGCCGTCAAAGCGGGTAATGTTAAATGGGAAATTAATTTTCAACATGGAGTAAGATATTTTGTAAACCATCGTATCGTGGACCTTGCTACGAGCTACACTGTAAACTCTGTTATCAGCAGCCAAAAGCTAGTATTAACGCCACTTGCTATTGTTTACCCCAAGTACACCCCCTCTCGACCTGTTTGTACGCCTCATATCTAAATTACCTGTTATCTTTCACAGTCTGACACACATTCCAATCATACAGAGAGGGTGTGTTGTTGTGTGGAGAGGGTCCTCGGTTTGACGTCTTTCTTTGGTCATCGCGCTGTTAATGTATCAATCAACCTCAACTTTCCCTCATACCCTTACTTGGGGGCAAATTGGTCTATGACTATTATTATTAGGTGTTCTGTCTTACGACAGGTACATTCCTTTTGTCAGTGAACTTAGACCACCAATGCGCCCAGTCCTCTACCTCCTTCAGATCCCAGAATTTTCGTCTTTCCTTCAATTAATTTAGTCTTTGAATCCTCCTTCTTCCAAAGATCCTCATTCCTCTCAACCTTTCCTTCTATGACGTCGTGCAGAGGACAGCTCCTCCTAAGGATGTGTCCAATCCAGTTTGCATTGCACCGAAGAATCACATCCAAAATGGTTCTCTTCTCACCCACTCTTCTAAGAACTTGTTCACGTGTCATCCGTCTGTCCACCTGATCTTCTTTATCTAAAAATAGGGGCTCCCAAACTTTTTAAACCGAAGGAACCCTTGCATCAGAAAAAAAAATCTTTCTGGAGCCCTCATAAAAATGTTTACACAAATATTATGAACCTTCAATAGCAACAGTTAAATTTTACAAGTATAAAAGTATAAAACAAACGGAAAATATCACGACATGTTCTGGATGCTCTTTTGAAAAATGTCCATTATTCAGAATTGAAAAAAATTGCAATTTTGACTAGTGATTACTGATGCTATTTTATATTGAGAAAAACAAATAAAGAATATTCTAAAATAATTGCCTCACGCAGCCTAATAAGTATGGCGGAGCCTAAAGGGCTTAGCGAAGTAAAGTTTTAAAAACGCTTATCTAAGGCATTAGGTCTTGCACTTGGTGAGGGTTACTGCAGAAGGTCATGGAGCGAATCCTGGATTGATTGGTGCGCTTTGTGGGTAGAGGGGTTGGTGTTTCCTCTAACCTCCTTATCCCTTACTCTTAGATTAAGAGGCTAATAAATTTTATGCTAGACCTACTGATTGAAAAAATAGAAAACAATACAATTGTGATAAAAAAGTTATATAATTATTCATAGGCCATCTCCGTGACTGAGGGGTAGGGTTTAGTGGATCTTAACTTAATAGCCGAGGGTGGTTAGTAACATTTTACTATTTTCACATTAGATTATACTACCCATTCAGGTTAACCACATGTAGTCACACCTATGGGTTAGGGTTGATAAAGTTACAATCCATACGAAATGTATATAATATACATTTGGATGGGGAGTCACTTAGGAAAAGCCACCAGATTGCGCCCGATAAGGTTTCGATCCCCAACTTTCCCCTCACCAAAAAACCAAAATGGGTGACACTGACGATTTAAACCTTGCGCCCACCAATGCATGTGTCTAATAATAAGACGTGTTTCTAGCTTGGTGAAACATCATCTATAAACAAAATGGTAAAGATTTTTTTTTTCGATTTTGAAATATTTATGGCCGTGTAAGTTTTCTTGGTTTTAGGACCTATAGGGTCAAAACGTTGCTACCAATTTGTACAGGATTAAATTGATAGCAGTATTGCGATAAGAACTTTTCATAAAAATTTAAGCTATTCAAAGATTACATTTTCACATAGGTTTCAGTATAAATTATGACTTCTATAAAACCAATATATTTATGGATTATATTGAAGATACGTTTGAAAAATATCAAAAATCTTACAAAATCCTTCAACTCATATTTCTTAAAGATAATAAATGTCATGAACTATGTTTGTAAAGGTAATTCGTTGTATTATAACTCAAAATGATATAAACGTTATGATAGTATTAACACGCATAGAAATGCAGTGACCACATAGCCATCAACCTTATTTTTTATGTGGGAAAGATCATGGGAAGAATACTCAGCAGACAACTGGAACAAAAATAGCAGAAAGTGTGACGGAAGTAGACCAATTTGGACTCAAAATGAACTAGATATGCCTTTGGGGCTATGAGAATAGTTTCAAATTATTTCAAAGATAGTGCTGGAAGTCAAGGATGAATTCTACATTGGTTTCATCGACTAGTAAAAGGCGTTCGATAGAGTTAAGTGGAAGAAACTGATGAAAATACTCAAGAAGATCGGAATCAATTGGAGGGACAGAAGGTTGATTGCAAACCTGTAACTGGGACAGATAGTGAAGGTAAGGCTGATTGATAGAGATGCCAATGGCGTTAGATAGGAATAGGAGTGAGACAGGGATGCTTTTTGCTACCCTATCTGCTTAACTTATATGGAGATTGGCTGGCCGGGGAAGCCCCGGAGGGACGTGTCAATTTTAAGATAGTAGGAAGCGTCATCGACAGAGTTAAATAAGCCAATTAAATAAGCTATAGCATGGTAATCATACCAGGATTAATCTGTCATCCTCGATATAATTAGTCATCAGTTTGGCTCGTGAGATATAAAGTTTTAAGGTCAAATTGGGTTTATATTTCTTAGGATTGACTTGATAAGCACTTTATATTTTGCGCACCAAGTTTTTCTACCCACCTGGGCTATCCTATCTTACATTAACAATGTGGGAATTACAAAGGTAAAGTTCTGGTGGAAATGAACCCGCCATTGCGTGGAGGAAGAATGGGAAATAGTTCTAAAAATCCACCACACCCAACTAAAGTTTGAATCTTGACCTCCTATCAGTGGTAAACTAGACAAGATGAGGTTCACACCTAAGTTGAAGCACACTGATGTAGGTTACATATAAAGCTAGGATATATCACTATCATAATCAATAGTAGGACCCAATAAGATATTTTTATTTGTGTACCCCGTCATACTACCCATGGAAGGAATACACATTTAGTTACACTATAAGGGTAGGGAAGAGATAGGTTAATCTTAAAAAAATTTATACCCACATTTGCGCATAAGAAGAGGGAGAAACTATTTAGTAAACACAAACCTTATTAGCATACCCGACTAGGATTCTAGACCCTGTCTTCCCATATTCAGCAGTTAAGTTTGTTGCGAGAGTTACGCAGCCACCAATGTGAGGGATAGGATATGTTAAGGTACTATTGCGAATCTTCATAGTCAATCGATATGTAACCCTTTAGTTCAGTATGTAGAGCGCCTCTTTACTAATGTGAGCTCTTGGTTTAAAAAACCAATATAAAAATTGGGTTAGCCAAACTTTCAGGGTGTAAATTTAACGCCATTTAAATAAGACTACTTACTTTAATTAAATGAGTGCGGTTGTCTTAAGGGTATTAAATTCTAGAGCACTGAAACTTGTTGTAGACGTTTAGAAATTCCGCATTATTTAAGAAGTTATTTGATATTATTTTTACTATCGTTTTCAATAAAATGTTCAATAGGTTTGTGATCAGTTAAAAGTTTAAGCTTTGCGTTTAAATTTTAAATAAATTAAATTACACTTTATGCCAAAAGTGTACGTCTGAGATTAAATCAAAAGGTTTGAAATTTAGATCTAGCCCTCCTCTGTCAAGTAAAGCCATGTTTTGGTAGGGTCAGAACATAAATATTTAAGATTATGTGGGATTGTTTTATAGGGTTTTATGTAAGCTATTACATATTATTTTAAACACTTTAAACTTAAAATTTAAATTTTTAACTGATAATAACTTTCGCCAATTTTTTAGTGAAAAAAATATAAATCCAATTAATAAATATTTCGAGTTTTCTAAACATCTTCAACCCTTTTCAGTGCTCACCTATGTATCACCCTTAGTTATATAAGGATTCTTAGTGAAAAATCCAAACAGGCCCCGTGGTATAGTGGTAAGTGAACCTGACTACGAACCTATTGGTACCAAGCTCGATTCATAGTCAGTGCAATGTGTATTTTTCCTTGAGGGGTAATTATCCCAATGGTCACCAAGTTTTGGTTAATTAGGCTTAAGTTAGGTTTAAGATTACTACTGCACACCTTAATGATCACCATCATCACATCATCCCATTGCTTGTACGACGTGTAGACAACCTCCAATGGTGTTCCCTGGGCAACGTTCTGTGCCACCAGAGTGGCTAAAAGTCTACACACACAGGCGACCGAAAAAATACTACATATCTCTACCGGTCAAAATTGCTCATGCTAAAAAAAGGGCAATACCTTCACAAACATTAAAATATTTAAAAGGTGGTCGTTACTTTTATACAAAGATCATCCAGGTTCCACCTAAAATGATTTTAATCATATTTTTTAACATGAAAACTTATGTACCAAGGATGTGTCAAAAAATTTCAAAACATACCCAAAGGGGAAGCCGCAATTTCAGAGCCCCCTTAACGGTGCTATTTTCAGTTTGCCTGTGCTTGATCAAGTATTTACCATTATGTAACGATTATTTTAAAAATATTCCACATCCCTGCCCTAATTAATGAACTAAGCTAAGATGCCGGTGACTATATACAGTCCGTTGGCCGTAGGAGTGGTGGTATCTGACAGCTAGCAGAAGATTCGTATTACAAATTTGGTTAAAAGTCACAAATTTGTAAATAGTTACTATTTTCTTAATAATACTATCCATACTATTGTTCAAAAGTGTTAATAAACGCTTCTAATAATACTTTACCAAGGATTACTTTTTAATTGGCCTTTTCGTAAGTAGTTGAAAGAAAAAATATATTAGCAAAAGTCTTATATTTTTGTTCCGCACTAATTTTGTGGCAACAAGAGTTATAATGCATGAAACAATATGTTAATAAATACTATATTCACACATATATTGTTATAAATATCCACCGAAATAAATAAATATTTTTCTATAAAACTTAGAAAAGAGAGCAACCCAAATTTTTGTTATCAAAATAAAACATTTTTACTTTGTAGGCAAATCCGCATAAACACAACCAAAAACTGTTTGTATGACGTAATTTACGGTCCTCATTTCCATCCTGTTTACCATCTTGATTTATGAACAGAAGGCAGCTCTTTGGAAGATCTTATTTGTAAAACTTTTTAGTGAACTACAAATGAAAATTTTACCAAAAAAATAAACACACAAATGGTTATTTTCAAGTTTGTATTTCATTAATGTAAAAAAAGTTTAAAAGAAAAAACCTAATTAAAAACCAATTGCTTATTGTGAAAGTTTTAACTTTCAAAAGTGATAGTAGACATTGTCTCTAAGATCATATGGTTTGGAGAATGGATACATGAAAGTAGATATGGTAGCTTTTGCTAGCTGTCAGTGGCCAACACTCCAGTTGCGAATGGATACATGAGATTAGATCTGGTAGCTTTTGCTAGCGGTCAGTGGCCAACACTCCAGTTGCGAATGGATGTATGAGAGTAGACCTGGTAGCTTTTGCTAGCTGTCAGTGGCCAACACTCCAGTTGCGAATGGATACATGAGATTAGATCTGGTAGCTTTTGCTAGCTGTCAGTGGCCAACACTCCAGTTGCGAATGGATACATGAGATTAGATCTGGTAGCTTTTGCTAGCTGTCGGTGACCAACACTACAGTGGCGAATGAATACATGAGATTAGATCTGGTAGCTTTTGCTAGCTGTCAGTGGCCAACACTCCAGTTGCGAATGGATACATGAGATTAGATCTGGTAGCTTTTACTATCTGTCAGTGGCCACCACTCCATTATTGTATGGATACATGAGAGTAGATCTGGTAGCTCTTGCTAGCTGCCAGTGGCCACCACTACAGTGGCGAATGGATACATGAGAGTAGATCTGGTAGCTTTTACTATCCGTCAGTGGCCACCACTCCAGTATTGTATGGATACATGAGAGTAGATCTGGTAGCTTTTACTATCTGTCAGTGGCCAACACTACAGTGGCGAATGGATACATGAGAGTAGATCTGGTAGCTTTTACTATCTGTCAGTGGCCAACACTCCAGTTGTGAATGGACTCTAGATATAGGCTAAGTAGACCAATCTCTCCAACGGGTTACACCTAAGACCTCCCCCCTTATCAAGGCCCCCTCCCACACCCTTGGGTGACCTGGACCGTATCTGTAGCTTGGTGATAACTCCAGAACTAATCCCATATCACCTGAGCGGGATTAAACTGTCAGCGTTCAGTGGATTACCGGAGCGGCTACCGTCCACACGGTCTAGCTCTTTCTCTCTCTAGTTCTCCTCTTGAGTGACAAGTTAACACCTCCAGGATAAGATTGCTACTTACAAGATGGGACGTTCTCTCTCTTTTTCTCTCTCTACACCCATCCGTCTCTACAAGGAGACTGGGGAAGTTTAGGAAAACCGTAGTACAAAGGTAGGTTAAGAAAACAAATAAATTGACAACGAAAAATATAACTTTAGTAGGTTTTTGGTGGGGAAGACATAAAAAAAAATACAAACTTTCACTAAGGTGTAGGGCATGCGGGTTAAGTGTTTTTGCACTTTATGTAGCAAAACATATTTTTGGTCAAAATAAATCAAATAATACTTCAGCAGAAACACAGTTTAATTTTCTTCTCATAGTTATATCAAAAGTTGTTGAATATCTGTCAGTAAAATAGCAGCATTAGATGAAAAACAATTTAAATTAATAGAAAAAGTCATTAAATTCGAGAACACAACTAACAGATATTCAAGAAAATGTTGATATCACCACGCGAAGAAAATTAAACTGTTTTTCTATTGAAAAATGATTTGATTTCTTTTGATCAAAAATAATTTTTGCATATAAAAACTGCAAAAACACCTTTTCTTGCAGTCCCTACACTTCTGCCTTAATGAATACCATTTCACACACCCCTAACAAAAGGAATGCGGTCTATTTTCAATAATTTCACTTTTGTGGGAGTGCGTCCATAAAATGAATTAGGGTCTAAGCTCCAAGAATTTATATTGTAACTCACGTAAAAGTTTATATTTTTTTAAATAGAAGACTGAGAAATACACACATACAAAAAATTGACATTGATTGAACTTAATCTGGAATTTAAAAAATATATATATATATTCAAGTTTCCCCTGGGCATTTATCAGTTGTTGTTTACGGTTTACAGTAAGTATCTACAAGTCACCAACTAAAATAAATAGATAGCTACCTGTTTGTATTAACTTTTTTAATGTCAGAATAGAACTCTATTGAAATTCATACCAATAATTGGATTACCCGTAGTAATATTGTTTTTGAAAATTTAGTTCTAGACGGAAAAAAAAAGAATAAAGGGGTAATTAAGCACTTTTGGTTCTATCTGTAAGTATACTCAACTCGCATTTGAGGGGAGGGATGGTGGGTAACCATTTGGGAAATATCACTTGAGTACACCTGACTAGGATTCGAGCCTGACCTCTCCATCACGCAATTCCACCAGGAAATGGTACATACAACACGTGTGTGGTCAGATATTTTAGCTTTTTTTTAAAAGCACTGCGTCTTACTACCCGTTCGGGCTTTACGCAAATGTACTAATTATGCTAATAAGCTATAAATTATAAATATGGAATTTAGAGAAAGTTTACCCGCATTTGCAGGGAAATAGTGGTAGAACATTTAGGAAAAAAACACCCTAAGTATATCTGACAGGAATTCTAACCCGCTCTTTCCGTCATCAGCAGTCCAGTTTATTATGAGGCTGACGCCTTAGACAATTCAACTTACGAAGTGGATTTTAGCAATGTTGCTAGCGCAGCTTTAAACCGCTATAAGTTTTCCCGATTGGATCCTCGACTAAAACTGAAAAGGGATCTCTGTTAAATGGTGTGTTATCAGCTTCCATTGGGAGGCTTTTGTTTTATGACCGGGAGGGACTTTAACATCCAGATTTGTTCACCTTATGTGTAGACTTTTAGCCACACTGGTGACACAGAAAGTTGCCCAGGGTACACCATAGGAGGTTGTATACAAGTCGTACCCGCAATAAGTTGATGTGATGATAGTTATTATGAAGTTGTGGAGCCATTTTAAGTTTTTTATTTAGCACCGCGTCTTACTATCGTTAGGATTACTCCATTAAAATGTGAGTACATTTCTTATAAATTCTACCTTCATAATTCCTACCCCAATAGTGTAAAGATTCTGAACGAATAGTGGCCTTCCTTTATAGACTTTTTTTATTTCAAAAGTAAACAAAAATCTATATTATCTTAGATTATGACTTATTTAATTACTTTCTTTTGTATACATGTGTAAATTTATTTATATTTAAATCCTTATATATAATTTGATAGTCCCGTTTCCGGTAATAGAAATCACGAGGAAATGACTGAACTGATTTTGACAAACGACCACTCATTTTAATGGTTAGGAGTTCAGGATGTCGGGAAAAATAGTAGTTTTCCACGAAAACCCGATTTTCACTGAGAATGTTTAATTTTTCATTCTTTGTTTAGTCACCATGGAAAACGTTATTTGCTGAATGGCTGTAAATCTCTAAGTAAAATAGATCTCTTTGGCTAAAAAATAATAACTCAATCTTTATTTTTTGGTGAAAACACATCACAATTTTTTCTTTGGATCAACATTTCTCTTTGGATGCTGGTCATAGCACATCTAAATTGAGATATCTAAATTGGTGAAATATTAATTTTTTAATAGAATGTTGCTGTCGGTAATTTGCATTTAAATCAATAATATTGAGCATAACTCGAAAATTAAAATGTTAAGTTGTTAAGTTCGTGAGAATATTGTCTACATTATGTTTCGCGCACGATAAAATAATGTTTAACTAGGCCTATGTTTTGGTATGTATTATAAGCTCAAAAACGATAAAATGATATTGAATAATGTTTAAAAATAGCCATTTTGACTATTTAAGTATGAGTTTTGGTGGTCATTTTTTTCCAAATAATAGGTTTTTATGTTAATTTTATTCAAAAATGAGTTTTAATGTTCATTTTTGCAAACAGTAACACAATACAAATGCATAAGTTAAGATATTTTTCATTTTACCGCTTAATTTTGAGGATATATATTTAAAAATAATGTTTTGTGTACCTCATCTATATTTTCACATTCTTACAAATACAATAAGTTCAGTTATGTTTCCATGTTGATACTTAATTTTGAAGGAATGATATTTCAAAGAACCGTAATGTTTGAATACCCCATCTATATTTTCACATTCTTACAAATACAATAAGTTCAGTTATGTTTCCATGTTGATACTAATTTTGAAGGAATGATTTTCAAAGAACCATAATGTTTGAATACCACATCTATATTTTCGCATTCTCTCTTTATACTGACATTATGTCTCATGGTCTCACACACACTCTCTCTCTAAACCTCTCTCCCAACACATACACACACACACTTTAACACTCTCTCATATAGTATTCTCGATTCTCTCTCTCACACGCTATCTACCCTCACATACACTCTCTATCACACAATTTATCTCACATTATCTTTATTATACTCTCTCTTTAGCTCTCTCAATGCTCTCTCTTTCCCAAACGCCCCTCTCTCTCTCAAACACTTTCTCTTTCAGACAATCCCCCTCTCTCAAACTCCCTCCCTCTCAAACTCCTATTTCAAAATCTCTCAAAACCACTCTAACTCTATATCTCAATCTCTCTCTATCTTAAATTCACTGTATCTACCTCAAACTCACTCTCTCTCAACACTCTTTCTCTCAAACTCACTTTCTCAGTTTCTCTCTCTAACTCCCTCTCTTAAACTCAATCGCTAACTCTCTCTTACTCTAATTTGATAAGCCCGTTTGCAGTTATAGAAATTGCTAGGAAATGGCTGAACAGATTTTGACAAAAGACTCTAATTTTAAAGGTTAGGGATCTAGGATGTCGAGAAAAATAGTAGTTTCCAACAAAAAGCTGACTTTCTCAGAGAATTTTCAGCTTTTCATTCTTTGTTTACTTCACCATGGAAACCCTGCTATATGCATAAGTATATATATTTAGATAAAATATTTCTCTCTGGTTACAAATGATACAAACTATTTATTAATTTAGTGGTATGGTGCAACAAATAGAAAGATTACGGCAGTTATTTGTATATTTATCAAACCAATCGATGACATCAGGTTATATAATTATATAGATATAGCATTGTTGATTTTTATCCTTCCTCTTCTTTGTCTTTGAATGTTTACCTCTGCTCCTATGTATAATTTGATAAGCCCTTTCCCGGTAAGTGAAATTGCGAGAAAATGGTTGAAACGATTTGCCACCCATTTTAAGCGTTATGGGTCTGGGATGTCGACAAAAATAGAAACTTAAAACAAAAACCCAAATGTCCTAACGAATTTTCCAGCTTTTCATTCTGTGTACGCACATCTGGACAATAATTATTTGTGTACATCACCATGGAAACCATGACTTGTATATAGTTGTATATGGCTAGATAAAATATTTGTCTTTGGTTAAAAGTAATAGCCCTTTTGACGAATAAACTATTAGCTAGAAAGTCGAGGGAATGCTTTTAATAGAGATCTTTTCCAGATAAAAAGCTTAGAATACATTTTAGTTCAATACTCTGCAAAATCGCTGCAACGTTCCACAAGTAATGTACAAAAACACTTTTAAAAAAAGTATGATTTAACTACATGTAAATTAAATACTAGCTTTATTACTAAAGATTACATAAATAGAAACAAATAATAATTGCCTATAGAGTAAAATGAATGAAAAATAGTGTCAGCTCTTTATGAAACTGACCCAAGAAAAATATATGAGGCATATTTCATCTTTAAAATCGCATTTAAAATAAATATTACTATACAGTCGTACAAACTTTATCATATAATCTATTATAATTTTATATGCAACAAAAAATTACAAAAAAAATATTTAAGTAAAGTAACGCTTTTTAAATTTCCCTAAAAACATACATGTAATTTTGATATTCATTTGAATTACCCCTCAGATATAGGAAAATAATAAGTAGAATTGTTATAACCATGTTTTATTAATCTCGTATTTTCAAAAACTACTCATCATTAAACTACCCTCAAATATAAACTATTATATAATAATATTTATGATTTAAGATCCTCCCTAGATATTAATTTTGAGCAAAATCGGTAAACCCATATTAGAAATATTCAATTTTTTTTAATTGGTCATTTTAAAACTACCTCTATTTTTATTTTTACGAATAGCAAATATACAGTGTTATTTTAAGTTTAAAACACCATCAAGATATAAATTTTAAAACAAAGTTTTTGAAACAATTTTATTTTTTAAATTTCGATTTCAAGTACATGTTATATGAATCTTATCTTAAATAAATGTTTTTTAGGAAAAAAGTATATAATGTTGTTTATCATGTCTAACAAAGGTTATTAGCTAGTAATTTGCAGTTATAAATAGTGATAAAACCGTGTACACAAACACACAGAACTAGAGTCAGTCATAGAAGAAACAGGAAGTGAACAATATCGAACCAGACTGCCGACACGAGCCGCGTGTCACTTGACGAGTGTCATATCTTGGATACGAACTCTGGGCCCCCACAGACCCGAAGACTGGGCCTATATATACCTGGTGCAGTGGCGTGAGACAAGTTTAACACAGGAGTGGTGTAGGGAGGCCCCGTCACATCGCGATAAGAGGAACTTGTGAGCGACAGCCAGAGGGATATGTCCAGCGGAGCGTGCAACTCTGGACCTTATCAGCACGCCAATCATGGGCTATAGTCAGGTTGTAGTCAACCTGCACATAGCCCGGCTACAGTCAACGGGACAATTAATCAGATACGTAATTAACTGGAGATAAGTTTATTCCCATAATAATATGTGCCAAAACCTATATTTTCTTGTGATAAATATCGTTTGGATGATTTCGTTAATAAACAATACAAATTGTATTATTCCTGTAGACAATATTCTAGTTCCTTAGATGTCCCTACATGTATACCTTAAATTTCTTATGAATGGATATTTGGAACATCTTTAATAAAATACAAATTTATTCTTTGTGGACAACATTGATAATATTTTACTATTTTATTATTGCTATTTTATAGGTATTGATAATAGCTATCAAAAGTGACAACTGCGTATTACATGACCTAAACTATGAATAGGTTAAAGTAGCTCTAGTAACTTTTTTATACACTTCATTTACCCTGAACCCGCTTTGGTGGTCGGTTAGTCTTAAAACATCCCTCTCGTAAAGGACTGAACTGCTGATCAAAGGGAGTTTGGGGTTCATATCCTGGTCAGATGTACCGAGGAATGTTTTTCCTAAATGGTTTTACACTCTCCCTCCACACAGATTCGGATATACTCCCTCTAAATTAAACCTTCCTCCAACTTTGCGTACTTATTAGTACAGGCCCTATATGTGGTAACCCAAGTGAGTAGCAAGATGAGATGGCAAATATAGATATATCCTGAGAGGAAGCAATATTACCATTCATGATGATGATGATGATGATGATACTTAGCACCGCGTCTTACTACCCTTTCGAGTTATACGTTTAAGTACTAATTACTCTAATGGGTTAGGAATTGGGAAGGTTGAATATAGAGGAAGGGAACCCGCATTTGCGTGGAGGTAGAATGAAAAACCATTTATAAAAACTTAATTCACCCGATCGAGATTCGAAACTCGATCCCCCCGTCCTCAGCAGTCTAACTCAACACGAAACTCGCGCAGTAGCTAACTACGCCACCGAGACGGGTGTTAAGTTCCACTATGGCTTAGCTTATAATATAATAATAATAATAATTTTAGCACCGCGTCTTACTACCCGTTCGGGTTATACGCTTAAGTACTAATTACACTAATGGATTAGGAATTGGGAAGGTTGAATTTAGAGGAAGTGAACCCGCATTTGCGTGGAGGGAGAGTGGAAAACCATTTAGGAAAAACCACCCCAGTTCACCCGACCGAGATTCGAACCTCGATCTCCCCGTCCTCGGTGGTCTGACTCAACACGACTAGCGCGTTAGCCAACTACGCCACCGAGGCGGGTCCCTTATAATATAGAGTGTGTCATAGTGTAATATCTCAAGGAATTCACATCTTTCAAATGGATATTAAAAATTATTCACACTAATAAAACATATTGAAGACACCTATTACTCCAAACATTTGGTTTCAATCAGCCTATTTAATTTGTAAATTATATTTAATACTGCATGGTTAATGTTTCAACAAAAAATCTTGTCTTATCGTTTTTATATTATACTAGGGGCAGGAAAGTGTAATCATCCAATATTACACTTTGTGTTAGATTAGCTTATTATTCTTTACCAGTATTCTCACTGTGGAAGTAATTTAATCATAAGCTGGCCTTGCAATCCTACTTACCAATACCCTTAAACGTAAATATGCCCCCCACCAAATTTATTGGATCAAGGACTGGAAACCAAGCCACTCAGCTAAATTAGTTGCCACATATGCAAATGTATGTCCCAAACATAAATAAGCTAGTAGTTAGACTCAATACACCAAAAACTAGTGAAAGATGACATCATACACGAGACAAACCAGGATGGCTTAGTGGTAGAGAGTTGCCACACAAAGCCAAAGCTCCCGGGATCGACTCCCGTGTACAGGTTTTAATTTTACACTTAATCGAGATTGATACCGCTGTCAGCACTAATCATGATTATAGTAATCACGTATAAGTTTTTAATACACATGAAATAAAAATCTTTTAAGATTATTACGAAAAAAATACCTCGAAAAGAAATATTAGTTTTAAGAAAATAAAAATTTCAAACAAGACGAAGTTAAGGCCTGCCTCAAAAGTGAAACACAGGTTTTATTTTTATATATATTCTGCTTTTCTAGTTAGTTTGCCTAGTCTTGTTTCTCGATGTCACATCGCCTCTGCCTCTAAACTTACCTTTCACATGTACTTATTTTTTCTAATGTGACCCATGACCTGCAGCAATCTTTAGTGGACTTAATAACAAGTAACTTATATCTTGTTTGGTTCAGTCGATGATGAGAAGGTTGTTATTCTAATCCTCTCCGTGTGTACTAAGAGCAGGTTTTTTTCTATAAATAGTTTCCCAACCTCTTTTCACGCCAATTTGGATACAATTTATGTAAATTCTACCTTATTTACCCCTACCCAACAAGTGTAAATGAATGAGAATAGCCCGTACAGATAGTAAGATGATGTGCAAATATACTAGTAGATTTCAATTCATTGTTACCCACTTTCGTGGCCGCATGGTCTAAACTGCTCCTCTAGCAGTATACTAGACTGTCGAAGACGGGGATATCGAGGTTCGAATCTCGTTTTGGGTGTACTGAGGGTGGTTTTTCCAAAATGGTTTTACACTTTCGCTTCACGCTAATGCGAGTACATTTCCTATAACTATAGCCTTCCTCATCCCTAAAACCATTAGCGTAATTAGTAAATAAGCTTATAATCCAAGCAGGCAGTAAGTAATACGCGGTACTAAAAAGAATTGTAAACACTGTGCATCACATTCTTTTAAAGTATCTTCTGATTTCCAACCATTACCAACTTTTTAATTTTAAAATATGGTATTATGTAGTAGAATGAATAATTTAAAAAATAGAGGACAACGTCGTTAAATGTTTCATTTAACTTGATCGTCGTAGATGGTCAATTTGTGATTTTATTTCCGACCGGAACTCAGGGGGCATTTTTACAAATGGGATTTCATTGTATTTTAATCCCTGTCCTTTTTTCGAGTAAATCCAGCTGATTTTTCTCTTAGATTTATACTATATATTTTTTGCCACTTAGAATGAGTCGTTAGTAATTCTTGTGTCAGCATGAAAACAAAAAAGGAAACCCGCGATAAGTTCAAACCGGACAATTTAATCTTTAAATAAAAAACAAGTGTAATTTAAATGTGATGACACAAAGCTATCCCCTTCTTTAACCTCAACACACAGTCGGTCACGCTAGGCTGCCCATCTTCTACTTCCTTGCAGTGGAATGTCATTAAGGAAAAGCAGCTAAATAGAGTAGATTTACTAGATCTAATTTCACGTATTCATACAATAATGTGACCTTCACAAGTAACTTTTGATTGATATTATCAATACCTAAGAAATTTTTAAAAAATTAAAATTTGATCAATTTTTGCCGCAAAAAATAGGTTTGTATTTTACAAACAGCTCTACCTATGAAAATTAGTTTGTATTTATGTATCTATAACCTGATTCAGGTAGGAAGAACAGTTTTAAAATTACAATCATAATCTTTTGAGATCAAAATTGATAGCATTTTACTTTATTACTGGGTGGCCTGGAGGTTTAGGGGTAAGGTGTCAGACTTCTGTGCTGGGGGGCCTAAGTTCAATCCTCGGTCATGGCACAGATTTATCTGCTCGCCAAACCCTTCCTTCACCTCTGACAAGAGGTGTATTAACCACATCTTGTGAGTGTGTGGTATGCCAAGCCTCCACCGTGGTTCGGGTTCCACGTTAAACTGTAGGTCCTCCATTTCATCTCACAATCACCCTACCATTACACATTAAGGTAGTGTGTATAACCCGAACGGGTAATAAGAGCGGTGCTAATAATTATAATACTTTATTATTTATGTTATAAGTACGTATTAATCATATCTACGAAAAGTTAGCGATGTAAATCATATTACTTGAGATTATATGAGAGCAGTTTTACCAACGTTTGGGACTAAACTGTCATTTACAGTTCTTTCTACCAGGATCCTTCTATCATATTTAGTGGGATTACAGGTAACTTAAACAACTTTTAAATATATGTACCAAGTCCTCCTTAATACATATACTTGCGCGGGTTATACGAATATTCGCGCTAATGGTATAAGAGGGAGGAAGTATAATTTATTGGAAACATAGCCAGATTTGCGTGGACAGTGGCAAACTATTTTAGAAGAACCAACCTTAGTACACCCATTAATAATTCGAAACCCAACCTCTGATTCACTAGCATAATAGATAGACGTCATAAGGGCCTTAGCCTACGTTCCCATCGATGCGGGTCTTAGCACCTTAAAAATGTCGGGATTCGGAGGTCAGATAATCCTCATTCAACCTGAAAATCTTGTCATTCGAATACTGAGAGTGTGGTTGCCTCTCTAAGATATACTAAATAATTGTATATACAGAATTATTCAGATATCCAGGTAAAATATTATACAGGTAGTCGACAAGACAAGTATTTTATTGTAATGAACCTATGGCCGACGACGATGCCAAATGGTGTTGTTACCAGAAGTACTGTATGCACCTAAGGGGTGGCAACTCATAAATCTTCAACACATAACTAGCGGAATCTGTTGTAAATTATGACTAGTAACATGAAGTGAATAGCCTGACTACAGGTACCCATAAGTAATTGCTGCTACGCTGGCACCATCGTGTGTGTCAGGGGAGGGAGTGGGTGTGAATGCCTGTTTTGGTTTGCTTGGCGTGCTGCTGCGTGTGTTGACTACCCGCTAGGTGCATACAACGCCTACTTTGACGTCTTGTAGCGCTGTTATTTGGCGTCGCCGACTTCAAATTAATTTCGTGGAAATATTTGTCACCCGTATAGCTTGTATAATGTTTTACCTAGAGATCTGAATAGCCCTGTAGTTTTGGTTCCAAGAAACAAAGGAAATAAACCCGTCAATCCCATGTCAATTGTGGAATGTAAAAGAACCCTGAAAGGTAGGTGAAAATAACTTTCCCGGCAACATTTTTAAGCCCTTTCGCTCTCGTTCATAGAAAATTTCCGTGTGCTGATATAATCAGTCGGTTCAGAAATTGCACGTTAAATGCCTCAAATAAATCATCTAAAAAAGTAATAAAAAGGTGAGAATTTTTGGTGTGTGGAGTCACTCCTACTTCATTATCAAATTAAATGTAGATTAAATGGTGTAAATGGTGACCCCAACCGGGATTCAAAACAAGGACTCAGATATAGCTGGTCAGAATCTGAGGGTCTAAGCTTGAATGATTTTAACGATTATATTGGGAAGTAATAACGTTTTCAGTTTTTTCATGAAGATTACACAAAATGAATGGTAAAACATTAGTTTTTTTTCAGTTAGGAACATGGTTTTTAAAACCTGTTTATCAGTAAACTACCCAACTTATTTTGTTCTCATAAAAAAGGTATTATTTTGATAGTCTTATGAAAAAACTCTAGAGAAACAAATTTTGAACCAAATTGTTAAAGCCATTTTGTTTTAACTCGTATTTTATAAAGTCATTCATTAAGTAAAGTAATTTAAATTTTTTTTTTTAGAAAAACGAAGATACATTCCTATTTATCATGTAAAACATTCCCAAGATATCGATTTTAAACAAAAGTTAAAAATAGTTAAAAAATCAGACATTGTCAACTATTCTTAATTTAAGAGCTTAGAATCAAAATGACAATTTGGCCTTGAGGTATGACCATATAAAATAAATATAAACCTCACCTAATTGAGCCCCAGGTATAAATAGACATACAGAGGGACAGAGAGACAGAATATTAAGGGTTTTTTTAGTTCTGAGGCACATAAAAGGTCGAGATCCATCATAAAAGCCTCAAGATCGAAAATATTATCGAACACAATACTTTATTTATGTGATATATTATTTTTAGCGCCGTATCTTTTTATCCATTGTGGATAGGCACATATTTACTAATTACGCTAATGTTCTTTGGACGGTGAAGTTTGAATTTAGAGGAAGTGTAACCGCATTTGCGTGGAGGAAAAATTCCAAACAATTTAGGGAAAACCACGCTCATTACAACCAGCCGGAATTTGAACCCCAATATTCCAGTCATCCACAGTCTAGCATATTGTAAGACTGACACCTTAGACCATTCGGCCACCGAAGAGGGTTTTAGTACTATAACAAAGTAACAGGAGAAAGAGGGGGTTCAATTTTTGAGTCCCTCCTTTTTGGTTTGTATTTGAATGTACGCAGTCCACCCCAAGGGGCGAGCGGGGCAGGTGACTGCCCGGGGCAATGGGTTCTAGGGGGCGCCACGCCACCGATGTCTTAAAAAACTATTAATAATAATCTTAAAAAACTAATACATTGTTCAGATATATTTGATATTGTAATAATCTTCTTTGCTGTTTATTACGACTTGTGTCCCTGTTATAACCAGTGGGCATGAACGTAAGAAATTCATCCATCTTGTGATGAGTTCCTTTCAAGTTTATAGGACGTTAAAGAGGAGGGGGCGCTTAAATCAATGTTCGCTGGGCTCAAAATTATGCTAGAGGTGGTCCTGAGTGTACGTCCAATGCTACGACTCTTTCTAAGAGTAGAAAGAAAGTGAAAGAGAAATGCCATTGGCGAGACAGTTGGGGATGGATACCAACTCTACACTAGTGACCAAGTGATGTCTCCGGGGACGCAGTCGTGTTGTATTTACAACCGTGACAGGTCTGCCACCTTTAAAAAAAACCGTGGGAAAAACAATTCCCTAGGAATGTTCTGGTGGTAACACAACCCGCCCTCGTCGTGTGTGGGGGTTGGGGGGGGGGTAGTGGTCAGGAATAAAAAAAAACGTGCGTGGATCTTTTTTTTTTATCTCATTCACGATCAGAGTAATCACATTACTCGGTATCGCTAACACACCATATACTGGAGTCGGGCAGTAGAAGAAC
Source organism: Timema podura (assembly GCA_033556935.1). NCBI lineage: Eukaryota > Metazoa > Arthropoda > Insecta > Phasmatodea > Timematidae > Timema > Timema podura. The sequence goes on from JAVRXN010000001.1 coordinate 36,283,270, forward strand.
CCTTGGTGGAGTGTTTATAGGCACCAAGTAAATAGATCAAAGGTCCTTGTTCAATACCCGACAGTATTTAAAATAACTTAATATTATTTTGAATCGGTGCGTACAGAAATTAACTAAATATACAGTTTATTTTATATAAACCTATGTTTTTGGTGGTGATACATCGATTGGTGATAAAATGAAGTCCTTATGGTACCAAAGGTTTTTTTTTAGCACCTCGTCTTACTACCTGTTCAGGTTATACACCTATGTACTGATTACCCTAATGGGTTAGGGAGTAGGAAGGCTTAGTTTAGATTTGAGAAGAAGTGCACCCGCATTTGCGTGGAGGTATAGTGAAAATCATTTATAAAGAATCACCCTCAGTGCACCCGACCGGAATCGAACACAATTTCCCCATCTTTGGAAGTCTAGTCCAACGTGAGATTAATGCGTTATACCACGTGACCACCGAAGCGGGTGGTAGCATTGTTGATTGAGCTGTGGACAAATTGTACAGAAGCGCACTAAAGCATAAGTGTTTTTAGCACCGCGTCTTACTACCCGTTCGGGTTATACGCCTATGTACTAATAACACTAGTGGTTTTAGGGATTAGGAAGGTTATATTTATAAGAAATGTACCCGAATTTGAGTGGTGGGAGAGAGTAAAACTATTTTAGAAAAAACCTACAGTATACTCAACTGTGATTCGAACCTCTATCCCCCTTCATCAGCAGTATAGTCTATTGTGAGAGTAGCGCCTCAGATCATGTGGCCACTGAAGTGAATCACTAAAACATTGGCTCAGTTCAATTCATCACCATCTTGTCCAATAGCTTGTTAACCTTACCAATTAATAACCATCACCTCTTATAAAAATCAAACACAAATTCTTTAGTAAATTTTTTTTTTTTTTTCCATTTACATACTATAAATATGTACCATATCGAATCTCCAAAGATATATGGGTCAGTTTTATGGTCAGATTGAGTACGCCTCAGGTGTGGTGCTACACTAAATGTGGGTCTACAAATACCTAAATAAGAATGGCATGAGCCAGTTTTATATGTGAAACCGGCCCATTCTATTCTGGTTTAGCTAGGTGTCCCGCATTTAGTGTAGCACCACACTTGAGGTGATACTGGATCTGACTGTGAAACTCGCTTATAGACCTACTATCTGAGTTGATGAAGAAAGGAATAAAGTTGTATATATATATATAATAAGTTATGTATGTATATATATATATAAGGTATATTAGTATTATATACATAAAGTTTGTATATATATACTAATAAAGTATATATAAATGTATATATAATATATGTATTTATATATATACAATATTTATTTAAAAACCAGAGATCCAGGAAATTAAATGAACCACTCCATTAGATAAATCACTAAGCCGCAAAATCTTTAAACCAATATGAAGCAACCCCAAACAGATCATGAAACATTTATAGGACCTATATGTTTTTTATGTTCTCCTAAAAAGTTACAAAAATGGGTTTGGTTGCTTTCTGTACCTAGTATTGAATTTAAACTAATATTTGGTTCGGACTTTGCATTGTTCAGCAATAATTATTCTATTTTTTTTAAAGACATATGTACATGGGAATTGAAAGAGAATTTTTGGCTCATAATGTTTAAAATATTAACAGAATAGCTGACGATTCCAACGTCAATCATTGTTTCTGTTTTAAAATAATCACTGATGGCGGTATCAACATCTATGGAATGGTGGTAGAAAATTGATGCACTTATTTAAGGCGGAGATGTAGGTAATGCGAAAAAATATCAATGTTTTTGCAATTTTCATAGCGAAATATTTTTTGATCAAAGTATTTAAATATGGCTCCAGTACAAAATCTACTTTTCTTCATATGTTGGTCTTAACAGTTTTTAAATATCTTCCAAAATGTCCTGGAATTTTCTTCTGCATTTAAAAACTTGTCATTTAATGCCACTATGCTCAAAATAGATATTCAACAATGGTTGATATCACTTTGTGAATAAAATTAAATTCTATGTTTGCACGGAAGCAATATTTGATTCATTTTGAAAAAAAAAAAAGTTTTGCTATAAAAACTGCAAAAATACTGGCCTTTTCTCGTGTTCCTTACATCCCTACCTTAAAAGTTGCGGCTCAATTCCTGTATTCAGGCGTAGTTTTTAAATCAAATTTTGTATGTGTTCATAACATTGCCTATTTATTGATATTCTTAGAGTCAGGGTTGTGTGTTCAGAGAAAGGTTATACTGACAGGCCGGGCATTGACCTCAACTCTAACGTGTAGATGCTTCTTAAATTTTTAGAAAAATTACGTTTCTGTAGCCAATTGTGATCAAATTAACCCTTAAATTATTTTAATAAAAGAAAACTAGAGCAGTAAGGTATCATAAGTATCTATAACAGGCAAAAACTACTTATGTCGGGATGTGAACTGGGAAATTTATTTTTGTTTAATGCAAGTTAATTATTTATTTAACTGTTAAATTTAAGTAACTACTTTGATTAATTACTTTTATATGAAAATTTAAAACTTAACTCTTAAAGGAAGATAAAACTATCCATTATCAGTGAATATATTAAGAAATAAATGGTACGACACTATCACACAACTTTTTCATATTGTGTATTATAGCTGAGATGAAAATTTTCAAAAATATATTTTTTAGTAAACCAGCCTTAAGAAAGTTTCACTAATAAAAGTAAACACATCATCTTGTTAGTCACATAAACACTTTACATATAATATAACTTTAAACCAAACTGTTGACATGTTTTTGACAAATTTCAAATTTCCAAAAATAAGTTATTTGTTAACTACCATATGATAATTTTAACTTTTAAACATAAAAATATATCTAATTTATCAGGATAAACCATTCCCAGATATCCATTTTTAATTCAATCTTCAAGGCAAATTTAAGAAAAATTCAAATTTTCTAGAATTTATACACTACGCTTAAATTAATTTATTCTTAAATATAGGCCTATATATATTTATTATTTTATCATGTAAAATAGTTCTCCAATACCAATTCTGAACAAAATAGTTAGATTTTTGAATGCAAATTTAAACGAACAGTCATCAGTAAACTACCGTTAAGTCAATATTTCTGCCAAAGAAAAATTGTATGCAGTTTTATTTGTCATGTCAAATACTCTCGAGATATAAACATTCTAAACAAAATCTTTGGATACATTTTCAAAATATTTCAAATTTTCAAAAATCATTCATCACTAAACAAATTTTAATTTAAGGGCTAAAGCCCAAATTTAAAAAGAAAATCCCAAGGTATTGCCCTATAAAATCTAAATATCAAGTTTGGACAGAATCATCTACCCATTTCATATCTGTGGCCAAAGACGACAGAATTGAAAAATCCTCTCTTTCTGGGCTTGGACACATATAACACTTAAATATTCATCATAATATAGAGTTTGAAAATTTTTACAAATTATCTACAATACTTTCACTTTATATGAGAAAGTAAAAATCAAACAAACTAGATTGTGACAATTTTTGTTTTTGTTTGATAATAGACAACCTAACTTTATTAGAATAACACATTTTATATTATTAGACATAAAACTATTTCATCTGCTATGGTAAAAGTAATAAAATACAGTACTTTTTGTTAGTTAAATGTTTTGAAAATATTTAGTGTCTCATCACTATCATCATATTTTATTAACTATTTAATATGTTATGTTATAACTTGTACACAAAGGAATTTTGACCTAAAAGTATAACACTGCCTCAGTATACCCTAACACAAACAAAACCGATAAGTAATAAGAAACACTTACTAAAATAAAATATATAAAGAAGTTAAAAGTGTGATGATTTGATGTTTACGAAGCTGTAAAATAAAACCATTTGGTCAAGAAACTCTTCGGAGCTAATAAATTAGTAAATAAACTTGAACGATTTAATTAAAAGTATTGCAAAGCATATTTATTTATAGCCCATTGAAATTAATAACTATTAGATTAAAAATTATACAGGGATATAAATTAAGAATATAAAACTTTATTTATGGCCTTACTCTGACAGAGCTATTTTCGTTCATTATTTAACATATACCTTAATTTTCTTATGAATTGACATTTGGTGGACTTTTATAAATTATAAATAAATATTTTGCTGTCAAAATTAATACCATTTTACTGTATTATTAGTGTTTTTATATATAAATATATAATATATTATATAAGCTATAGTTGCGTATCACGTGACTTATGTATGACTATATGAAAGTAGATCTAGAAAACTTTTTAACTTTTCGATAGACCCATTCGTAAGAAAATTAGGATATACATTTTCAACGATATAAAAAGGTTAAATCTGGTCACTTTATTTTTACATTCTACTTTTTTGAAGTTCATCTAATGTCGTATAACACCGCTATATCGACTTGTTATACTTGGCTGTTATTTTAAAGTAATGTATAGGCCTGCATTTCTATAACTGCATACTATCAAATATTGTATTGCTACATATCACAATTTACTTTTTAATTAGGTGAAGAATAATTCAATAGCCTTACCTCATTTTGTGATTCGAATAACGGTTCTAAAGAAACAGTTCCATATAAAAACCGAGCACACAATTCACGAAACTCGATCACATTTGTGGTTGTATCGTCGTATAACACACCTGATTGTTCCCGTATCACTGATGTACCACCACTGAACCGAAACATAAGGACCCCCCTATAGAAAAACACCCCTTTGACTGCCTCTCGAGTTCCACTTATTTAATATAGAGATAAAAAAAAAGAGCTGGTTGTATCAGAGAAAAGGTTCCGTCATACGGGTTCCTCGCTTCGTCAAATATTAACTCTTCCTGTACCCTTAGGTAAATACCATTTTTTACGGTAGTTCAAGCCGACAAAGCTAGGGAGGTTTTTTAAAATATAAGTTCATTTTTTTTTAGTTTGAAGCTTCTGATGAGTTCTAGGAAGTGTTTTGTACTGTCAAGTTGAGCCTACTGTGTGCGGTATCACGTACCGAACGTACTGAAGAGTTAATTGAAGGATGCACATTAAGGTTGAATATATTATTTTATTTATTTTGTGTATGTGCTCTAGTGGCAATTACCGTATATCAGCTGATTAAGCTAACAAGCTTAAGAAAATGAAATACAAGGAAGAAAAATATTAAAGAACTGTGCTTGTATTTACCTGACGCAAGGACAGAAAGCTATATTTTGATAAAAACAACTTGTGCAGCCCGGATAACCCCCTTCCCCCCACCTGAGTCTGCCACGTAATACGTCCAGTTTCCCAAATTTCTATTTCCCATACATAAATAAGCTCATATCAAGATTTTATGTTTCAAATACAACATATAAATATTAATTTTACGTCATGGCCAACAAGCCTAAAACAAAATAAATTCAGAAACTATCATATTTGCTATTGCTTCAAAAACTTAATAGAATGCTGAAGGATTATGGTAAATTTGATTACACCTTTTGATATACTAATATAACTTACAAACTAACTTGACATTTATGACATCAACCACTAATACTACACATAAAACCTTGAGCCAGGTGTGTTTTTTATGATTATAAGGACGAATCCAGAAACAAAAAGTAAATTCTTTTGTCCTAGCCTATATTTTGATACCAAAACAATATCCACAGGGCAGTTTTTTTTTAAGTTGGCACAACAAATATCTTACAAAAAAACGCGTTTGAGAAAAATATGTTTCATACAAAGTTGCTTGGTTTTGAGACGCTGACAAAATCACATAATCTATTTTTTATTTAGTGGACGTCTTGAAGGTAATCTCAAGGTCAAACTTTGTTTTTTAAAGTGGACCTTGTGTTTTTCATTGCAGAATCGTATTCAACAACAACAAAACCAACAACAAACTTTTGTCTGAAATACTTTTTTAGCCGAGATCTATTTGTGATTATATTTAATTAAGTAAAGTAATACGTATGATGTTTTTGGTACTGTGTGTTTTTTTTTCGTTTTTTTACCTATTAGATTCTGAAAGTTCAAACATATGAGAGAAAAATTGTCTCACGAAACAAACACTCTTCCTCTCAATATGCCCAAACTAACGTAAGACACTTATTTCACATTGACTTATTGGATTTCTTTTCAAACCACACTTATTCACCATCCATTCATTACTGACTCTGTACATACAAGTTTTTCCACATACATTTATTAGATATCTCATTCCAACCTCATTCACCTTGCTTTTGTGTTTTTTTTCTGACAAACCCATATTTCACATCCGTAAATAGATGTTGGCATCAACACACTTTTATATACTGCCATATTTGCCTCTTTCGATACTACTTCATTCTTAGCAATAGTCCACCTACATCCAACTACTCTCCGAGATGCATTCACCCGTCTGTCCATTTCACTATTTATCTTTCATTTTTACAGAACATTTGCCCAGATACAAAATCATTCACTTGTTCTAACAGTTTTCCATTTATACTAAGCTGACAATAATTTCCTGATCCGATCCTTATCAAAAACTATCACCTTCGTTTTGTAAACATTTATACGATGATCCATTCTGCCTGTCGCTACATTCAAACGATTTCATGCTTAATTCTCATTTTTGTGCCCTTCTGAATTGACACCCATAGGACCCCACCACCCCCTTAGAGCCGGCTAACTTTGAGTGTAGTTAAGTCATTCGGTTTATCAGTCAAACTTTTTAATGATCAATAAAAATAAACATTGAATTGAATTACAAAATAATGATTTGTGGTAATACGCTAAGAGGCACACTAGATGTAGTCATTATGCCAGGATTCGATCCCGGACCCTAAGCTCAGTGGACAGACAAGCTACCGACTGAGCTAAGCTGTCAAATTTTTTTTCTTTTCTGTTTGCTGTTTTATATTATGTATTTAATATTTGTAATACTAGTTTGTTTAACTTTCTGATAGCCCATATACATTAACCGATTGACAAACAAGCAAAAAATGTATAGTAAGAATTTATCAACAAGCTTAAATATTTGACGACTAAGGTATTTCGTAGTCTTAGCATTATTCTATTTTTTCTATAAAACGTCAATATGATGTGTCTGACTACTCGAATAAGGCTTGAAGGCATTGTTTTAGACTGGCGCATCGGTTCCTGGAACGAGACTATCAAAGTGGTAAATGGATTGCATAGGAAGTAGCCTTGTCCGAAAGCTAAAAACTTAATTAGATTCACTTCTATGTATTCATAAACCAAATGACGCATACTTCCTACTGTCGTTTGTAGCAGATGGTAAAAATGTTACAATATACAAACCACACGAACTTAAGTGTCTGGTCTTGTCTGGTGTGTCGGTGACGGGTAGGTCGGGGTTCAAATCCATAAGCGTGTACCCTACTTAATTATTTTTACTAAATGGCTTTCCATTATCTCTACACGCAAATTTGGGTACATTTATTAAAAATTATACCTACCTCATCCCCAGACCATTAGTGTAAATAACGCGAACAGCCTAGATTGCTAGTAAGACGGCGTGCGCAAAAAAAAAAAAAATTCAGATGTAATGATCTGTGGATAGGGTGTTGGTTACGAGCCATCAGTTGCGATCCCTACTCAATATAGAAGTACAGCTTCTGGTCAAAAGAGTCTCATTTAACGTCTGTTACTCGCTTCGGTGCTCGAATGGTATAATGCATCACTCTGGCAATAGACTGGACTTCTAATAGACGAGATATAGAGTTCGAAACCCAGTTGGGTGTACAGAGTGTTTTTTTTTTTTACTAAATCGTTCTCCATTCTACCTCAATCCGAATGATGGTAGGCTACATATCTTCTAGAATTCCCCCCCCCCCCCAACATAATTAGGTAATATGCGTACAACCCGAATGGGTACATCCAATATCACCACTGAGGAACCTTCAGAGCTTATTGAGAAATGCTTTATCTTGGCTTTCTCTCAGTTTAATAAATAATATATTTTAAATTATCATTATTATTATATTATTATTATTAGCAGCGTCATTATACTTCGTTAGTTTATTATTATTATTACTAATGTGTAATCATTATTGTAGCAACAAATGTCGGGACCGCAGTTCCAATGTGGAATGGTAGGGATTGTGAGAGGCCTGGCATTCCCACATTCACAAGTTATGATTAATACACGTCTCGTCAGAGGTGAAGGAAGGGTTTGGCAATCAGATAAATCTGTGCCGGGACCGAGGATTGAACCCTAGACCTCAGCACAGAAGTCAGATACCTTAACCCTAGACCGCCAAGGCCACCTCTCAGTTAACTGTTGCCAAATCTCCTCGCTTTCAGTTATGTCGGAAGGTTGGGATACTGGAGTAAGAAGGAGCTACTGGCAACATCGACGAACCAGCGTTGCCAAATGTGTTTTGTTTTTAAGGGAATATTGACCACACGAAAACAAGAGAATGACAACGTTATTTCTCAATAGTAGTCATGCAGTTCCTCAGAGATGATATCTAGTGTAGTAGGACGCGATGACAGAAAAAAAAAGTTTATTGCTGCGGTTTTGGGTAAGGTTAGCTTGCAAGGAGTTTACTTACTAAATACATCCCTTGTATTGACCTCAGAATAAAACGCACTAAACTTTGGAAGTGCCAATATGTTGTTCGTTCATCTTCCTTTTTAGTATCGTATTCCACCAGTGGTAGACTATAAACGGACATCCAGCATCCGCGAGATCTGGTTGGTACAACGGTGAATCCTCCCCAATAGCCGGTGTATGAGAGGAGATTGCGCAGTGGCGGACGATGGATTGTTGGCGCGGGTGTGATGACGTTGCAAGAGGGAAGGGGGGGTAGTGGCCACGTGACCAACCTTGTTGAGGGGGGAATGGTGGGGAGGTAGAGGATTGTTTTGATGTGTTGCATGTTTAGGGGGGTGTAACATTGCCTCGTGGTGGCTTATACGGTGCGCGTTACTTTACTCCGTAAAGAATGGAAGCCCTGGGAAATTATATCGTGATTGTATTAAATAAGTAGTAAACCAATGGCAGAAGTAACTAGGCTAAGTATCAATTGGTGAGTGCCATAATCTTTATTTATTTTGTTTAAAATAATACAATGAGAATATATCTCCACAACATTTTAGATGATTGTAAACCCTATTTTTAACCGATAAAAGACACCACTTTTCTTAAAATATAATGATTTGGATTTTTAATGTTACTCTACTTTGAATTGCAGCACAATATTTCACAATATTTTGAAATTATTATTAGATTATATTTACATGTCATTCTGCAACACTCCAAAACAAGTTGAAAAATAACATCTGGACAGTAATTAAACTCTCTTGTCCCGTTATAGTGTCCTAATATATATTTGAATAAAGTATTTTAATGAATAGGTTTTATATAAATTGAACCAAGTATACAAATAAAAGTATAACATTTTTATTGCTAAGACGGTAGGATATTAAAAGTACCCAGCTAACAATCGCATTCATTAGTTAAAATTAAAAACGCATCCAGTCATTTCAGAAGCCAAGTAGTAGTCTATAAGTCAGTAAATATTAATTTTACATAATTATGATGGTGGTTTATTGATTATAAATAATAAAAATAGTATTTATGATATTATTTAATTCTATGAAATTGTCTTTTACCCAGTCATCATCTTATTAATTATTTAAATCCTTTGTCCACCAAAAAAAAAATGATAAACGAATTTAAATAACAATTTAAGTCAAAATGACAAACTAATTGGCTTCTGAACGGTCCGTATTTTAAATTCATGAATAACACAAAACTGGTAGCAAATAGTGCACAATTCGTAGTCAAAATACAACCGTTTAAAATAAAACTAGTAATTAAAGTCTTACTCAAATCTAGTGTTTTTTTTATTTCTAGATGTTGACCCAATATATTTTTCTTTTAGGAGGTCTTAAAAATACTTATTTTAAGGGTTTACTAGGAAAACAAAGTTCATTAAACTGTAGACTATAGATATATTTGAAACATAAAATTAACCTATTTAAATTGTATATATAGAACTATTAATAGATCAATTAATTTTTTGCCCTAATCCTATACCCATTCAGGTTATACGCTTTATTTATTAAGTTCTTACATAAGATTATAGCTACTTCTGAATAATAGATTTAAAAATGTAACTTAATATTTCACCTTTATTTTAGACCATGTTCACAATTTATAGTTTATTGATGCTAAAATTAAAAACCAGGTATGACTGTTACAAACAATTGAAATATGAACAGAAGATATTTTCTGTCGGCTGTGTCTACAAGCATTTCAATTGGCTTCAAGTCTGTTCATAATTCACAAAAGGTTCAAGATAAATCAACTTTATGAATGTGCATTGTGCACTATTTACTAAGTTTCAATTATAATCGCTTTCATTGAAAGTAGGCTTTATTTTTACGCACTATTTTCTATACTTTATGCATGAATATAACCTAGCCTTATTAAAGGAACCTTAATTGTCACGCAAGGTATCTATATCTAAATAGAAAAGATGTAAGCAAATATCTAAAACGTGGAAGCTAATTAAACTAGATGACTGAAAGTAAGTATTGGTCTCTTAAACCATTTAGACCTACTAAGTTAGTAATTAGACTTTTCGTGTTTTACTTATGGCATGACCATTCTAGTTACTTTTTTATTTTTTAAAGTTGATCACTATCTTATACTTGCATGTTATAGGTGAATTGTTTTCAACTCATGTCTCATCTGAAATACGTTTATATCTAAACTTTTTCTGAACAATCACTACATGAGTCTAATTTAGCTGTTTGGTTATAAATATAGTTTTCATTTAACAACATTCAATCCCAACTAATTTTTACCATTCACACACTCAAATAAGTTATCACATTTTGAATAAAGAGTAGCCATATATTTAGAATAATTCTCAAATCCAAACAACTTTTTTTTCATTCTATAATTTCAAAAGTAATGAAACACGATAAAAAAACTTTTTATTTTATAAAATACCTATTTATCTTAATCTGCTCAATTAAATATTAAAGTTGATTAAAGTTAAATTGTTTCAATTCGAGATCTCTTTTAATAATAGAGGTTTAGGCCTACTAAGTCTAAGCCACGCCCTTTTCTATCATATTTTTTTAATATAACATATTTTTATGTTAACACTATTTCTGAAATTTACTCACACAAAGACAACATGGGGAAGTGTTCATAGCTTTTTAAGAGTTATGGAATGTGTTTAAGATAATTAACTAATGTCTAGAAATATAATTTTGGTAACTGGAATTATAGATGTAAATCTATAATCCGATCTTTACAGGAAGAACCTTACCTTACATCTAGAAAAGTTATTAATCTACTTTCACGTATTCATACATCAAGTCATTTGATCTGCAGTTTTCACCTTTAATAGATAATATTTATACCTGTAAAATAACACATAATATGGTTAAAGTGATATCAATTTTACCGTCAAAAAAGTTCTTATATTTTCTAAAAGTCTTTTTCTTACCAAAACCATGCTATTTAAAGCTACTTAAGGTATTTATTATTCAATAGTCAATATTAATCAACCTACATCAACAAACTTAGGTTATGAAGACACAGAATTTGGTCTTAGGTTAAGTTCATCAGAAGTTGGAATCACATTGGTCTCTAATAAATAAATCAAATAATCGAAATTAAAGCTCCAATAGCAGACAAAAAAAAATCACATTTTTTTAAATGTCATATTTTCACTGAAACTAAGTCAAAAAAATTAATTCTTAGAGCTATTGATAAACTAAAAGTCACCGTTATTTTATTCAAACAACTTAAAAAAAGTCAAATTATAAGTGTTTTTTTTAGTTACCGAATTTGCTGAAACAGTTTTATTTCAAAGAATATGATCACATGAATTTATTTTGGCTTAATTTCTCATTGGTTGACACGATATCACGAGATTAAGGATACAAAGTGTGTGAACAAATGCATAATATCTCAAGGACACAAAGGATAACGAGCTGCTGATCTTTTAGTCTAAGCTTTCGAAGTAAGCTAATATAGTTTACATTTTGTTTATTCCAAGTAGGCTAAGCCTATGCTATTTATAGATGCAAACCTAAATGATTGTTAAAGTTTTATTAAATTTTTTTTTCAAAAGTACTCTACTGTTAAATAAAAACGTATAGGCCTATAGTGTAAAATAAGCAAATAAATAGAGTATCCTATTTAATTTTGTTAGCACAGCGTCTTACTAGCCGTCCAAATTATACGTGGTTTAAGATTTAATTTTAGAAGTGTACCTACATTTGCGTGGAGGGAGAGTGGAAAACCGTTTAGAGAAAACCACCCTTCATACACCCAACTGGGATTCGAGCCCCGTAGTCTTTATCAAGAGTGATACCTTGGAGCATACGGCCACCTAAATGGGTAATGAATTTAATAATTTTTATATCTAGCCAGAAATATGTTTTTTTATCGAATCAGTTGTTTTCTCCAAATCAATTTTTAAACAGTGTATTTTTGGTGTGTACGTTACTATGGTGTAAACTACTTAATGAAAATATCGCTAATTTTGTTGATATTGTTGTTCCCAGACTGTCCCTGACATGATCCTCGCCTCATCTTCACTCACCACAAGCAATGGCAACAACCCCCCTGACGTAAGAAAATATGGCAACACGCCCCCTCTCTTCAACAGGCCTCAATGATCCTCTTGTCTAATGAACAAGATAACACCAGCGACGAAGCGACAATCAAACCTTCCCCCCTCCTCCCCCCCCTCGACAATAACACAACAACAAAACAAACTGTACAATACACGCGTCTTGCACCCACTTGGCCAATCAGGGGCAGGGAGAGAAAAGACTCACGCTTGAAACGGACCCACCCATTGGCGGAACGGATCCTCCCACTTGGGTAAATCTGTCAACTTTCTTTCCCCCCCACCCCTCTTCTCCCTTTCCCCGTAGACTTCAACATCTGACAAGTTGTGCTATCATTCTCTCGCTCTACTATCCCCGTCTCTCTCTTTCTCTCGAGGGTTTGGAGGGGAGGAGGGAGTTTCTGCTATCAAAAATACTTTTCTTATTGCAGTGTCAAAGTTCGTACCAAGAGAGACAGGCCGAACGTGACAAAAACCAGCTGTTCGTTAAGTTGACTAACAAAACGTTATTAACAAAAGACGGATTCAAGTGTCAATCCTACATTTAGGGAATGATTGGAAAGTGCTCGGGTGTAATTGGTGACAGTGAGCAAACAAAGTGAAATCAAACATACTCATGTTCGAGTTACATTGAGTGAAGTCGCGTGTCATGTACTAGATTGTTTTTGGAAGTGTTACAATAAACATTTATAGATCAACTAACTCCTTTTCATAGTGTTGACTACCTTTTCATTGGGTTGACTAACTAAAAACTTACTAAACCTTCTGAGTAAAAATCTTATTGAATTTCATTTTCGTTAATATAAATCGAGCAACGTCAAATAATAATTGAATTCACCGACTTTAATTGTTAGCGTTAAAACTGCCCGTTGAAATTAAGTGATCATAATTCAACTAAATGCAGTGGCGTGGATGTTTAAGCCACCTGAAGTGTCCACGAGAGCTGACAAGTAGAAAGAAGTTTTATTTCCTGAAACCATAACAAAAGTTTTATCAGAACAATCCCGACAGAATGTAGGCCTAAAATTCGCCGTCACATTTAGAACGAAATAATAATTTATATGTTAAGTAAAATAAGGGGGGGGAAATTTAATCCAACCGAATAATAATTATTATTGGTGAAGGCCTTTTTAAAGATTAAATGAGTGTTTTTTTAATTGAAACACAATATAGAGGTACGTAAACGAGTTATTTATATAAGCCCCAGTAAGGGCAAAAACAAAGCCGTTGGAAATAAATTTAAACTTCATTGAGAGTTCCTCGCAAACGAGGTCAATTCCCCAACCCCTAGTTGTCAATATTTGTATCAATGATCACTCCCCACAGAACAAACACTGCAAAAAAATAAACCAATATTGATTGTTTAATTGTCTTTGCGTGACTGTTGTAACATGAGAACATCGGCGGCATGCTACGTGTATGTAGTCGAATAATTACCATCGTAGAACCACAACAGTGAAGTCTAAACGTTTGACGTTAATTCCAGGGTTTTTATATGTTTGTAAACAACTAACACATTTTGTGCTTTTTTTTTTATATCGTGTTGTAATATACTGGTTCATTAAAAGTAGTGTTATGATTACAAAAACTGTGCCATTCGTATTGTGTCGTGAGGAAAATATAAAGTGACAGTTTCAATAGATTTGTCAGTTCGCCATCTGATACACACACACACACACACACAAAAACGTGGGTATTGGTATCGAGAATATATCGAGAGCTGTAGACATTTTTAATCGGAGAAAGTGAAGCTAAATATTTTTAAGTTGTAAATATGCTAATGATGAACATTGGAATGTATGGCATGTGCAACACAGCGGATACTCTTGCCTCATACAACAGTTCTCCGTCAGTGATCCACCACAACCATCACCACTACACCGATATGGCTCCCTCGTACGCCACAGCCACGACGACGACGACGCCACCAGAACCAGTTAACCATCATTACCACCACCATCACCATCAGCAGAGCCCGTATTACCCTCCGCAGACGGTGGAGGCGTATAGCCCTTCCCCTTCCGCCGGCCTCGTCCCTGAACACGTCACTCCCCCGCCGAACACTGAAGCGACCTCCTTGCAGCATAACTTCTACCCCCAGCACCAGGAAAACAGTCTCTCCGCCGACGACACCAACGTCATCATCACCTCGGACAACGGGCTGAGCTACACCAACCTAGATTATGGCGCTGCGGGCTATCACCCTCACCCCTATCACAACTACCCCGTCAAGAACCACCCGGACGAAGTGTCAGTTCATGAAGATATGGTGCCGACACCCGCTGCTCACCATTTCGGTGACCACGGCAGTGGGGGAGGATTCTACATGCATCAGCCTCCCCCAGGGGGTGGTGCGGAGGTACCACCGTATCATCACAGTCCCACAGAGTACCACCATTACAAAGAGGAACCCGGGCAACAGTTGGTGCAAGGGGAAATGCACCAACACCATCATCAACAAGGTCTGGTCCAGGTGGGCACGTCGTTCCACCCTCATCACCACCACCACCAGCACCACCACAGTATGCACCACCATCCGTTGCACCCGCAGCACCAAATGGTACAACAGCAACAGCACCAGCAAAGCGCTGTGCCCACCTATAAGTGGATGCAGGTCAAGAGGAATGTTCCCAAGCCAGCAGGTAAGGAGGAACTTTCTTCTAGTATTTCATGGATGCTCATTCTATAAATTAGATCTCATATTTAGAAAGTAGGCGTTGTTAATTTCATGCCAGGGAACGCTCACACACTACACTGTGTTTCATGTTCCCAGGCCAACAGCTAGATAGGAAGGTAAATTATATACTATTCAAGGGGGGATCATACTTTACATTGGGTATTATCTTCAGCAAGGTAGGTAGGAATCTACTTCTTGTAGAAACCACTAGAGATGTCAAAACCTTACACACAATCTCAAATCCACCCCTTGCCATCTTTTTTTTAAAGGAAATTTGAATTTAGAGAAAATAAGCCCATATTTTCGTGAAGGGATAGTGAGAAAATCATTTGAGAAAAAAAACACCCTCAGTAAACTCGACCAGGACTCAAACCCCAATATCCCTGTTATCGGCAGGCCAGTGTGAGTGTTGCCTCAGATCATACGGCCACCGAAGCGGGTTTGTTATCTATTGATTTGGGTTTTCCTTTTAAGTGGAAGGACTACCTTGTAAAACTTGAGAAGCGCTATCAGCGCAACTCCTAAGAAACGTCCATATATTGAACTATTTGGACTGTTTAGCCGACACCGAACTTGAGTTGCGGTGTTGTCATATCTGTCAAATTTGGTCTAAAAGAGTGAGGGGGAGCGAGCTAATCTGTTGTTTACATGGGTCAAGTTTCTTGGAAGGGAAAGGCTAGAGTGCGGCTTTTATCAAAGACCACACTATGCAGAAATCTGCTGCTTTATTTTTAGCTTGAACTAATATAATCAGTAATATGGTTTTCTTAATATTTCTTACCTAGCGGAAGAAAACATTTTTAATTTGACGTTCTCGTATTAGACTGGTTTGCTGGTGACGAGTTTGGGGTTCAAATCCCAGTAGTGTATACTGAGGGTGTTTTTTTAAAACGGTTTTTTATACACGCTATTATTATTTATTTATATCACCACGTCTTACTATCCGTTCGGGCTGTACACTTATGTAATAATTACTATAATGTGTTAGGCATCAGGAAGGTTAAAGTAAGAGGAGGTGCATCCATATTTTCGTGGAGTGAGAGCAGAAAACTATTTAGGAAAAACCACCTGTGAGCACCCGACCGGAATCGAACCATGATCTCCCCGTCTTCAACATGTCAGTTGAACACGGTGAGTAGCACATACTATTGGACTTGATTTCTGGTGGTGGGGAGATTGAAATTCAAATCCCAGTTGTGTGCATTAAGGGTATTTTTCCCTAAAATGGTTCCCAATCTCACTCTACGCAAATGTGGGTACATTAAATCTAAAATGTTAACTTCCTCATTCCAAGTTCATGCATGTGTACAACTCAAACTGGAAGTAAGTCACAATGAAAAAAAAACTATTGTGATGACTACCAAGAGTGTCGGCGAAACATTATTTTTGAGGAGTTTTTAGGGGAATGACTCAAAGCCAATGGGAAATGTTTGAAAATGGAATGCCACTAAAAGCTATTTGGGCATGGCGCTTAAGCATTTAAAAATAATAATAGATTGTTATAGAATCTATTTGAAGTTTGATACAAACCATCTTTCAGCTTCAAACTCAAGTATATCAGAGGGAACCAAACAAACTGGAGGAAGACACATTTTGATGGGGAGAGGGGTGGAGAAGAAATTGGTGGTAATACCCCGCCCTATCAAACCTCCCCCCTTCCCAGTTCACCCTCAATGAGTAACATTGGATATAAAACTATCGACAGACACACCGTAGAATGTAGATCATTTCCTCAGCATCTGACTTAACCCAAGCTATGAGGGGTGAGGACAGTGTCTGATGATGATGATGATAATAATAATAATAATAATAATAATAATAATAATAATAATAATAATAATAATAATAATGGTGATAGAGATATCTTATCAATTAACATAAAAAGTGTTTATTTTTTTATATCCTTTTTCATGGACGCAGAAAATTGTGGGTCAGAGATGTACCCTTCTTTAAAAGTGTTAGAACCCTTAAAAGGCAGGGGGGCCACACACATATGTATAAAACATAAATAAGAAATTGTGTTTTTTTACTTTATTATTTACTTTAGTTTCTTATATTACACCATCCAGATACTAATAATAATAATAATTTTAATATAAACTTAAAGATGCACTAAAATCTCCTATTGTAAAACTAGCTTGACCTACATTAGCTTGTAACATGTACAAAGACATAACTATGCAGTAATTGACCCACGGTGGGTGCACCAAAGGAAAAAATACACCACCGTCCCCAAATCTTATGAATAATTGTAGATCATAAAAAAATATTTAGACATTTATTATTGGAATTATTTTATAATACGTAATAATATAGAGTAGGTAGGTTAAATTTAGAGGAAGTGTACCCACATTTGCGTGGAGAGATAAGAGTGTAAACCCATTGAGGAAAAACCACTCGAAGTGCATTACCATACAGCCATAATATTTGATAAAATTGTTGCTGAAAAGTTTCAATATAATGTAAAAAACTTAATCTGAATTGAATAAAACAATATTAATAAATATTATAAACAAATCTATAGTCAATTATCAATATTAACACTTATAGAGGCTAAACAAACATTGATCTCTGTGAAATTGTCTACACTTTCCTCCAAGGACAAGCTACGGGTAGTAGCTCAACAATCAACATATCTAATCCCTGCAGCCTTTATTGATTCATGTGCTTCTTAAATAATTTTTAGTAAAGTTTTGAAAATGACCTGACAGCTGTTTCTATTGATTTTACAGAAAAATATGTACATACATTTTTGTACAGCATAAATTATGCGCAATAAAATGACTATTGAGTAATTTTTGATTGAATAATGAGATCTTTACGAAACAATGATAGGCCTGAAAGACAACGCTTTCATATATTAGCAAATTAATTTTGGGTGGGTGGACCTGCGTGATGGGCCCTATTTTGAGCGTGGGCCTGTGGCATTCTGCCACCACCCTATAATTACACCAATGAACTTGTAGCTATCAAGAATTTCAAACTCTATTAACCTATTTTTTATTAATTATATTCGATAATCAAATATAGCTTTATACGTTTATACATATTTTAACATGTATAACACTCGCTTTGATGGCTTCATGGTCTAACGCGCTACCCTTACAGTAGACTAGACTGCCAATGATGGGGAGATCAAGGTTCTAATCTCGGTCGGGTGTACTAAAGTTAGTTTCTCCAAACTGGTTTTCCACGCTCCCTCCACGCAAATGCGGGTACAATTTCTATGATTATAACCTTCCTGATCCATAAAACCACTAAACAATTTTGAAAAAAAATCTATTCACAAATTCTCTGTTTATTTGACAAAAATTTTAATCCGACCATTTACCTCAGGAACTGAAAGAAAATATTTTGACCAGATTAAATAATATTATATACATATATATTTATATATAATATAATGTAAATCAAAATATAATATAATATTATATTATATATAAAAATATAATATTATATTATTAAATAAATATTATATATCTATATATAAATAAATAAATAAATAAATAAATATATATATATATATATATATATATATAGTCAAATTTGAATATAGCATATAGAACAATTTTCTGCAAAAAGAAAGATTTTATTTTTAAAAATGTATAATTATCGATACCAAATTATTGACTCTGTTTACAAATCAGATTACCAAAGGTAGGGCCAAAGTGTTTGATTGGTACACCAAAGTGAACCGAGCCCGTGTGGGTTTTACGCCGATGTACTAATTAAGCTAATGTGTCAGAGAAGGGTAAGGTTGCTTTTAGATGACTTACACTCACATTTGCGTGGAGGGTGAGTGGAAAACATTTTAGGAATAATAACCTCATAGCACCCAACTGGGATCGAACACCAATCCCCGTCCTCAGCAGTCCAGTTTTTTGCAAGAGTAGTGCCTTAAATCATGAGGTCACCAAAACGGGTCCTGTAATTATATTAATTAGGTATTCTACGCACATGATTTGAAATTAATGGATGGATTTTAAACTACAGTGTTAAAATTGTATTTTTCATGCAGAAATTATAATAAATTCATGACACTTTTTTTTTATCCAATTCACAAGAGTAGAACATTTTATTTTTCTTTCGTCTGGTTGAGAGATAAAGTAGTTTTTTATTTTATTTTCTTCGATCTCTTTTTACAGAAACGGCTTCCATTGCAAAACACGTGGTATTCACACAACTGATTTAATAAATGAACGCAGTCGAGTTGATATTTTTCCTGAGAACATCTGCTCGTCACCGTGCAACGCTTGGCATCACTGCCATGAGTTTTCTCGAGAGGTTCATTTTGTTCAACATTACACCGCTAGGTCACAGGCTACTGCACCACAACACTTTTTTGAATCAAAATAAAACTGTACCACTTTATTTTAGTCTAGAACAATATGTATGCTGAAAAATGAAAGGATAATTACTCTCAATCATATTTACTCGGTTTATACTTTGTCTGCAGATTTTTAAAAAAACAACACTAAGCCAAGAAAATACGATCATGCTAAAATTATTCAAACAAAGCTATTTAACTTTTAACTGGCGTTAAATTATACTAAATGATAGAGAAATGTGTTTATTGTAATAAAATGAAAACCGTTTTAGCCTAAGTCTTCCCAAATTTAAATGACAAGCCCAGTTTGTTTCATGCAGTGATCTTTAAATTATTTTTTAAAACTTAAATTTGAATTGGCTGGGTAGATAGGAATAAACTATAAACCATGTAAATGAATTGATCTTTACAGTAGTAAAAATCTGATTAAAATATGTATAATAGTTTTCTTAGTAATCATGTACAGAGAAATCGCCTTAGAAACCGGCCGCGCTCATCTCTCATGGTGATCCATCCCCTTAAGAAGTTACATTATCTTGTATGAATAAGGGACTAAATAGAAGAATTAATTATAAAATAATGTAAAACATGCTAGGTGTATTTACCACACGAGGGACTAAATATATTTCACAACTAACCCATGTCCCACACTCAAAGTTTTAGTTGTTTCAGTTATATTTTGAGCTGTATATAAATCTTAAAAATCCACTTCCCTTCCAAAACTATCTCTTTAATTAGTTTTGAAGTGAGCCTATGTGCCGTTGTAATTAATGTCTTTCACCTACATATTATATAAAATATGATACCCTAGATAATTCACTCGTTCACTCACGTATCAATTTGATAAAGCCTATTTCCAGGTGTAGGAATTTGAAATTTTTTACCATTTAGGCCTACGATCTTCACCTTATAGAACAATTATTTCAAAGCAATTTTTAAAAATATAACTTACCTATGTTTAGTTTTAATTTAATTTGTGTAAGCATTCATCTTTAAAGAAGTAATTATTTGTCGAAAAATATTACTCTATTTTTTTTTTATGATGAAATAAGTAGTTTTGACATATGTTTATATTTTTCATTTCATTTTAACTACATTATAAACAAATGACTAGTATTATTACAGTAACAAGTTCCCTTTTCTAATAAAATATATAAAAGATTAATTTGTTTACACTCATTTACAAATAGAAGCTTATTATTTGTATATATACGACTACATACTTCATACACATCCATGTAGTTTTAGTACTGCCTGTACACATAATAATTTAGGTATGGAAATGTTTTCACTAAAAATGAAAACCTCCATGCTTGATTATAATGGAGTATTATTTTTCGCATAAGTTTTTATATTAGTATCTCCATTTTCTTAGGCAATAAAGGCGATATAAATATTTAACACACACACCAAAGTCCAAAAATCATTAAATTGGATTATCTTGAATCTTCTATTCAAACTTGTTACTATTGTCTGATTGTTTTACTTAAAACACGATTTTCAATTTACTTGAGTATAAATTTCTTTCCATCCATCAATGTCTATGCCGGAAGATAATCACTGACCACTTTTTTTTTGTAATTAATGTAAGTGTTAGCATTTAAAAAATAGAAACATATCAAAAATTCACATAGTATTTTACTGAGCACTAAACATGTAATTTGTAGTAATTTCCAGTTTGAGCCAGTTCGTAAAGATTTTGATCGTAATAGAAAATATATTAATTTGCTTAACAGTGTGGTTATGAACTGATTAACCTAAGAGGTATGGGTGAAGAAGTTTTGTTAAAAGAAGTCAACCCTTATTAGTGTAGAAAAATAATGGGCTAACAATAACAGGGTGTATACCATCAGGGAAAAATCAGGGGAAACGGGAATCAGCCGGGAATTTTAAGTGATAGGGAAAAAACGGGAATAAGTAGGGAATTTGGTAGATTACAATAAAAATCTGGGAAAATGTGGTTTTACTCAAAATATAAAATATTATAGTAATAATTAAATTAGTAAATTAAAATGTGATTCAAACTGTCGTTTTTTGTTTGTAGTTGTGTAATATATTTTATAATTCCTAGTAAACAATGTTAGTAAAAATTAAAAATAACATGTTTATTTAGATTTTGAAAACTTTTTATATTGTTCAGAAAAACGGGGAGGGGGGAGGGGACATACTTTTTAGTCGGTAATTTTAGGAAATGATCAGGGGGAATCAGGGAAAAATTCGGGAATTTCATTGGTCAAGTTGAGTAGACACCACATGTGGAAAACCAACCCCTGGACACCCATGCAAGATTCGAACCTCAACCTACCTCTCACCAGCAATCCAGTATGATATGAGCTTTACTCCTTAGACCATTTGATCCCCTTTGCGGATATTTTCAGAAGTATTTCCTACAGTATGGAAACATAAAATTATTTTAAAGGCTCCAACTAGATTTTTACATCATTGTTTTAGTTCTTAATATTTAAGGAAGTTTTTTGTGAAAGGATAGGAGTGAAGAGAGATGTTATTTTAAAACTCCATATTTTCCCTCCCTTATTCACTGTCCAAACCTTTGATTTGAAAATAACATAGTTTTTCCCATGGCTAACATTACCTTGGGAGTCTCAAGAGTTGGCGAGAAAGAGAAATATTTTGCTAAACGCATCCAAAACAGACAACGCTGGCCATTTGCATAGAACACTTTATTTATAACAACACACACTAAGCATTCATTAAATATATTTTTCAATCTAGTTGGGGAAAATTCTAATATTCTGTGAGGGGCAGTAGAAAAATGTATTTGCTTATACCTACAAACATTAACAAATTATATTAGAAAGGTATAAATACGTTTTTTATTGATAAATGACGGACATTTTTGTTTAGTTACTATACTAGGTATACATTTAATTAAACACGTGGAACACATATAAAAGCCTCAGCCATGCTCAAAATGGTTAATTCTGACGTTAAGCAACAGCATCAAAGAGAATTTGGTTCAATTCTAGGAGAGTCTAAATTTGATTTTCAGGTATTAAGAATGTAGGTCGGGTACAATCATAACTAAATATAAGCCAGGCCGTAAGTGTTAGTAAACCTATTTGTTTAACCCCATTTATTCCTCCTACCCCTACAAATCCCCTACGCCCCTAATTAGAAGTCTCCTGTTTAAAATTATTATCAAATTCCTTACTTAGAGATCGAAAATTAGTTCAATAAAAATACGTGGAATTATTTTCAGTCCCACTACCTTCTCCAAAAACTTCATCCGTTGTCACTGGCTGTAAGGATGGGGGGTAGGTAAGGTAGGAACAAAAGTACCCCCCTGACCTTTTAATTTGATATTTAATGCAATATTCACTAAAATTATCTCTTAGCACTGCCAATATATTAAGCAAATATCATAAATTAATAGTTACAAAAAATATGGAAAGTGATATAATAAATTGTAAGCAAGCTAATATAAATATAAAATCACAAAGCTATCTATTAGACTTAAAACAACCATGCTTTGTTCAAATTAATATTATGGGACTAAACTTTCAAATAATTTTAGGCGCTTTTAAAAATAATACAAAAAATATTCAAATAGCTACAATGCCCAATTATATTTGATCTACAGTCTAGAACAATAATGTTGTACGCAATATACATTGTAATGACAGGAATACCGTATTTCTTAGATTCTAAGACACACATTTTTTCCATTTTAAACATCTCTAAAAACGGGGTGCGTCTTAGAATCGATGGCGCCCTAGAAGAGCAGGGTTTTTTTTCAACCAATGCTCTCGATAACTCAGAAGACGATAAAACTATGGGATAGTGAAGATAAAGATGGCTCAGAAGAATAAAACTGATATTTATTCAGAAGGAAGTGAGAAGAACATAACTACCAATAAAAATATACTAATGTTAGTAAATTTAATTCTATAATAACAATATTTCTTATATATAGAGTATTTTAGGTTTTTATTTATTTATTTTTTCTTAGATTTAAAGCTTTTTTTTTTGTTGGTGGTACTGAAAAATTAAGGTGTGTCTTAGAATCGAATAAATACAGCACAACAGATCTAAATATTAAATAAAACTCTTCAAAATACTTTAAAATGTTAATATATAGTCTACCGTACTTTTTACAAAAAACTTAAAAAAGAATTTACTTGATTAACTTACATTTCTTTTTAATGATGACATTAAAGATAACTTTCTGAAACGACTGATACTCTACACGCACACAACTTGCAAACTTGTTCAACTTTAGCACATACACAGCATCCAGTCCCCCACTCACCTATTTATCACTACGAAAAGAGAAACCTCAATTTCTAAAATTATAAATTGACGGGATTGAGGCAATAATCTACTATGTCACAACAACTATAACACTTGTAATTAATATTTAATTGTATTTCTATCATTCCTTAACTAGAGAAAAATCTTATTCATAACCATGTCTGAATATTCAAAAACGTGTATCAAATTAGGTCAAAACAATAATTACTACTTAAACTAATGAATTATTGAATTTTATATCTTTGAGTTTCTATTTTGTGGCAAAACCTATTATTGTTCCAGGCCCTTTAGTTTTTCGGTCATTCGGATATTTGGACTCGGTGCCCTTAGCTAAGTAGGCAGATCGGCTGAATGATCTAAGAAGTTAGACACATAACCAATAACTCTCTGGTGGATCTCGAAAATTTATGGCCACCAGAACGTAATCTCGCCATTCAACCTTATCACGTGACACTTTCATCTAATCCCTAACCAGACACACAACCTCCTTCGGATAACCTATATTTTAACATTATCCTCCCATCAATGGTTTGATCTACCAAGGGGTCTTTTATCTTCAGGTCTACCAACTGAAATGTTTTCCAAGCGCCTGTCATCACCCGTAGGTGCAACTTGACCGCTCCACCTGAAGCTACGCGACCTAATTAGCCTATTAATAATAGGTTTGGGGATGCACACAAGACATGAAGTTCTTCATTACGTAGCTTTCACCATTCTTGTGTTTTCTCATCCCTATTAGGCTAAATCTATTTCTAAGAACTTTGTTCTCAAAAACTTTCAATTTATTCTCTTGGTACAAAGAGTTCGTAAAGAACAACGGGTAGGGTTATATTTTTTTATATTCTCAGTTTAATATTTCGAGACAGAAAACGAGATGACAACAACTTACAAACTGAATAATAGAAACATTGCCTGCATAAACTATTTTTTTCACCCACTTCAGTGGCCGCGTGGTCTAACGCACTATTCTTGTGTTTGAGTAGACTACCGAAGACGGGGAAATCGGCGTTTGATCCGGGTCGGGTGCACTGAGGGTAGGTTTTTCCTAAATGGTTTTACAATCTCCTTCCGTGCAAATGTAGGTACACTTCCTCTTGATTGAACTTTCCTAATCCTTAAGCCATTAGGGTAATTAGTACGTAGGCGTACAGCCCGAACGTATAATAAGACGCGGTGCTAAAAAAAACATATTTTTTCGACTTCCTCTAGAATTTCATTCTTATCTGTTAGCACACTTCGCAAGTATTGGAGTTTGGTTATACACCCGATTAAAAAATTAAACATGGAA
This sequence comes from Timema podura, assembly GCA_033556935.1. Lineage (NCBI taxonomy): Eukaryota > Metazoa > Arthropoda > Insecta > Phasmatodea > Timematidae > Timema > Timema podura. The sequence continues at coordinate 36,308,415 of JAVRXN010000001.1, forward strand.
TAAAGAAATAACTAAACTAAATATACGTAGGGCTGTGATAAAATAATTAATATTCTAACCTTTTAAAAAAAGGGAGGAAACCCATTATTCCCTTTTCTATTTTCTACTCCCCTTCAATTTCGTCTCACCTTGTGACCGCGGCAGTTGAATCATGATCTAGTTTTATCAGCGACTCAACTCACCCTCCCCCCCCCCCTTTGCATACAAGGGCGGGCGTGCAAACCATGCATGCAAGGGTGTGTGTGTGTGTGTGCGGGTGTGCTCACACAGTCACGCCAAGTAAGGACGCGTGACCGCCCCCGCACTTGAAATCAATTCCTCCTGACCACACGGCATCTCGCCTTGGTAAACTTGGTTACACCTCGGTGGTTTCAAATGGTCTCATTTAAGATCTAACTACCCAACTACGGTGTCCGCATAGTCTAAGGCGTCACTCTCGAACTAAAATAGATTGCCAATGACAGGGATATCGGGGTTAGAATCCCGTTGGTTTAAATGAGGATTTTTTTTCCTAAATGATTTTCCACTTTCTCTCAACGCAAATGTGGGTACCACTTTCTCTCAATTCAAATGTCCTCATCCTTAACACATTATAAGTAGTTAGTGAATATGCGTATAACCAAAACGGGTAGTAAGACGTGGTGCTAAAAAAAATAAACACAGGTTTTTCCTCTTTTAAGTTTTAATTTTATTTGGTTGGTTGATTTGTTTGTTAATTAACTTTTAGGCTTTCAGTAACAAGAAATTATTATTTAATTTTTTGCACATTATCTTCCTACCCGTCCACACTTTATTTTTTTTCTAGCATAGCATCTTACTACCCGTTTGGGATATACGCATGCACTAATTACGTTATTTACTAGGGATGAAGAAGGTTGAATTTAGAGGAAGTGTACCATGAATTCAGTGGAGAGAAAGAATTTTTTATCCTCGGGTCTTACTACCTGCTCAACTATACGCAAATATGATATAATTATCTAATAGGGTAGGGATGAAGAGGGAAGCATTTTAAAGAAATCTACCCATATTTGAGTGGAAGAAGAATGGAAAATCATTTAGTAAAAAAAACCTTAGTACACCAGACCAGGATTCTAAACCCGATCTCCCAGTCATCGGCCGTCTAATCTATTGCGATAGTGATGCCATAGACCAGGGGTCCCCAAGCTACAGCCCGCGGGCCAAATCCGGCCCGTGGAATGTGTTTATCCGGCCCACGGACGCTTTGAAAAACATTTTTTTTTAAATCAATGATGACGAATACCGAAATGATGGTTCTCCTTAATGCAATGTATAAAATCCGCGCTAGCTGCTTTCCATAAAGTGTATTTTGAGCGGAGGGTCTGGTTGGAGGTACGTTTCCGATTTGATGAGGAAGGGGGTAATTATGTTGGCTTCACAGCTTAAATTTTAGTCATGTTTAATCATGGTTGTAAGATCGATATATCGATATATCGAAATGAGATATAAATCGAAATGACATATTATATATAATGTGTGTATTGTGTGTATCGTGTTCAATCTGGCCCATCTAGCACTTTCAATATTCTAATGGGGACCCTCTTCTTAGTAAGTTTGGGACCACTGCCATAGACCATCCACCACTGACGTGGCTCGTATTTAACTATATAAATTATTAGGGATAAGGTGGTTAACAGTATTGGTAAAGTACTCGCATTTGCGTGTAGGGGGATTGGGAAGACGCATCTCCACACTAAATGACCTTAAACGAGGAAAACGCGTTAATTACTTTACAATTTTGATACAATTTTGTTAGAATTTTAGTGTGATTTATATAAATTATTGAAGCTTAATGTAGACCCTATTTTAAATATTTAATTGATTTTATTAGTTTGTTCAGCTTATGTTTAATTATAACTAGGTTTTAATTTTTTTTTTTACTACTATCTTTTCTATTGAATTATATCGTCCTTCATATGTGTTTAAAATCATATTCAATACTCTATCGGTAAAATATTTATTTTATAATACCTACTTAAAATCAAATCAAATAAACAAACAAAAATAAACACATTTTTGTACAGTACCATTTCATATCTTGAAATAGCCTCTAGTAAAAATAATAAAGGCCTATATTGAATTGTTAAAAATTTTAATAATTAATAATTGACTGTAGCACTTATACATATCGAAAAGAATACAAGTAACTTTTATATCCCATGATATTACATAAATTTACAATAAATATTGGTGACCTGGTGGTCTAGGGGTAAGGTGTCGGACTTCTGTGCTGAGGGTCCGGGGTTCAATCCTCGGTCCCGGCACAGATTTATCTGAATGCCAAACCCTTCTTCACCTCTGACAAGACGTTTATTAATCACAACTTGTGAATGTGAGTAATGCCAGGCCTCCACCGTGGTTCGGAATTCCACGTTAAAACTGTAGGTCCTCCATTTCGTCTCACAATCACCCTACCATTACACATTAGCGTAAGTCCGTATAACCGAACGGGTAGTAAGACGCGGTGATAATAATAATAATACAATAAATATTAATGATTTGATCGTGCTTGAGTTTATATATGTACTTTATTTGTAGTAGGACTACCTTGAATATTGTTCTTGGTTATTGAATCAAATTTGGCTTTAAATTGTGTCGTGTCATCATGCATCCTCAATTCTAGACGGAAGGCTATAAAGTTTAAAGTTTAATTTGTGTCAATACAGTATATCGAGTTTCACCTCACAAATATAAAAAAACAATTTAAAAAATGCTAATAAGATAAATATTAATCTATTTTTATCATTAATTAAATTAAATTTTCATTTCATATTTAATTGTTGGTGCAAACAATACACTTATTCAATTGAAATAAAATACATACCATATGAAATACAAATGAAATTGGAAACTAACGTTATTCTTTTCCAAACTTTCTTCTTAAAAGAAACTTTATCGCATCTTGAGAGAGTTTTATGACTAGTCCTATCACATTTTAGGAAGATTTGGGATTTTATTTTTTATTTTTCGGAACTTGCTTGTAAAATAAATAAATATACAGTAGTTGATAAGGGGAAGGCATGGACTATTATTTATGGGTCTCGAGTTGGGTTTTTATGGGACATTTTAAAGTAACGTTGTGCGTTGTTTACCTAGGTTTTATTAAGCTGGTGTCCGTCCTAGGGTAACATTTTATACTTTGGGGGGAAAAAATTGTAAACTGATTAGTTTTTATCAATATTTTGAACATTTTAGTTTAAAAATAATACGCTTTGGTGGCCGCGTGGTCTAACGCACTAATCTCGTGTTGGACTAGACTGCCAAAGGCGGGGAGATCTAGGTTCAATCCTAGTCAGATGCACTAAGGTTATTTTCCTAAATGGTTTCCCACTCTCCCTCAACGCAAATTCGGGTGCATTTCCTCTAAATTAAGCCTTCCTAATCCCTAACCCATTAATGTAATTAGTAAATAGGCGCATAACCTGAACAGGTGGTAAGACGCAGTTCTTAAAAAAATAATAAAAATAATTTGAATTTTTTTTTCAGCCAAAAAGGTAGACTATGTAAAGTCTTGTATCATTATGTTAATTGCTTATACTATTTGAAATTTTATTTTAACCCAAACGACACAGTAATTATCAGGTAAACCTAATAATACTAATATTAATAAATTCACTGACCGCCTCTATGGTCTAGTGGTCAGATTTACTGGTCACAGATTCAGAGGTTCTTAGTTCGATCCCCAGCCCTTCTATAATTTATCTGTAGGCTAAAGCAATGGGTCTAGAGCGAGGTTCAAACTCGGCCCTGCGAGGACAAATAGGAGCTACTTTAATAAAAAAAAAAGTAGCAGCTTTGGTTAAAAAAACTGAGATTAATCGCTGGAGGGCTCGTTGTGCTGACCACATGACACCCTTTAGCCGCAAATGTTGGCACTATCATCGCTAACTGTAGCGGCCACTCGGTCGGTATAAATCGTTTGTGGGCCCACACCATAGACTCTCCTAAAGCTAGTTTATCTCATTTTAATTGACCAACTATTTTGTGTGAATATGTTTATACAACTAACCATATTATGTTTATAAGAAAGTCTCAAGCAAATTCTTTTTATACAGACATAACTTAAGTATTATTTAATAAATCAAATAGTGGGGTGACCTGGCGGTCTAGGGGTGAGGTGTTGGACCCCTGTGCTGGGGGTCCGGGGTTCAATCCTCGGTCACGGCACAGATTTATCTGATCGCCAAACCCTTCCTTCACCTCTGTCAAGACGTGTATTAATCACAACTTGTGAATGTGGGGAATGCCAGGCCTCCACCGTGGTTCGGATCCCACGTTAAACTGTTGGTCCTCCATTTCACCTCACAATCACCCTACCATTACACATTAGCGTAAGTACGTATAACCCAAAGAAGTGGTGATGATGATGATGATAATAATAATAATAATAATAATAATAATAATAATAATAATAATAATAAATCAGATACAAATTTCAATATTGTGGGAGTGGGGGTTACACCTTTTAAAAAGCGTCTAAGTTTTAAGTAATTTTGAAATAGTTGTGCTTGGACAGTAATATTAGGTTACTATAAAAGTTTTAAGTTACTTATTGGTCTCATGTGTAGAGAAATATTATTTTCTGTCATGTTAGTCACTTAACCTAAGTTAGATAGAACCTACTCTTGTATAAATAAATTACAATACTTCCCCTAGTTTGTTTTCATCGCGTCTTACTGCCTTTTAGTGAAATACATAATTTAATTGTGTTAATGGTGCAGGGATAAGTGAAGTATAATTTAGAGAAAATGTTCCCACATTTTCTTGGAGAGAGAGAGAGAGAGAGAGAGAGAGCGGAAAACCATTTATAAAAACCCACCTTCAGGGATTTGAGCCCCGATTTTCCTGTTCACTGGCAATACAATCCAACACGAGCGTGACGCGTTAGACCATGCAACCACCTATGCGGGACCTACCTATTTAAGTTTTTTTAATTAAAATAAATAATTTTTCACTCATTATTTTAATCTGAAATTTGTTCTTTATTTTTAAATGTGCAAGTGTATCCACTTATATATCCACGTATATCCATGAAAGCAGCATCGCGCAAAGCAAATACATATTGAAACAGGTAGAAAGATTATGTGAATATACTGCTGTTAGACTGTGAAGGGGACCAGCCGAAATTTATGTGCTTCTTGATAGTGCCGTTGATAAAACGCTAACCGTCTCAACGCAAACATCCTTGCCCCGAGAAAACATTCAAAACTTAACACCCCGAATACATTTACAAATGATAGGAACTTTAATACTGAAAGATATGTTCCGTTGGAAGTGAACTTCTTTTAAACATAATCTAGAGCAGAAAAGACTGTCAAATGTTTTTACAGAAACGAAGAGTTTAATCACTTAAATTTAAATGAAAAAAGGTGTGCTAATTAAAGTTTAGGGAAAATATGTACTTAAATTATATTCTTGAAACTGTTAAAAACTTTATTGACATATGTTTGTATATTTATTCTAGGAATTAAATTTCAATTAATCTAGTGTATACAAGGCCTTTAAAACATGTTTATTTCATAAATCAGAATTCATTATATAGGTATAGTTGACACACAAAAATAATAGTCATAAGAGTCATGACACATTGTTATTTAAAACAAGCATAAGACTACTTAATTAATTTTTATGGATTTGTTTGAATAAATTGGCCTATCACTGAGAACTCTCAGTTCCCTTTTATTTAAAAAAAATCAGAAGAAAATTGGGGTTATATCAAAAACCTTTACACAAGCCAAAAGAACACTTTTGGGTCAAATTAGAAATTCTTTTTCCCTTTGAAAGGTAAAATATTATAACTTCTTCAAATAATGTTTTTTGTTAATTACTTCTGATTAGAACATTTTTCTTTCGTGCTTTATTTATGTGTCATCAAAATTAAATAAATTATGAATTTTTTATTTAAATCCCATAGCTATCAAAGTAGAAATCTGAACTGTATTTTAATATGTCTGTAAAATCATTATTTTATTTTACACATAGTTTAAAAAAAATTTTAACATTGAAAACAATTTTTACATAATAATCTTCAAATAGACGATCCAAATTAATGAAATCAAGTGTTTCTATATAGTCAAATTGAGCTTTACATTTTGATTTAAAAAAAAAATATTTTAGACACTAACTTTAAAGTCCACTTCCCCAAATTACTCAAATTTAGGCTCCCATAACTATTACCTAGTCACATCAATTATGGTCAAGTAGATTAAATTTCAAGCTCATCTAGTCTGGTTTGCCGTTGACGGTGAGGTTGAAATTCGAAAACCAGCTGGATGTATTGAGGGTGGTTCCTAAATTTCTTTCATAATCTTCCTCAAAACGAACGCGTGTAGATTTTTTTAAAAATAATATCATACTCATCCTGACGATATTAGCGTATCTAAATAGTATTTGTCCCACCTAGTAATTAAAGCTCCTAGCTACAAATGCATGCAGATATCCCGGGTTCGATCCTCGGTGCTTCCAGAGTTTTTCTGTGAAATAGTGGATCTGGAACGTAGAAACGCTCTTGGGGACAAATGAGACGCTACTTGAATAAATAAGTAACGGCTCTGATCTAGAAAACTGAGATTAACAGGTAGAGGGTTCATTATACTGCCCACATGACACCCTCCAGACACATGACATCCGAAAAGGATGACACTATCTTAGCCAACATATGGCGGCTGCTTGGTTGGTTTAGTTCGCTTTTGAGCTGATGCCATGGAATTTTTTTAACACAAACGTGGTGAAAAAAACACCTAAATAAAAACTATTTTTATATGATAGGTTTTGAATTATTTTATGTATCTTCTTGGATCAAACATAAGACCTTTAGGTCCTATCATCCATCGACTAAAAAGCGAGGAGGCGAAAGATAGTTATTATTTAAAACAATAGTCACTTTGTGAACACCCTTGGTACGAGATAAGATATCCCCCAGTTATTTGTTAGTCATAAAAATCGAACACTACCCCGGTCTGTACTATAGATTTATGATGCTACGAGAGTTACTACCACGAAGAATATGAGTTGTCATGATAACATACCTTAAGTTATATCATATCACAAAGTTAACAGCTTCTGTGTTAGTACCATTAAACTTATCACTCGTAAACAAATTAACGATGTATAGTTCAGAAAAAAATATATTGAGTGCATGCATATATATATATAAAAGTTTTTTAAGCATTCAATTATTACTTTCTCTCTATCTTATAGGTAGAGAAAGTATGGTGATCGTCAAAAAAATCGAACTCGAGATTTTGATGAATTTTGACGTTTCATGATTTCCTGAATCCGAAAAAGTGGTTTTTGAATTTCCGTCTGTCTGTCTGTCTGTCTGTCTGTCTGTCTGTCTGTACCTCCAACTAGAGCCTAAACTATTTTACCGATTGAGCTGAAACTTGATATCTAGGGTTTTCATAGGGTTGCCCCGAGGGGTTTTTGGAATTGGATATCTACCCCTAAAATTAAGGGTAGTTTACTGAAGGGAAAAAACAGAAAAAGTCAATTTTCTCAAAATCGGCTCTAACGATTTTGATTAAATTTCATTTGTTAACATTAATAAATATTCCAAACAAAATGGCTACCCTCAATATTTCGGCAAAATGGCTTTAAGGGCTCCGGTCTGATGCGTCAATTAACATTTTTTTAAATAGCTCCGATACTATTTGAGATATGAAATTACTTAGCATTACAAATATGTATATATATTTATAATACAGATATTTTATCCGAAACATATTTTTATAAAATCAATAACTTTCAATCTATACGCAATTATATGAATTTTTTAACTTTTTGGACATTAAAGTTTAAGTATTGCGACCGTAAAAAAAAACTAACCTGAAATGTTGATGGATGTCGACGTCTCATGACCCCCCGAACCCTAAAAAATAGTCTTTGCAATGCCGTCTGTCTGTGTGTCTATTAAAACTTAAAATTAAGGGTAGTTTACTGAAGGGCGAAAAGAGAAAAATTGGTTTTTTTCAAAATCTGCTCAAATGATTTTGATTAAAATTCGTATCAAGGCGTAGAATAAGATTATAAATAAACTGGCTATTTTCATTTTCCTATGAAAATGATTTTTAGGGTACATTACAGAAGCGTTAATTTCCGTATCTCCACAACTATTGGAGAAACTAAACAGCTTATAATTGCAAAATTGTAGGACTATTAGAAATAAAAAACTTTTATTTGACATATATTTTTATAAAAGCAGCAGTTTCTGAGATATTTGCAAATATATTAATACAATTTTGTGAGCTTTAGTTGTAAACATATACTACTTAAGTCTTAACGCAATAATTCTCCAATGCCATAGAGTAATTAAATATAAGTATCTAAAAAAGTATGGTATTTTTCCTTTAATCTCTTAGGAGAAATGTTTGCATAGCACTGATCTATCTCCATTTTAGACTCAATAGTCAATATTTACATTTTTTATTGGTCAAAATGTATAAATGAATAATTAAATATCAATGCGATGACTTGAAGATCTGCAACACCTTATAAAATGTTAAAATTTTAACCAGAAATCGAAATTTTAATACGAAGTGTTGACCCTTGTGGAAGACATTAAACTGTTTGAAATGCTCTTAGGTGGACAAAGATGCGCCTTTTTTCTCATTGATTCTATATCATTGTATATTATTTTATGCGTGTTCTTATGTGGAGTGGTGATGATACAATGTACATTATTCCGTTCAGAAATCTTACGAGTTTATAGAAAGAGAGAGAAAGTCTGTGCGGTGTGCCGTACCATTTATTTTCTTAACTAAAGTGTCTTCATAAAACATGTACCTATAACTATCAAATTAATTACTATAATTTTTCCAAGCCTCTCACCAATCATTCAATTAGAAGAAATAATTAAGTGCATAAAAAACTTATATATATATGTGCATGCACTCTCTCTATATATATATGTATATATATATATATATAGACACTAAATTATTTTTTCTTATTGAGTGATTTATAATATATATATATATTGAGTGATTTATAATATATATATATATATATATATATTGAGTGCATACAAATGTATGTATATATATATATATACATTTGTATGCATACAAATGTATGTATATATACATACATGTATATAATAATGTATGTTTGAGTGCATACAAATGTATATATATATATATATACATTTGTATGCACTCAATTTTTTTTTATGAACTAAAGTGTCTTCATAAAACCTGTATAGTTATCCAAATAATTACGATCATTTTTCCGAGCCTCTCACCCCGCTAATGCGGGTACGCTTCTTCCAAACAACATTAGCAGTTAATATCCATGTTCTTAAACCAATAATTTTAAAAACTATTTTCCGAAACCTTAACTCAGTCGGTGGCGTGTCTGTCTACTAAGGTAAGGGTACTGGTTTCGATTCCTGGTATAGTTGAAAAATGTATAATTAACAAAATATAGGTTTCCTCTTTCACAATGATGAATTAACGGTATGGGCCTGAATTCTGTGTTTATTCTAGAAGTTAGTTTATAAATCCTTTGTTGGTATAATCAGTCGGTTGAGAAAGTGCACGTTAAATTACTCAAATAATTGGGGGGGAAATAGAAATTCTTCGGGTGGTCAGCGCCTTTAGCCTTATTTATAGTTAACTCAAAATTATTCGTGCCTTCTTCTGATATAATTCTGCATTTATACTAGTTTTCGACCTTCCCTCTAACTAGAATCCCTTGTAATATCTGGTCAATAAGTCTCTGAAGCTAACTACCTCGGTGCCTCAGCTTTCTTGACCGAGGGCGTCCTTCTCTCAACAAATCACAATGGCGGGCACATGGGATAAGACGTTAAAATTGTCTGGTCTAGGTTTGCCTATGAAGGGGAATTCAGAATAGAATTAGGGCCGGGTAAACTTGGTGTTTTTATTTTTAAATGGTTTTCCCACTCTACTTCCACGCAAATTCGGGTAACTTTCCTCCAAAATTAGGCTTTAATTCTTCCTACCAGATTAATGTGAATATGAGAAGAGTTTGAATGAGTATTTATACTCTAAGCCTGCCAGCGCAAATAAAAATAAATTAAGTCATACGAAAATGAAATAACATAATTTAAATTACTACGAAATATTTCACTAGTGTTGTATTTAATATAGAAATGTAATTTCGTTGGATTCCGCTCTTATGATTGTTAAAATCTAAATTTGCAATCCTTTTTTTTTTATGGATAGCGAGGGACTTACTGCACCATTTGCAAACTAGATTATTGCAATAATCTTGACATTAAATTAACGACTTGTGTAGGTCATATATATATATTTTAAGGGTACTCAAATCGGTAATAACTGCAAAAGGCACCAACCACACACGTCGTTGTGTGTTAAATTGGTACCCGTTTCACCCCCCCATTCCACCACAAAACATCGCTTTTACCCTCCCCCCGCCACCATTCACCTTTTACCAAGTACACCCTTATGCTATCACGTCAAGGTTTTAGCCCTGGTTAATAAAAGGGTGTTATGCAAATGTCAGTAGCTTTTAAACCTCTCATGAGTGATGCCCCCCACCCCTCCAGTTAAAAACCGCATTACCACGTTATTCACAGAAGAAAGGGTTGGTTGCCACCGTGTTTTTGACGCACCATTACCCACCATCATGTAAGTCCTATATAGCACGCTGTAGAACCAGCTTTATTACTACCTTCTCTGAAAACATCAACCTCCAGAACAAATTTAATAGTATAATGAGCCTGTATAAATGCTCTAGATTTTGAATCGGAATTTTAATAGAATAAGTAGTAGATTCGAAATTTCCAAAGCTTAAAATATTAATGATTTGAATCGTACTAAAATTTCAAATCTAAATGGGTCCCAAATTCGTATTTGATGTAATTTAATTTAGTTCGAAATTCTAATCTAAGCGTCGTCGGTGACCTGGTGGTCTAGGGGTAAGGTGTCAGACTTCTGTGTTGAGGGTCCGGGGTTCAATCCTCGGTCCCAGCACAGATTTATATGATTGCCAAACCCTTCCTTCACCTCTGACAAGATGTGTATTAATCACAACTTGTGAATGTGAGGAATACCAGGCCTCTACCGTGGTTCGGATTCCACGTTAAACTGTAGGTCCTCCATTTCATCTCACTATCACCCTACCATTGCACATTAGCGTAAGTGCGTATAACCCGAACGGGTAGTAAGACGCGGTGCTAATAATAATAATAATAATAATAATAATAATAATAATAATAATAATCTAAGCGTCAAAAGTTATGAAATATCTAACTTTATAAAGAAGTTAGCACGGGTCCATTATTTGACCTACTTATTCAATTTATGGCATTAGAAATTCGAAAGTTCACTGCCGCACTTACAAAAGTACGCCACCTAACCCTATCTTGAGCTAGTTCTATATAGTCCCTCTCATTACACCCTATCTCTTTAAAGAACATTCTTGTTATATTCACATCTGCATTTAGGTTTTCCCAATGCCGTCTCCCCAATGGGTTTACCAGTCAGTACCCTGAACAAGGTTCTAGATTCTCCCATTCACGCTGCATGCCGTGCCCACAGTAATCCATGAAACTTTATTATGATAACAATGTCTTGTGATACGTACAGGATATGTAACTCATAATTATGTAACCTCCTCCACTACCAAGTGGCCTAATCTCTTTTTGGACCAAATATCTTAATAAGCGCCTGTTTTCGAACATATAAATTTGTTGTTTTCATACAAGGCAAGAATCCGAGTTTCACACCCATAGAAAACAACCAGCAAAATTATTGTTTTGTATATTCTGAATTTTTACCTTCCTTGACAGCAGGCGAGATGTCAACAATTTATTAACCGAATAATAGTATGCATTTCACGAGTGTATTCTTTTCCTAATTTCTAAACAAATATTTTTATTGCTCGTTAAATTTTTTCCTAAGTATTTAAACTCTTAACCCTGTCAAATGATATGTTGTTCGCTGTAATATCTAAATTTTGGTCCCCAATCTGTAATCTCGTGTGATCATATACCTAGTCATTTCAGCGTTTACTTCTAAACTTATTTCCTTACTAACCTCTATTAAAATGTCTGAATTTCTTGCAACAGCTTCTTATTTGCATTATTTGACCTATAAAACTTGCGAATTTTGTAGTATTCATCTATTTACTGTTTAAACACGTGTGGTTACTTTTATTTTTATTGGACTAAATTTAAAAGTATATATACTTTAACTTAATATTCGATTTTGATTTGATAGCATTTAATTATAAAATATTTAGCTTAAAATTTGATTATTGTTAGTAAGCAAAGATCTTGGATACACAAAGACTTAATGGAATTCTATTTTGTGTACGTTAGCATTTACCGACGTCCATTTATATACACATTCATCTCCTTCATATACTATTATCTTCCCTAAACCTCACAAAAACATTAGTCAATTCAGACAAATGACTCACCTATGCACAGGCAAAAGAACAGGAAGAATAAAACAAATACTTAAAACCTAGTAAAACTTAGAGTTATACAACCATAATTTTATTTTTGTTTTAGAAAGATTATCTAAAGTATAGTCATTTACCAATAAATTATTATTTCAAACCCAAATTCATAACTTAATTTGTAACGTTATTCATACATTTAAAAGAATTTCAAAATTAATTTATAAGATCCTGTTTAAAATTAACTAATGTTCAACAATTTGTTTGGATAATTATTCTAGCCATCTATTTAAAGAACGAAGTTTGATTATTGTTTTTCTAAAACTACTTAATTTAAAAGTGGCTTAGGCCTATTAAAATTAGCATTTTAGCCAAAATATAAAAATATCTCAAATAAAATACAAAAAGATAGAATATTGTTCGCAGATATATTTTAAATTAACCTTTGACAGTATTTAAAAATATTTTATTTTCAAACTTTTTTCAAAATTGGAGTCAATATTTTTAGTAGGATAGTAGTACACACTACCAACTTCATTTTAACCTCTCAATATCGAGGAAGAGAACAATGCCGTTACTGGTCTAGTACAATCCCAATGCACCCTTTGGAAGGTGAACCAACCAAGACAGCCGTAGCAAAGGGTAGCAAACCATTATAAAGGGGAGGGTTATATAATTTGATAATGTAGCCCCTCCCTTATAATCAGCGCATCCCATGTAAAAGAGAACATGCGGGGACTTTAGTTGATATGAACACGCCAATCAAAAGTGAGGAAGGACACCCTTACAGACTTACCCGGTGGGTGCTTTGTGAAGTTCTACGGTCTCATAGGGCGAAGAAAATCTAAAACAAACAAAAGGGGGGGAAAACTTCGATTAGAAATCGCAACAAGATATGGATCAAAAGTGCACCTAGACCTTGTAACAAAAGTACAGAGGGAAAAAAATAACAAAATGCATAACGTGGCAACATGGAAGACGTATTTTAAACAAACTACTTACAATAATTAATTAAAACAAAAACTACAGGAATTCTTTATAATAATGGTTATGATAGGTTATGTCGATAGTCGATAGATAGTTCATTAATTAAAGTCACATTGACTGTAATTTCTTAAAAATACACATTTTTTCCGGTGTTGCCATATGAGGCTCAGAGACTAAAAGAATAGTACACTTTTCTATACACCTACCTTGTACGCTTTTGACATACTCCGAAGCAAGCACAGATTCGGTTTGTGCGCTTACAATACGTAGCCCTCATAAGGGTAAGCTACATATTGGTACCCATATGACCTACTTCTGGGTTGTCGCTGTTACGCCATTACTTATTTGGGTCACAAATAGAGGATAAAAATAAGCTGTCCTAAATTAAAATCCTATGGGTGAAAAAATGTAATTTTCACTAAAACAAAAATTGATTAATTATTTTTCTTCTAAATCATTTTGCTCCGTTTTTTATTACCCATTTGAGCTATACGAGGATACGAGAAGTAGCTACAGTTTAGAGGAAATAAAACATTATTTGCGTGGAGGGAGAGTTGTAAACCACTTAGAAGAAGAAAAAACATATGTACACTTAGTTGGGATTTAAATCCCGTTTACAATTCCTTCTAGTCGAATCGACGGTGCCCAGTCCAACAATCTCTCATATATAAAAGTACCCATCCAATTCACCACAGTCCAAAAACACGTGTACATTTCCTCTAAATTCCTTATTTTTCTTCCCTAAACTATTAAAGTAATGGAATTTAAAAAAGCTCAAACAGGTAGTAAGATGTAGCAGAAAAAAAACTGCCACTAGTGTTCAACAAAAGCGTAACTATACTCCATTCACGGTAGGAATTACTCTCTGAAAGGTCTTTTTTCCTACCAAAATCCTACTATATAATAGCTTTCTGGTAGGGAAAAAGGCCTTTCAGAAAACAATTCCCACGCTGAACAGACTTTATATCCTCTAAGGTACAGGATTATGGAAGAACGTTTTAAGAGAATCCTACGGAGTGCAACAAAAATTCATGGGGAAAAGTCACTAAACATAATATTAATATATTAATTTTGATGAAGAATTTTACAGACATGGAAGTATGCTTGACTTTTCCTTTAAGGTCAGAGCCCGATTTATTTTTGATTTGTTTAGCACCGAGTCTTACCTGTTCAGGTTATATGTATATGTACTAACTAGGCTTAAGAGATAAGGATGAGAAATGTTGGATTTAGAGGACGTGTACCCTCATTTGCTTGGAATAAGAGTGTAAAAACCATTTATAAAAAAAAGTTTCTCCTTAAACCAAGTAGCCACTGAAGCAGTTTCGATTTAATTAATCTTTTATATCTGATTTCCTGTTGTCTCTCTAGGAGAATGACGTTACATTCCTTCATTAATTTCACCTACTAGCTTAATCTATATTCATAATACTTTTTTCAGATAACAGCTTTTAAAGTAGGCTTACCAATTAACACATATTTATCCGACTAATCTTATGATTTATTGTTGCGATATTAATTTGAAACAAATTAAAGTTTCAAACTGGGAGAAATGAAATGATTAAATCCTAAGTTTTCCTCTTTTTTTTTAGTAAAACGTGCAAACGATATACGGGAATACCTAGAGCGAACGTGATTAACCCAGTTCAACTTAAAGCACAACAGAAATTAGAGGGTAATCACACCTCGATTACTAATTATAAACAACGCGCACGGGAAGGATTGTTTCTCCGAGTCCCCTTTGGGGAGTTAAACTACTCGCGGTCACGTGACCGCTAACTGCAAATTACCCGCACAAAGGGTCGCCGCGGTTATAAATGACGTTCTCGCCTGTTCTCTTCTCATAATTCCAAGGTAAATATACAACTAGACGACGTTTGACATATTGTCTCCACACTCTAAGCTTGGAGGGTAAAAATTATTTCCATACGGTCCAAGGCGAGGCCATGTTGATATATTGGTCACATTTCGCGAGTGGACAAAGACTAATATCATTTTGTCTCTGCTCCATTCGACACTGTAATTATTATATATATGTCAAACTGTCGTTGGAAGTGAAAAAACGTGTGAGCTTACTTTGTTCTTTATTAGATTGTCATCAAATCATGTAACTTATATGGAATTTAATAGTAATAATAATACTTATTATTGTTAGGTGTTCTGTCTGTCCATTCCTTTTGTCAGTGAACTTAGACCGCCAAAGTACCCTGTCCTCTGCCTCCTCCGTCATCTCCTAGAGTTTTCTTCTTTCCTTCAACTCAGCCAATATTTGAATAGTAGTAATTTAATTTCATTTGCCTTTATTAGTACCTGGTTCGGTGGCCGCATAGTCTAAAGCGCTACCCTCGCAGTAGACTAGACTGCCGATGACGGGGAGATCGAGGTTCGAATCTCGGTCGAGTGTACAGAAGGTGGTTTTCCCTAAATGGTTTTCCACTCTCCTTACACGAAAATACGAGTACACTTCCTATAAATATAACCTTCCTAATCCATAAAAACCATTAGCGTAGTTAGTATATAAGCGTATAACGCAATGGTAGTAAAACATGGTACTAAAAATGTGTTTATTTAATTTCATTTTCCTCTATTAAAATGCTAACCAACTCTCGTGACCTCTCTAACAGGCTAGCACTGGAGAAACAAAAGGACAAAAATAATAAATACATCATGTTTGTACACAGGTGATTCAAATAAATAATTTATTTACTTGTTTTGTTTTTAGCTTATGGCAACTTTGACCGGGAGAAATATATTGTTTCTGATTCGATCACCTGTATTTAGACTTTTAGCCGCTCTGGTGGCACAGAAAGTTGCCCAGGGTACACCATAGGAAGTTGTCTACATGTCGTACCAGCAATTAGGTGATGGGATGATGATAGTGATTATGAAGGTGTGGAGCCAGGAGTGTTCTTAAATCTAGCTTAAGCCTAACTAACCACACTCTGGTGACCGTTAGGATAATTTCCCTTTCGGGAAAAATACCCTTGGTAACAGCCGGGAATAGAACTTGGGACCCCTATATTCGTAGCCAGGTGCACTGACCACTATACCATGGGGACGGTTATTCAATAGTTACAACATAGTAAGGAGGAAATAAAGGGTAAAAAAATATGCTTGAGTAATAGTTATTATTTTTAGGTAACAGTTCACAATATTCTGAAAATTGAAAAATGACACCTGGACACGGGAATCGAACCCGGGACCTCTGGCTTGGTACACCAATGCTCTAACCACTGAGCTATCCAGCTATCCAGGACTCGTCTCGTGCCCAGGGTCATTTCTTCACTCATATTTTAAGGCAGAGTCTATGATGGACTTAGCGGAAATCGTCGGCTACAAATATGTGATTACATTAATATCACGAGCCATCGGATAACGCAGCCATCTGCGACTCGGTAGTTGGCTTTTTGCTGCCATTTGCACAATTATTAAATTGTACGGGATCGCACATATTAAGAATGAATAGCCAGAGCTATTATTTATGCTTATTAGAGGGAATTACTCCATCTAGATATCATATTCTGAAAATTGAAAAATGACACCTGGACACGAGATTAATAAACAAACAAATAGTATGATATGGGTGTTCCTTAAATAACTATAATTTTGGTTCATCTTTCATGGTAAAAATCAAATTCTTGAAATCTATTCCATCTGCGTCTAGGTCTTCCCAATTATCTCATCCCATTTGGTTTACCAGTCAATACGCTGAACACGGCTATAGATTCTCCCATTCACACTTCATGTCCTGCCCAACGTAATCTACGAGACTTGGTTATCCTTTATATATGATGAGTAAAGGGTATGCACTCATCATTATGTAACCTCCTATACTCCTCAGTAGTTTAATGCCATTTTGGACCCAACATCTCCATAAGTACCTTGTTTTCGAACACCCTAAATTTGTTTTCGTCATGTAAAGTAAGAAACAACGTTTCACACATATTATAGAGAACAACCGTTAAATTATAATAATAATAATAATAATATTTAGCACCGCGTCTTACTACCCGTTCGGGTTATACGCTTAAGTACTAATTACACTAATGGATTAGGAAGGTTGAATTTAGAGGAAGTGAACCCGCATTTGCGTGGAGGGAGAGTGAAAACCATTTAGGAAAACCCCACCATTCACCCGACCGAGATTCGAACCTCGATCTCCCCGTCCTCGTGGTCGAGCTCAACACGACTAGCGCGTTAGCCAACTACGCCACCGAGGCGGGTGTTAAAATTATAGTTTTGTGTATTCTGAGATTTAAACTCCCGGACAGCAGACGAGATGTCAACAACTTACTGACCTAGTTAAAGCATGCACTTCCCGACCGTAGGTCAATTCTTTTCCTAATTTCCAATCTAATACTGTTTTTGCTAGTTAAAATTGTTCCTAAATATTCAAACTCACGGCCCTGTCAAATGATATGTCGTTCGCAGTAATCTTTAAATTATAATATTGACGCCAATTTGTGTTCTCTATGTGATCATAAGCTTAGTCTTTCCAGCGTTCATTTTTAAAACTATTTCCTTACTAGCCTATGATAAAATTTCTACAATTCTTTCAACAAATTTCTTAATGTTGCCCAACAAAGCCAAATTATCTGCAATTCATAATAGCTGCAATGTACAGTTTAGTGTCAACCCTTCCCTACTCTCTTGCATTACCCTAATAACATACTCTAAAGATAGATTAAAAAGTAATGTGGAAAGTGCATCTAATTGTTTCAACCCAACATGTATTTCGAAAGTATATATAAGCTATATGTTTATATATAATCCATATATGATTCTATATAAATTAGCTTCTGTAAACAGTCTATTTTCTAAAAAATATATTAATTAGGATGGAGATTTCTTGTAGGCATATGTATACCTTAATAGTTTAAATTAAAGACACTTAAATTCTATAATATTTCAAACGTAAGCTCCTAATATTTTTAATATTCGTTTATAAATTGTTCCCGTGCTTTATTTTGACATCGCATCTTAGGAAAAAAACACCCTCAGTACACCGAGACTGGAAATGAGCCTAGACCTCCTAATAACAGGTGGAACAATATTAAATGAGCTTGACATTTACACCGCATGCCCATCGAGACGGGCTATTCCCCTATAATTTGTGTCAATACCTATAAATAAAGAACACAATTCTATCACCAAGAACTATATTATTTGGTTAAAGGGAGGTATTCGTAATACAAAATAGTAGAACAAATTAAGCACTACGTCTTACCACCCATTCGAGATAAAAATTACTATTTGGATCCCAAACTGATATATGATGGTTGTCCACAGAATTACTCCTGATTCTAGAATTAAATTCAAATAGGGGGAAAATAATAACTTGCACACGGGAATATAGACTTAAATAATTATTGGTCTATTTAATATAATTTATTCTAGATGGTGAACATGTTGGTTACGTGGGGCTGTCCAAAATCACAGCCATGTAGACTCTGATCTTGTTTTAATGATGTCAAGTAGCTATAGAATAATTAATAAACAATTGTCCCAAACGAATACGAAATGGGGGGGCATCCATAAACCACGTAACGCTAGATTGGGGGGGGGGGATTGAAAGGGGAGGGCTCTAATGTCTACATGGTGCTACATGGGGTGAAGGTGAGTTACAGTGTTACGTAACATAAATATTATACTTTTTTAATGTCGAAAAAATAATATTTACTGTTCATAATTTCACTGTTAATTAACATAATGTCATTATCATTAAGCGTGGGTCTTACTAACCTTTCGGGTTATACGCTTAAGTACTAATTACACTAATGGATTAGGAATTGGGAAGGTTGAAGTTAGAGGAAGTGAACCCGCATTTGCGTGGAGTAAAACCATTTAGGAAAAACTACCCGACCGAGATTCGAACCTCGATTCCCCGTCCTCGGCAGTCTAGCTCAACACGACTAGCGCGTCAGCTAACTACGCCACCGATGCGGATAATTAACATACTAATTTATAGATATCTTACTATTGTGAGTTGTATTAAATGTACCTCTTTTAGTGTCACATAAAGCTTACCCCCGGGATAAAATGACAGTTACTCTTGATGTAAAAAGTTACGTAGCATTGGTTGAAGAAGGGGTGGGGGGTGTCAGGCTAAATGTCTACAGGATGTTATATGGCAGGGAGGGGGTGGGAAGTAAGAAAAAGTTTTACGTAGCTTTTGGATGATCCTTTTTCATCAGGATCAGTCCTGATACTGGAAAATATTTTAATGAGCTATAAATGACAACCTGAGCACGGTATACAGGATTAATCAGGATGGTTTAGTGGTAGTACATTGGGCGCAAAGTCAAAGGTACCTGGTTGGATTCCCGTCTCCAAATCACCATTTTAAGCCTAATTATAATAAAAAAGTTATGTTGCAAATTAGGAAAAATGATGTTAGCCACGTGAGGATTGACCCATTTGTCATATAAAAGCCCATTTCAAAGATATCAAGTCAACTAATGTGTAAAGTACTTATGAAGTTAAGAGGTTTCCTACCACTCACAGATCTAGTAGGCCGGGCTATATAACCCACATTCCAACAGGGTGAAGGGGGGAGGGGAGGGTTAAAGTATTGGTTTGCGTGCATTCTCGGAGTTTCCGGCAGTCCCTACTAGAGCTCTATTGAAAGCCTGACGAAAACAACATGAACTCATTCTGACTTATGCAAAGATTTCCACGACCCCGTGTCCAAATGTCTACCTTCAAAAACAATATTTAGTCAACAACAGCAGCAGCTTGAGAGAATTAAATTACATTTAGAATGAACTGAAGTTAATTTCAGCTCAAAAACCCTCAAGACTATTTATGGTGTTACATTTATCGTGCCTTCTCATTCAATCTAGAGGGATCACACACATAATATTCACTTTCAATAGAAAACCTATTGTAGCTTTAGCTCTATGAAACCTTTCAGAGGAATTATATTTATAGTAAAATATTTAGTAATCTGTATTATTTCATTGTTTCATATTTGTGAGAGAAAAATCATATGGCAGAATGATTAATTTTCGAGTTTTTTTTCTAGCACCACGTCTTACTACCCTTTCGGGTTATTAGGCCTACGCTTATGTACTAATTAGGGATTAGGAAGGTTATATTTCAATGGAAGTGTACCCGCTTTTGTGGGGACGAAGAGTGGAAAACCATTTTGGAAAAACCACCCTCAGTACACTTGACTGAGATTTGAACCTCGATCTCCCCGTCATCGGCAGTCTAGTCTACTGCGTGAGTAGGGCGTTAGACCATGAAATATTTATATTTTAATAAATTAACTTAATTTAAAATCGTTATCTTTGTGTCATCTCGTAAAACTAAAACTATCACATGGTTTGTCGATTGAAAGTGATTTTTTTTTATTTTAACTATCAAGTACAAAACTACGGCTATTAACGGCTTAGTATAAGGGCTAATAGTGAGGGCGGTTGCTTAAAGAAATTTCATCCACACTAGAGTGTAGAGAGGACGGGTGAACCACAACGATAATTACCATATGAGAAAATTGAACACAGCTTAGATTTGAACTTCGACGAGTTGAAAATATTTGTCAGACGATTCGAATAAAGTCAAAGATTTTTCAAAGAGAACGCACAGTCTGATTCAAAATATATGAAATGTGTGTGGAAATGAAGGACAACACGGAGAAAATCTTTTTCTGGGATAATGTACTAAATTTGTGACACATAAACAAAAAAATGTATATCATATTCTTTCATTACTGAAAGACAAAATTGCCTGTATCTCTGTATGAGTTGGTCTGTGGAACTATGTTTACTAAGACCTTTTTTATTATTTTAATGAGTAGGTCTACTACAATATCTTAAAGGTCTGAACCCTTTTTGTTAACACCTGTTTATGTCATGTACATCAAATAAATATAGTATAAATACAAATAAAAAAGTATAAATTATGAGGCTATTTCTATTTATGAATGAATATGATAGTATATGAATATTTTAAGTCAAAATTCAAAGTAGAAATAAATAAATGAATGTATTATCTAAAAAAAATTAAGCTGCCAATAAGTAGAATGTTTTTCAATCAAACTGTAACTATAACAATGGTAATAATACGGAAATAAGCTGCCGTTTAGTCGCTTTATTTATAATTGAACAATTGATTAATCAATTAATCTCGAGACAATAAAAATATATTGGATTATTATTATTAGCACCGCGTCTTACTACCCGTTCGGTTATACGCAAATATATTGGAGCACTATCAAAATATGTTAATATATTATTCAATAAATAGATTTTTTTTGAAAAGTATAGCCCACGTTTAATCTTAAGACTTATTTTAAAACTAAAAATTAATTCACTCTAAAACTATTGTGAAGCAGCTTATTTCAAATTCTAGACCCTATAGGCCATTAGTATTTTCACTCATAAGGCGATATTGAACCTCTTAGAAATGTCAATTTTCTTTTAGGGGTGAGATAGGTTTTCATTTGAGTCTTTGAGAGTCAAGTAACGGTGATGGAACGTACGAATAGAACGGAAAAAAAATTATATTAAAAACTTGAGGGAAGCTCCCGTCCAAGCAATATCGGTTATCAGAGCCCCAACTGCCGGTCTATGATACGGCCCCTGACGTCCTTACAGGACAGAGACAGCCTATCATGTTACGGCAGCCTCCCGACCTAAGTCAACTTCACCACAAGTTTGGGAGAACGATTTTGGCACGGATGAAAATAACACTGTGTGGTCGAGGGGTGGAAGGGGAACTTATATTACCCTTCGGGCCACATAAATTTTTTTTTTATTTAAGTAGCAGATGACGTAAGATACCATCTGTAAACAGCATTAATGCGTGTGCATTACGTTTGTTTGAGTGAGAGGGCTGAAAAAGTAAGGGGGTGGAGGAATAGAGGAATGAGGTTGGATTCACATCTGTGTTTATTTTGGAACCTTCTGAAATATTTAAGTAGGATCCTTTCAAAGTTAGAATAATAAAAATATTATGTTTGTGTGTGTGTGTTTTTCCCCCTCTCTCCGAACAGTTGGATACACCATATGTACCACTGTTTTAATAACAAACCTCTTCACTTATATAAACCATTTAGTGATGATTTCAAGAGAAGATAAGTTTTAACACTAGAACAAGAACGACTTAATATTTTTATTAGCACCGCGTCTTACTACCCGTTCGGGTTACACACACTTACGCTAATGTGTAATGGTAGGGTGATTGTGAGATGAAATGAAGGACCTACAGTTTAACATGGATCTGAACCCGTGGAGGCCTGGCATTCCTCACATTCACAAGTTGTGATTAATACACGTCTTTTCAGAGGTGAAGGAAGGGTTCGGTAATCAGATGAATCTGTGCCGGGACTGAGGATTGAACCCAGGACCCCAGAACGACTTAGTAAAATATAGGATAAGGATGAGAAGGGCTATTAAGGGCAATTGTCACCTGTCCTATTTTTTAGAGGGTTTGAATTCAACAGCTTCAAGTATGGTCTACTTAAAATTAAGAACATTGATAAATTGGTAACATTAATGTGTATCCATTTTCTTAATTTATATTTTTTTGACACCACATCTTACTTCCTGTTTGGGCTATAAACCTATGTACTAATTACGCTAGTGGGTTGAGGATGAGTAATGTTGAATTTATAGGAAGTGTACCCGCATTCGCGGGGAAGGAGCGTGTGAACCCATTTTGGAAAAATACCCTCAATGCACCCAAATGGGATTTTAAGTCCAATATTCCCGTCATCAGTATTCTAGTCTATTAAGAGAGTGACGCCCTAGACTATGTGGCCAACGAACTTTATCTGTGTGTGTGTGTGTGTGTGTGTGTGTTTGTGTGTGTGTGTTGATTCATAGGCACTGCTATTTTAATTTGTTAGGAAAAGGAAGATTTACACTGTACTTTCTAAACACCCAGTTTATATAAACTATCTAGCATATTAAGCTTATTATTAAATATACATATTAATCTTAGTGTATTAGAGTGGACGATTTCAATTCTAGAGAGGCCCGGTCAAATTCCGGGTAATGCTAATGAAGCTATTTGCTGCTTAAATATAAAGTTTATTCCTGCTTCCCAATGATTAAATAAAATAAATAAATTTTAAAAACAATTGAAAAACAGGACGAAACCTTATAGAAATAGTTAATAACTTAGTTAGCATCAACAGGAATTGAACAGGGCTTTTCTAGGTTTGAAGTCCATTCCAACTACTAAAATTTGGAATAGCGATCGATTATTAAATAATGACTTATTTGACTGATAAGTTCCTTATTTCTGTTGAATTTTAGAAACAAACCTCAATTAAAGTAAAAATGGTGAATTGATTAAGTGCTAGTTAACCTATTTTTCACCTAACTTAGGTAAATATGAAAAATATATTTAATACAGAGTGTAGCATTAGAGAAATAAGCTATTTTTGGTATTAATAATAGAATTAAATTCCTTAGGAAATATATATATAATCGATTGTTTTAATTCGTAATCTCTTTACATTTGCCTTTGCCTGCATTGAAAGAAGTAGCCTAATCATATAAATCCAAAATGGGAACGTTGATATTATCATGGCATATTATTAACAGTAGGCTTAGGCTACTTATTTTCCCTTAACTTAACATAAAACAATCTACCAATGTATGCTTAAAACTAGTGCCATAAATATTTTATATGATTAATGAGGTGACAGTTTTACACATACTACATTATTCTCTGGTACACACATCTGGGATAAAATGAAGGTATTTTATGCCTGCTTGTTTACCAAACTGGAGGAACGCACAGCTCTCAAACAGTACAAAATAACCAGGGAGGTTGTATTTAATCTATAGAGCACACAACCCGAAGTTCCAATGTCACCGTTTAATTAGATATACCTTAATAAAAGTCTCCCTCCATAACGAACTAGTGAGGCATTCAGAAGTTGAGGTGTATTTCCGGCACCAAAGAGAAGCTAATTGCCCGCTGCAAAGTGGACGTTATTTCCGCCCAGCGGGACGTTAAAATTCACTACCATATAATTCCCGTCACGTGACCCTGACTAGGCCAGGAAACAGCGGGCGTACTCAAACCTGACTTCTAGGGTCTTTGGGTGAAGTGAAGAATTCATGGACGTGATATCCCCGTTTACCCTGACAAGTAGGGTACTTACTGATTTAGCAAGTCATTGTGGGAGTTTTTTTATATGAGCTCTAGGCCCTATACATCCCACCTGAGCAAGTTGGAAGGCACAGCTGTATCACCTTAATCGGTGAACACATGGACCTAAAAACATAGCCATCAGCTTCGTCTAACCTGATCTAACAGTGGTGGGGAGGTTAGGGGGTTCGAATTCTATTAGGTGGAGTTAGGAGGTTTCCCCCTAAGTGGTTTCTTACTTCCCTTCCACGCATATGCTTGCACATTTACTATAAATTCTACATTCCTCCTCTCTATACCATTACAGTAAATATACGGCTAGACTGGATGGGAAGTAGAATATGATTGACACAAAAATTAAGTACGGCTGGAGGTATGTGCGTGAATTCTGCGTGTAACAACCTACAAATTTAGGTAAGTACTCATTGCCATTACTTTTGCTTATAAAATTAGGGTAGGCCCTATAAGTCATCATTTTATTTGGAAAAATAATACATAGGCTTCTGGGACATGTTCCGACGTGGGAGTAATTTAACGTGCTACACCTTAATTTCGTTTGATTGATGCTAGGGGTTCGAGCCCCTGTCAGATGTACTGAGGGTGTGGTTTTCAACTCCAGAACTATAAAAATGTAAGCACCTTTCTTCTAAAACTCTTCTTCCCCATCAGTGTAAATAGGCAAATAGCCACAATGATTTCGCCGTTCACACGCGCGCGCGCGCCACACACACACACCCCACACACACACACACAATTGCATATTGTAAACAAATATATATGATCCTATGCAAATTCAAGATTTTAATTTTCTTTAATCGTGTCAAAATATAGATTTATTTATCTCGAGTCAAATATGATCAACATTTGAATAAATATTAAGTCGATTAAGAGACAAATAGGTTATTTAAGTTTTTCAAATATAATCGGAATCTATTATATAATTAACTAGATTCTATTAAGGCTTCAAATAATCTGTTAGGAAGTGTAAATAAATTATATTAAAGGGAAATACGGGAAGGTTGCTATGTTAATAAACAATCCCCAATACAACCTGTAGAGATCGAATTAGGACCTCTCAATCTATAAACACCGTGAGGCCTTAATTAAAGTCATTCAACCACCAAAATTGTATTGCACAATTTTAATTATAAGATATAAATAATGATTCACTGAATTAAAATCATTAATGTTTACGATCTATAGATCTATATGCTTTTTGCTTGCGGTACTATTGTTGGGGTAAAGTATTTAATGTATGTGGCTGAAATGTATTATAACCAGACATTCATATGAGACGTACACAATGCAATACTAATTTCATTAATATATACACTTCATATGAATATCTAATTCAATTAAATTTTAGCCCGATTAGGTTAGTTTGCATTGGATACGCTACCTCAACAATGCTAAATAAAAAACATAAAATACCAAGTTTGACCTCTAATAGACCGTGAACTTTAATTTATGTTTAATCATAGAATCACTATTTATAGCTTATAAAACTATCTATTTCTTAAAATTGTGCAATAAAATGTTGATGTTTGAATGACCCTAACTTGCCAGAAATAGTTACAAAGATGAAGAATCATCGACTTCACAGGTAGCCGACATGATGACGTGGTGTAGATTTCTAAAGCTCCAAGAAGATTAATGGTAACTTGTTAAACCCTAATTTGTGCTGTATGACTTGTCAAGATTAAATGCAAGTATGACTCAAGTGCATGTGGTAGGAGTAGGCATTGTAATAGTGAGACAGTGAACCAACGTTTTATATACAACGTGTACTTTCTAAACACAGTTATAATAGCACATGCCCCCCAATCAATGTGGACAAGGTTTAAATGTTAAGCTTGACCAAAAATCCAAACGACATGACTCATTAAAGGACCTTATAAATAACAATAAAAATAACTCAGTCTAATTGTGTCTTGTTTCTCAAAATCCTTTAATTTTTTAAAACTTTTTTCTACCAATACTTACTAACTTTATAGAATTATGAACTCTAAATTTCATTGATGTACTTACAAAAGTACGTCACCTATCCCTGTCTTGAGCAACTTCTATCCAGTCCACCTTATTACACCCTATATCTTTCATGTCAAGTCTAATGTTATCCTCCCATCTGCATCTAGGTCTATCTAATGGTCTATTCCCATTGGGTTTACCAATCAGTACCCTGAACAAAGTTCTAGATTCTCCCATTCGCGCTGCATCTCCTGCCCACCGTAATCTGCGAGATTTGATTATCCTAAAAATACCAATACCCTTGCACTTACATACAATTTTAGAAACACACAAAATACATAGGTTTTTTTCAGATGAATGCAGTTGATTTTATTCTAATTTATCAATTTCAAAATTAAATTTTATGACAATGTGCAAAACATACACGAAGAAAAAAATAATTAAAATACGAGTATGTAACTAGAGCATTGAAAATGGAATGTATAACATTTTATATAATATATACATAATATATTAAATATACAAAAATTTACTAAAATGTATCTCAGTATATAATAAATATAATTAATTAAAATAAATATGTATGTCATATACAATATATGAGTTTGATTTAACATAATAAGCCTAGGATGCAATTAAATATATATATGGGAATTAATTAAGTCTAAAGCAAAAATTGATAAAGAGACTTGAGGTTTAAGCAGGGCACCTTGGTTCTACTCACAGTAAGTGTCAATTTCAGCTGCATTATGATACGAGTAGTATTAATAATAATGCTAAAAAGTTCTTAGTATATTTTAAAACATATGAATAAATAAATAAAAATATCAACAAACATCACTGAAAATCATGTATTGGAATCTTTTTAGTGACGTATCACTGATGTTGTATCCACATACTCAATAATTATTACAGCAATCATGACGACATGTGTCAGTGAAATTATTCATCAATAACAATTACACGTCCCACTGTTAGAATAAAGGTCTGCGCTAATCACGGAAAACAATCTTCGTCATGTGACATGTTTGAAACAGACAGACAGAAAAAAAAAAATGTGTCCGGCTCTCCCAACCGAATGTCTAACCCTATCTGACCCATTAATCTGATTATAGTGTGGTCGGATGCATGGAGAAAGAATGTTTTTACTCAGGACATGGAATGTTTTCCCCGGGAGGAGGGGGGGGGGGGAAACATTTGTAGTAGTTCTCACATATACCAAAATAGCTTTTATAATAATACAAATAAACCAGTGTAATCAGAAAATAGTGATTGGGCTAGGCCATGAGGCTTCCTGCTCTCTTAATCAAAGGCATAATTATGCAGACATGATATTCTCACTTCTAGTATAATATTTGAATTTCATGAACATAACACCACTATTAATATTTCATACCTAATCTTCAAGGTGTTTTGAGCATATATAGTTCCTCATAATAAATAGTACACTGCTTTATAACTTCCAAGAAAATGAACTTATTACCTCCTTTCCAGGGTGTTTTGAACACACATACTTCCTAATAATAGTAAACTGTCTTATATCCTACAAACAGATTATTTTATACCTCCTTTCCAGGTTTTTGAACACACATACTTCCTAATAACAGTAAACTGTCTTATATCCTCCAAACAGATATTTTTACCTTCTTTCCAGGGTGTTTTGAGCCCACATACTTCCTAAATAATGTACACTGTCTTATAACCTTTAAACAGATTATTTTATACCTCTTTCCAGGGTGTTTTGAGCCCACATACTCGCTAATAATAATACACTGTCTTATATCCTCCAAACAGATTATTTTATACCTTCTTTCCAGGGTGTTTTGAGCCCACATACTCGCTAATAATAGTACACTGTCTTATAATCTCCAAACAGATTATTTTATACCTTCTTTCCAGGGTGTTTTGAGCCCACATACTCGCTAATAATAGTACACTGTCTTATAACCTCCAAACAGATTATTTTATACCTATTTATTATTTTAATTAATTGTTATACACCTTAGCTCAGTCATTAGCGTCTCTCTCTCCAATGAGCTATTGGTGCCATGTTCGATTCCCTTCATGGTCTAAAATATTAGTATTGCTGAAATTAAGGCTTACCTTTTTGCAGTGAGGAGTTAAAAGCTGTCGGACTGAGTATTGTGTTTGTTCTAGAGTAAAGCCGTTTTTTATGTCGTGATTTGGTATAATCGGTTTATAAATTGCACTTTTAACAATTATACATTTTATATGTAACGACATCAGGAGTACTTGAGTAAAGTGCTCGCCCCACGACTAATATTAGTGGATTCAAACCCAGATTAGGTCACTGTTTTTTGGTTTTTTTTTACCGAACCATGAAAATCCTTAGCACAACTTTCTTCTGAGGGGAAGTAAATCCGTCTGCCCATATCGATTGTGACATGTAAAAGTTCCTTGGAAGATACATGAGATGCCTTTCAGCAATATTTGTAGGCTGTTTCTTACTCGGTCATAGAAATTCAGTTCATAAAGCGACGAGAAACTACCACACTTGGACTTTCTTAGTACATGTGCAAGCTCCCAGATGGTGCGGGCGGACGACATAACCAGCCGAAGGAATGCATACGCAAGCTGCTTCAGGTGGATTAGAAACATATCAAACCTTCTGGTTGTAAAATCACTATTAGGTTTTTTAATGCCATTTAAATATATGTATCCACTTTTATAGCATCGCGTCATACTACCCATTCGGGTTATACGCTTATGTACTAATTATGTCACTAGTGGTTTTAGGGATTAGGAAGGTTATATTTAGAGGAAGTGTACCCGAATTTGCGTGGAGGGAGAGTGGAAAACCATTTTGGAAAACCTCCCCTCAGTACACCTGACCGAGATTCGAACTTCGATCTCCGGTCGTCGACAGTCTATTCCACTATGAGAGCAGTGCGTTAGAACATGTGGCCACTGAAGCGTGTCATGTATATATTATAAATTATCCATTTTTAAGTAACAATTTCTTTAAAACTAAAATAACGTCTCTTTGTGTTTTATTAATTTGAAAAAATATTTATTTTCATTTAATTTAGACAAAGAATTTATTAAAGAATTTTGTTAAATTATTTTTACCTAAATATAGTTCAATTTGCGCTCGCGTTTTCAAGTACTTTTTGTTAGATTTGATTTGAAGTCTAGACATTTATTATTCATTTAATTAACATTTTATTATTAGAAGTGTTACCGAATGATCAATTACTATCAATATTATTTGTAGCTATTTTAACTTGATTGATCATAAATTGAGATATTATTGTTTAGCAAAACTTTTCTACTTTGGTATGAAACTGTACTTGAGAATATTCCGCTCTTTAATGATAAGTAGTGTGGGAAATATTTGTTCGCATAGCTCATTTTTCAAGAACATGTCATATTAATTTATTCTCAACAGATAAAACAAAATTCCCAACAGATTAATCATATTGAAGATTTAAACACTTGGTTAATCTAGCAAAAAAACTAAATTTCTTTAGTATAATTTACAACTATAGTTTTTCAACAATTTTACCCTCAGGCTTTGATTTGAGATGTTTTAATAATTATTGTAGTATCAATATTACCTTATAAGACGTACATGCACTATAATTTATTCATATGGCATGGGCCTGCATGTACTAGCTATATATAGTCAAACATTCCTAGCTAATAAAATAAAGAGCTATTTAACAGATTAGGTATTTGTTAATTATTTTACCTTGGGATTTTGGAGTTGAATTTAAATTATTATATTTACTAATCATATCATGATAAAATCCACATTGCAGAAACTTAATTTATTTCGAAATACCCGCCTCGGTGGCGTAGTTGGCTAACGCGCAAGTCGTGTTGAGCTCAACCGCGAGGACGGGGAGATCGAGTTCGAATCTCGGTCGGGTGACTGGGGTGGTTTTCCTAAATGTTTTCCACTCTCCATCACGCAAATGCGGTTCACTTCTCTAAATTCAACCTCCAAATTCTATCCATTAGAGTAATTAGTATTAAGCGTATAACCCGAACGAGTAGTAGACGCGGTGCTAAATAAAAAAAAATATTCGAAATAATTCATATTTTCTTGTAGTATATTGTATGAAGGCAAGTTGAAATATATTTATTAGCACCACGTCTTACTACCAGTTGGGTTATACACTTATGTACTAATCACGCTAATGGTTTTAGGTATTAGGAAGGTTATGTTTAGAAGGAAGTGTATCCGCATTTGCGTGGAGAGACTGAAAACCATTTTGGAAAAAAATCTCTGTAATGTTTTCTTTATTTAAAAAAAATTACACTTCAAGGGTAATGGAATATTCATCTGCTTAGGTGGCCGGATGGTCTAAGGTGAACTCTCGAGTTAGACTATATTGCCGATGACAGAAAGATCGGGTTTCAAATGCCAGTTGGGTGTTTGAGGATTTTTTCCAAAATTGTTTTTACCTCTTTCTCCACACAACTGCGGGTATACTTCCTATAAATTCAACCTTTATCATCCTTAACGCATTAGCTTAGTTAGTGTATACGCGTAAAACCTGAACTGTTAGTAAGAAGTGGTGCTAAAAAGAGTTTTATAAAATAATAGAATATTTACTAGACTTAATTAGTTGATAGTTATCTTTATTTAGCCTCTTAAAGAGATTGATAGTGCTGTATATTTGGTTTTCAAAGATAATAATATCCAGTTGAAGCGACGACAGCTTTAACCTTAGAACTGGTTCAGCAGCCAACGTGTTTCAATTCTAGATTTTAATGCAACAAGGGCGTAAAAAAAATTTCATAGACATATGTTTTGTTAAAAATACATAAGGTATTTTACAACCTTATCAGTCGACAGTTCTCTGTAATGAACATGTGGTCAAAATTCATTGAGTTTTAGATGAAACAATTTTTTTTTTTATTGAAGCACTGGGGGAAGCTAATTGAGTGATCCTGTGTCTAGATTGCATTCATAGACCCACAATGGCGAGTACGTATACATCAAGCTTCTTGTCTATTCCTGTTTACTGGATACTAGGAGGTTGGCATTCGAGCCCCACGGGTTTTTTTTTACCCATAGTCCGTTTCTCACTCTCCCTCCACGGAAATGCAATTATATTTCCTCTTGCCCTTTTAGTGTATTTTAATGCCAATGGAATAAGTTAGTGTCAAACGAAGGCTTCCAATCGGTTTGTTTTATGTTGTAGTTTGAACCCAACTAACATGTAAATAAACAACTTGAATATTGTTCTCCTTATTCCTGTTCGCCTAATAAACCAAAAATATACTACTGCCGAAGACGGGAGATCAAGGTTCGAATCTCACTCGGGTGAACGGGGTTGGTTTTACCTAAATGATTTTCCACTCTTCTTCCACGCAAATGTGGGTTCACTTCCTCTACATTCAACCTTTCCAATTCTTAACCCATTAGTTAAATTATTGCCTAAGCGTATATCCCGAACGGGTAGTAAGCCGCGGTGATATTAATAGTAATAATATTATGACTTTTTTAACATCGCGTCTTAATACCCTTTCGGGTTTATAAGCTGAAGTACTAATTATGCTAATGGTTTTAGAGTATTAGGAAGGTTATATTAATAGGAAGTGTACCGCATTAGCGTTGAGGGAGAGTGGAAAATATTTTTTAATCCCTTCTGTACACCCAACCGAAATTTGAACCTCGATCTCCTCATCATCGGCAGTCTATTCTACTGCGAGAGTAGTACCCTAGACCATGCAGCCATCGAAACGGGTATTTAAGATATTAAACAGCACTTTTGAGGTACTGATATATCAGCACTAGATTAAACTAATGGTAGTAAGACGCGTGCTTATATAATAAATAATAATAATATAAACTAATTTAAATCTAGAACAGACACAACACCCATTAGTTAATAATGTATCACTGTGAAAGGGGAATCTTCAGTTTCACTAATGATACCGTTTACGGGCATGCTGGGAATCCGAGACCATTAGCTTTGTAGGTAGACAGGCTACCTACTGAGCTACCTACAGAACTTCTTAGCCAAGCTATACAAATAATTCCCATGAGGCAGAACTAGTTATTCGACATCTTAGTTCAGTCGTAGGTTTACTGAGATAAGGGTCCCGGGCTCGATTTCCGGCATGGCCGAAAAATTTATCATTGGTGAAATGTTGTTTATCCTTTCACAGTGATGAATAAACGGCCGGGGACTGGATGTTGTGTCAACTCTAGTCTTAAGTTAGCCATCACTAGAACATAAAACAAGAAGAGACTGACGCCTTTGTCCATGTGCCTACAGGTGCGGATCCTTCCCTTGGTAGTGCGTATAAAATTTAATTTTAAAAAACTCAGTCAAAAATAGTTCCAAATTGCGCGGATAGAGGGTGTCATGTGGTCAGTACAACAAACCCTCCGGCAGTTAATTTCAGTTCTCTGGACCGGATTTTAAACTCTAATTTTTTTTTTCCTATGAACTTTACTGACGCTTTTAATACGTTTGAAAACATTATTTCTTTTACTATTTATTTATATATTCTGTATTTAAATTAATTTTATTATTAGTAGGTGTAAAGATTATTTTAAAAGTGCACTATCTAGTTTAAGGGTAAATAATTAGAATGATGCAATAATAAAGTTGGTATCCCCAATTGCTTGAAGTAAGGCTGAGGAAATATATTGTAGATATATGTAGTCGACCTCGATGGTATTAGGGTAAAGTGCTTGCCTCGGGATCTACTGTTCGTGGGTTCAAGCCCATCCAAGGTCAACGGTATTTTCCCTAATCAATAAACATCCGTAGCACAACTTCCTTCGGAGAGGAAGTAAAACCATCGGTTCTAAGCCAATTGTAGTAGGTAAAAACCTGGAAAATGTGAAAATACCTTTACCGGTAGAGTTCCAGTGCGGAAGGCAATGGGAAACTACCGTGCTGTATGAACTTTACTAGAACATGTGATTTCTGCCAGATGGTGCGGACAGCACTAACCGTACGAAGGGATGAGTGCTCCAGATGGATGGGATGCGCATCAAATAAACCTTCGGGTTGAATACTCTTCAATCATCAGATAAACAATATTACTGCAGTGGCTTGTCGTGATTAAACCCTAACCTCTTTAATCACACTCCGGCGTGCTAACCACTCACCTATGTATTCTGGTGAGAGATTGGTGTAATTTTCAGAGGTGTTAAATGTCTGACGACAAACTTCCGTTCGCACATCAAAGCTTACCCCCAATCCTCAATCTATGACCTGTAGGGGAACCCTCCCTTTTGTATCTTAACTAATTAAGATCACATAACAGGCCCTCTTTAACGAGCTACTAATTATTTTCTCATTTAATTAATAGCGAGCTACAATCACGGCGTTGTGGTTTGCCCGGGGAAGCTTGTCAGCGACTAATTACTGTAATTAACATAATCCTGACGAGGCTAATGGATGTCACTCTGGGGACTGTCTTTGGTTGGTAACGTAGAGGGCGCGGGTTGTTTAGGGGTAAAGGGGGTGGTGGAGAGTGTATTGCGCGAAGAGGTTCAGGTGGATGAGTCTGGGAGTGGGGATGTACATTCAATCCACCATTGACGTTCAATTAAATTTCCCAATACATTTTAATGGGGTTTTAATTGAAAGTAGTGACTAGATTACCGAGTTAACTGTTTCTCAATATATTGCATCATTAAAAAAAATACAGATTTTTTAACCAAATATTAAAAGCAGGTGTGTCTGCCTCAGTGGCCGAAAGGTCTAAGGCGTCACTCTCGTGTTAACCTGACCTGTTGAATACGGGGATATTGTGGTTCGATTCGAATCTCCGTCAATTCTACTGAGGGTAGTTTTTCCTAAATTGTTTCCCAATCTCCTTCCATGCAAAAGGGGGTAGATTACTTCTAAAATGTTTCCTCCCTACCTCAATAGCGTAATTAGCATACCTGAACAGTTAGTTTAAGAGGTGGTGATAAAAAATAAGCAGATAGATTTAATAAAAATTAAATATTTTATTTTATCAAGTAGAGTGACGTTTTTCACATTACTTATAAAATACTGGTCTTAACCCCCACCAGTAGCAAGATATGATGATTTCCCTATAATAATTGAAATAAACTTGTCTTAGATTAAAAATCTGGTGGATATAATTTATGTCCACGCAATCAAGTGCGAAGAAATGGGTTCCTAATTTGCTAATTTTTTATAAATTTAACAATTCATAAACAGTAATGAAATGAATATTTTGATGAGCTATTCAACATTTGTATTTATTTGTCTTAAAGGTTTTTTCAATGGCGATCCAACTGCACTGTACTATTCAATATTTCAATTTTCATGGGACAGCTGAAGAAGTTACTTGACCTACTTTCATGTATTCAAACGTCTGGCCATGTGATCTGCATGTGTAACGTTTAATAGATATAATCAATACCTACAAAATAATACTAATAATAAAGTAAAATGCTATCAATAATGACAGAAAAATAACTACGTTTGTATTTTTTAAAAGGTTCTTCACAATTAAAATACTACTGTATCTTAATTATATTCTTTTAATTGAGCCATTATATGAAAAAAATAAAATAAGCCCAGATCCATCTCTGGTCAGATATAGTGTTTTACAATGGACTATATTTTCTTATATGGGCTAGAACAAGTTGTTACTTTCATTCTCACTCAAGTCTCACTCATGGCGCTGACGAATATGAAAGTGGCAGAGGTATGAACTATGAACTATGATAGTAATATCTTTCAATATACATCAGTCCCTGCGATTAATGGCGTGAAGGTGTCACTTTTGGGGTCTGTTTGTTTATGCATTTTGAGGAGCTTGATAGGCTGATGGGTAAAATAGTACCTTGTGACTCAATGACGAAAGCAACGGGAAACTACGTCACTCCTTTTCTTAGTACGCCTCTTTAGTGGTGCCTAGGCCTTATTTTTTTTAGCACCGCGTCTTACTACCCGTTCGGGTTATACACTTAAGTACTTTTCACGCTAATGGGTTGGGAATTGGGAATCTTAAATATAGAGGAAACGAACCTGCATTTGCGTGGAGGGAGAGTGGAAAACCATTTAGGAACCTCCCCAGTTCGCCCGACCGAGATTCGAACCTCGATCTCCCCGTCCTCGGCAGTCGAGCTCAACATGACTAGCGCGTTAGCTAACAACGCCACTGAGGCGGGTCCTAGGCCTTACAGCTGACTGTGGAACCGTTGAGGATCCAAACAACCTTCGGGTTATACACACACACATACACACACAATACATAACATTACATTACATTAAATTACATTACATACAATACATTAAATACATACATAAAATACATATATTATATGTTTAATAAACATTGTATGACTTTAAATAATAGGTTTGGAAGTACAGATATTGGAGGCTGAGTTTTACTCTGATTGAAAAAGGCCTAGGTTAAATCCAAACCAATTTCAATTAAACAACTATTATATAATTATGTGACTGATACAATTTTTTTTTAAAAGGGATCTAGGCTTTGACTCGAAATACATGAGATCCCTGCTGGATATTTTGAAATATTTCTCAACCATGATCTTTCTCTCAAGTCCGTAATGGTGAGGCACTAGGTTTAAGGTGGTGACGTACGAAACGCAAGTTAAGGGCAGTATTTTTTTGCCGTTTTTATAGACTAACCTTGTTTGGCCAAAATGAATCAAATATTGATCCGGTAGATTTATTATTATTATTATTATTATTATTATTATTATTATTATTATTATTATTATTATTAGCACCACGTCTTACTACCCGTTCGGGTTATACGCACTTACTTTAATGTGTAATGGTGGGGTGATTGTGAGATGAAATGGAGGACCTACAGTTTAACGTGGGATCCGAACCACGGTGGAGGTCTGGCATTTCGCACATTCACAAGTTGTGATTAATACACGTCTTGTCAGAGGTGAAGGAAGGGTTTGGCAATCAGATAAATCTGTGCTGGGACTGAGGATTGAGCCCCGGACCCTCAGCACAGAAGTCCGACACCTTACCCCTAGACCACCAGGTCACCCGATCCGGTAGAAACAGAGTTTAATTTTCTTCACATGGTGATATCAAACAGTTCTTAAATTTGTTTCAAGGGTGTCCTGGGATTTAATGATGACTTTTTCTCTGCATTTAAAAAGTTCCTCATTAAAAGCCACTATGCTCACAACAGATATTCAACAATTTCACCATATTAAGAAAATTAAACCCTATGTTTGTAATGGAGAACTATTAGGTTTATTTCGTCCAAAAAGCTGCAAAAAACACTTACTTTAACTCGCGCCCCATACATCCCCAACATAAGGCTTTGGTCTCATCTTGTTTGGCTATACAGGGTTTGAATCCAAGCTGAGTTCTATGGAGGAGTCTTAAATAGATCACCCCTCTTCCTCCAGGACAAAATGCTTAAACAATTTCTCTAAATTTTATTTTTCTCATCACTACAACATAATGTAGATATCCCTGAAGGGTGGATCTGGGGAAAATATTATCTACAAATGATAATGTTTTTATTTTTATTTCATCTCATCTTATTATCAATTTGGGCAAAACGCATACATCAACCACGTTAAAGGAATAGGGATAGGGAGGTAGAATTTTAGATGAAATTTACACACATTTGCGTATAAAATAGGGGGTAGCTATTTAGGGGGGGGAAATCCTCAGTTTACGCGACCGGTATTCGAACCCTGATTTATCCATCATTGGCGATCTAAACGAACATGAAAATGACACGTTATACCATGCGATCCATGTCATGACAATGTTGGTTTACCATTTTACGCTTACCATCTCAAAATTTACCATTCCGCCCTGTTCCCTTGGTTTGGATAGGTCAGTAATTTACCCTTAATAGGGCGTCAACACTTAAAACTATATTGCAAATATATAATAGACATTTTCTTCGCGTGGAAAGTTTTTATCGTGAATAAAATAGTTAGTGTACAAATTTGATTTAATTTCAACGCGTTATCAGAGAATTCGCTGATAAGAGTTCACCTTCAATGAATCTGCTTCAACGAAGGTGATAAGCGATTCTAACAAACACCCAGACTACTGTGAATCTCTAGATTTTTTAAGTTATGTCTTTGTATCTTATGTATGTTTAACTTCAAGGCGGTAAATAAATTGGCGGTCCCACTGGTGACATCTGTCAAAAATAAAAAAACAGGACCTTCAGTTACGCCTTTGAAAGCGTTACGGAAGC